>OX411311.1:27541106-27653987 GCA_948150685.1 Rhaphigaster nebulosa
CATAATCCATTATAAGGCCAACTTGAAGAGATGACCTCTGAAGACAATAGCTCTGAAATACTGAAGAACCCAATTTTCAGAACGGAGACAAGTCCTTGGAAAGAATAATATCTGAATTATTCATAAAGGATTTGACATTTAGAATGCCATTTCTCAAAGACTCCTCATTAACTTTGTTCTTAATGTAGCTCATTACGCTGGGCTGTCCCATCCCTCATGTCTTCTGTTCCTAAAAGAGCATTCAAATTAAAGATTTTTTTCCTAATAATTTTAAGTTATATTTTGAGGAAAATTTTGTCAATAGCTATAAGATGGAGACCATACTCGAGAGATTTGAAATTGATAGTAATATTGTACGAGAACACAGGGTCTTTCGAATTTTCTGAAAGAAAAAAACAAAAGCTTATTGGTAATGAAGAATGAGTTTATCAAGTATTTTATCTGAATGTTGAAGGATACTCATTCTGTTTTAATTATATCTGTTTATATATATATATATATATATATATATATATATATATATATATACATACACATCTGTGTGTGTGTGTGTGTGCCTCAACACTAACATTTTCCAGATAAGTTACGAGTTTAGTATTATTTTTACATACCAATAGTTTTCAAGAAGTTATAGTGAATACTATTAAAACAATTTACAATGATCTTTCTGACCCAAATTTACTTTTTAAAAATGTCAAATCTGTAAATTGTAAACCTGATTTTTATATTTCTGGCAAATCAGGAAAATTTTATTAAAATGAAATTATCTAAATATATTTAAGTTTTCACAAAATCATATAAATAAATTAACATGCTGTTTTTTAAATTAAAAAATTGTAATATTTACAGACTTAAAAAAAAATAGATACGTTATATATTTTAATCTTTAAATATCAATTAGTATTTTTTTTTTTTACTTCAAACATAGGTTAGTTGTGGGTGTTAAAAAAAAAAACTCAGAATCAATATTACTCAAATTAAGTTTTGTAAGTGATTGATCAAACCGATTTTAAGAAAATGTTCAAGTTATAACGAAGTTTTTTTTAGCAAAAAAAGTGTTAAATAAAAAAAAATGTTTTAGGGCCCAGTGATTAACAAAATATTATTTCAAAGATATTTCGTTGCCTGGCATATTTATAGTAGCTCTGAGTTCAGATTAAGGAGTGAGGGAGCTCAGTGGTACAGGTAGCTTATGTATTCCTTACTCCGAAACCTGGGTTAGAGTACCACTTGTGGTAGAAAACGTATTTGGTGTTCTATCAATCGTGGGTCGAATCAGGGTTTGGGAGACTCTCCTGGTTTCCACTCAGCCTCATCAGGCGAGAAACATATCGGTTGAGCAAGGATGCTGAACATATCACCTTCTATGTAACTGTTGGTTAAGAAACATTGTGTCCTTGCCCAGTATTGAACCCTAGACCCTCCGTGGGTTGTAGTGTTATAATTATTTTATATTTTTAATTTGCTTTAATGCGAGTCTTAGTGAACACAAGGTGCTTCGAGAAATAGGCACCGAGCGGGAAAACATTGGAGGTCAATTATATCGTCTTAAGATAATTCGAAAATGACATATTTTGAAACAACGTTATTGAGAACTATTTATAAAAAGAACCGAATTACAAATTTCCAGAAATAAACATTAATGGATCACAAAAAAATACGAAGTGAAATTATTTATAATTAATGCAATCATTGAAGGACGGCTAAAATCATTTATTTATTGTGTGGCTATTTATAACAAATCAGTAGTATAATTGAACTGATATAAGAAAAGATAAAGTAAAGAATAGAGAATTTAGAGAAAATGTTTGTACACTGGAACGGGAACATGTTATCAATGACAATGGACTACAGTAGAGCAGTGGTTCGGATGAGCAACCTTCCTGTGTCGTTTGTATAGCAGCAGCCCATTCGTCCATTCCCTGTCCAATCGTAGAAGGCCTTCTTTAGGGTGAAGTTTTATCCGATTTGGACAAATCAGTCGCGCTGTATCTGAGCCTTTAGAGACACAGATTGAAGTCGAAATGGATTCTCGAGTTACTACGAATGAGATGTTAAATGTATTTAAAAAGTATTTGGAGTTGTAAGATAAATCCAAGTTGAATCTTCTTCAATGAAATAATAAATAAGGAATGAGCTGAAAATTAATATGAAACCATTTTTTGAAAAAAAAAATCGATATATTTACCGATATTCGATATAGAACTTATATTTGCATGCATCATATCATTTTTAATGAAAGTGATTTAGTTATTTTTGTCTCCGGTAAAATTTAATTTTTTAAACTTGTTTCATGTTCCACCGATATCATCCATCTTTATCTTTCTTGAAAGAAAATTATATCATAATTTTTACGCAAAACACCTTTTAGTTTGCCACCTTTTACTTTTGTATTTTGGTGCAAACTTTCCCCTATGTTCTAGACACTTGATATGGAGTCAGTTGTTGGCAGATAAGAAAAGCAGGTTATAGCGTACAGCTCCGGTGCCGCCTTCAGGCCTATGCTCTGCCCACAAGAGTTGAGACAAATTGCGGGAGCTCGGACACCGATTCTTCCATCCCCTCTATCGCTAGCCGTAACTGTCACATGGCCTCGCACCGATCTCACGTTAATTATTAGGCCCCGCCCTTTTTTAGTCCCATGATCATTATACCACACCCGTTTTTAGTCACCCTGCCCCTATTAACCATATTATTTTCTATCTACCCAGTTCTTCAACCTTCCTTAACCACTCCCACAATGAGCGGGCCTTTTGCATGCGATGAGCCATCATTTTGTTTACAATGATGTGGTCAGCATCCACGCTTAATCGCCAGGTTTATCCCCTCCACCCATTTAAGGGTCTGGTACGTACCTTATAGAGGCTGAGTGAGACCCACCACCATTTTATTTTTCTGAAACTTGAGGGTCTTATGTTTTTGTCGAAGGATCAGGTGCTAAAAGGGGCTAAAACACCCGTGAGGGGTCACGTGGCCATTAAGCCTCGCCACCATTGGAGTGATGGAACGATGGTGTGAGACCATCGTTCCATCACTCCAATGGTGGCGAGGTTTAATGGCCACGTGACTAAAAAGGGGCGTTGCTTAGTGGTCAAGTGACAAAAAAGAGGCGTGGCCTAATAGTTATGGTTAGGGCGAGGTGAGGCCAAATGACAGTTACGGTTATGTTGAAGAATGGCCACGTTTAGGTGAACGTTGGAAGAGATTGAGGAATCGGTGTCCCCGCTCCCGCAGTTTCCCTCTACTCTTGTGGGTGGAGCATACGCCGGAAGGCGGCTCCGGAGCCTTGCGCCAGAATCGGCTTTTCTAATGTACTATTGTTCAATGAAAAGTCAATAGTAGAAAAGATTTGATGCAAAGTAAAACAGTAAGTCTGGAATTTTTAAAGCATCACTACCGAGATTTTTCAACAAAGAAAACAAAATTTATAATAAATAATAAAAATTAAATTTATAAAATATTGAAAACTATAAATACTATATATAATAAATGCAATGCTTATTTGAAAATACTCGTATAATAATATAAAGTAAAAACAACAACTAAGTAAACACAAATAGAATGTTAAAATAAGCAATTTACTTTACAAATTCACTAAATTTTCTTTAATTTAAGGACTCTATATTGCAACCATTTGTTACCTGGTTTAGAAGGGATAAGGCTCCCGATGACATCCTGCCAACAGCAAGTGAAAACATCTTCCTCCTGCCATTTCCTGGCTTTTAGGGACTTCATAAAGAGAGATATTTTAGCATTTCCTTTTGATGTCTTCAGTATCTTCTCTGGTAATATGTCACCATTATACTCACCCATTAGATTCCCCGTTTTCTGAACTGCGATCGAAGATTTGGTTTCATTGCGTCCATGGAATCCTAGACAAGCTATTTCAGGAGACGGGTAAACTCTTGTAGTGATCAGACAGAAATCATTTTAAACTATGAGAGCCCATTTCAAAAGTAGGAAAAAAAAATTATAATTAGCAATGTGATGACAACATGTAATCACTATAAGTTTGCTAGCAAAATAAATTATTTGACCTGAAGTTTCAGTCAAAGTGAATTGAAAACTGCCAGGTGCAATATTTCATACTTGACCGGTTCTAACTGACTAGACCAATATTCTGTTCCGGAACTTACTTGTTGGGGCTAATGCCTTTATTGGTTTAGGGAGTTTAGCTTAAAACTTTAACTATGAAATAATTATGTGAAAAGCATTAGGTTTCATAGTGATTTCCTTTAAGTTTTATATACAGTGGCGGCAAAAAGTATTTGCACACCCAGTTTTTATAAAACTATCGGTCATAAGGGAAATAATGATCCACTGAACTTCACATTAATAAAAAGTATATTCAAAACTAAAACAATTCTATATGTGCACAATAATTAACTTTTTAGATTAGTGGAGAAAAAGTTAAAAAATAATGAAATCCTCTGGCAAAAAGTATTTGCACACTTTGTGTACTATCTCTAATATCCTTTGTTTACTATTTATTAATTCTTACACCAGTATTATCTATTCTATCTAATGTTTTCCTAAAATGCTAAAGCATTAAGAATTAAATTCTTTAGTCACCCGTTAACTATCATGCCGAAAACAAGTGAATTGAGTTTGGGAACCCGCGAAAAAATTGTTTTGTTGCGGGGTCAACAAAAATCATATCGTGAGATTGAAGATTTATTAAGTAAATATTTTTCCATGGTGAGGTACGTCATAAAGAGGTATGAGGAACGTGGAACAACTGAAAACAGTGAGCGAAAAGGCCGTTCGAAAAAGTTCAATTCCAGGATGAGGAGAAAGATAAAAAATGAAGCTATGAAGTATCCCACAGTAAGTTCTCGAGACTTGGCTAATATGGTCCATACAACTAATGGTGTTCAGATTAGAGACAGGACTATCAGATACTGCCTGAATTCTGAAGACCTGCACGGTAGAGTACCTCGAAAGAAACCTTATATAAATGAAAACAACCGTAAAAAGCGTCTTGCTTTTGCCAAAGAATATTTACATAAGCCGCTTAGCTTTTGGGAGGATGTCATATTCTCTGATGAAAGCAAGTTAAATTTGTTTGGGTCCGATGGGCGGAAGAGTATTTGGAGGCGGCGTAAGGAAGAATTGAAAAAGCAAAATGTTTCTATTACAGTAAAATATGGTAGTGGACATGTTATGGTATGGGGGTTTGTCTCATACCATGATGTGGGAAATCTTGTTTCCATTGACGGAATTTTAAATGCTGAGGGTTATGTGAACATTTTGCGCCATAACCTGCATGCAAGTGCCGAAAAAATGAATATCCGGGATCGATATGTGTTCCAGCAGGACAACGATCCAAAACACACTGTCACCAAAACCAAGGAATGGCTGATATTTAATGTGCGAAGACAGCTGCACACCCCCTCCTCAATCACCTGACATAAATATTATAGAAAATTTATGGCACATCTTGCATCAGAATGTGAGAAAGCATCCCATCACTGGAAGACACCATTTTAAACAAGTACTGGTCCAAGAATGGGAAACAATCAGTCTTGACTTGGTTAAAAACTTGGTCCACTCCATGCCCAGAAGTCAACAGGCAATTTATTGATGCCAATGGACTTTTTAAGAAATATTAAATTTATATTTATTCTCAAAATAAAAAAAATAATCGGAAGTGTGCAAATACTTTATTCCAGAGGATTTCATTATTTTTTTAATTTTTCCCATTAATCTAAAAAGGTAATTATTGCACACATATAGAATTGTTTTAGTTTTAAATATAGTTTTTATTAATGTGAAATTCAGTGGATTATTATTTCTCTTATGACCGATAGTTTTATAAAAACTGGATGTGCAAATACTTTTTGCCGCCACTGTATATACGCAAAGAATCAAATAAGGACCTTATTTATACCCTATTCCTATTTTATTTATTTTTTATATTTTGATTGCTAGACGTCTGCTGATGTACTGATGTTAATACTACGTACATATTTCAATATATAGCCACTATTATCAATACAATAATTGTTTTCTGTATCTTCACAAATATTAGACCGAATAGGATTTATTTTTTATTTATTTATTTTTTTTTAGTTTAGCTTTATAGGTAATTTAATTGCGATTTAAATGAGCATCTGTCAAGTGTTCCGGGAAATGTATAGTTTTCGAGTTATTCAAAAAACTAAAAACAAAAGTGAACTGGTTTCCATGGGGGCATGCGTAGAATACTTAAAGAAATAAAGGTATTTCACAAATAAAGGTACAAAGTTCAATACACCTTATCTTTGTTAATACTAGTCCAATTTCGATGATTTTTTTTCTGTCTGTTAGAGAATTTGATATCCTTTCAAATTATTAGATACATAATTTACCATAAAATGCATACTTTTTAGTAATTCGCAAAAAAAAAAAATTCTTTTCGTCATAGCTTATTTTCCTGATTTTTCTTAGGATTGTGCTGTACGTATGGATTGTTAAAGGGCTTCAACATGAAGACTGTAAATAAATTTTATCAAAATTTTTAGAGGCCTTTTGCCGCTACGGGTTGTTGAAAAACACGTTTTCCGATTCTTGCGCAGCCGCAGCACACGTTGTCCGAGAGGCAGAGAAGTTAATAATTCTACAGAAAAAAAAAAAAAAAGTCGGTCAAGCCGTTCGAATGATAATCGTGGAGCAGCGACATAGGACAATAGCTGAAAAGAAGTTTAAAAATGTTTGCTTCTTCATTTTTACAGCAAACAAACATGCTGCTGTAACAGTCATTATTATCTTATAATTATATCAATATATACAGCTTTTTATTTTCCTACCAGCTTGGTAAAGAAGATATTTTAATTGAGTAAAATTTTCGGTATCCGTATTTTCGGTAAGTTTCAGAGCCCCCTATAACAAAAGCTGAAAATGAGTTTTTGGATTCAGGTGGCTCTGAAACTTATATATTTGTTGAAACACGGATACCGAAAATTTGACTCAATTAAAATATCTTCCTTACCAAGCTGGTAAGAAAGTGAAAAGCTGTATATATTGATATAATTATAAGATAATAATGACTATTACAGCAGCACTGAAAAGAACTGCATGTTTGTTTGCTATAAAAATGAAGAAGCAAACATTTTTAAACATATATAAACATCTCATTCTCAGTGTAGAAAACATTCGTTTGTGATGATGGCATCTCAACTATTTAATTGACATGAATATAAATAAAATCAATGTATTTTAAATACGAATAATATAATTTAGAAGAATATATTTTATTAAATATATAATGTGATAGGAACTTCAGAAAATGTTCTGATTTATAATTTATAGCAGTGAAAATACATATACCGTTGAAACTTTGGTACTCGTCGGAGCTTGAATTAGTCTCGTGGGAAAGGATATTTTGAACAAAACTTCGGAACCTGTTTCGACAAGCCTGTGAGAAGTTTTCCGTGTTGGCCTTACGGCACGTAGGTGGCAGTATTGAAAACTTTTTTCATGAATTTCTTCTTCTTCCTTGTTTGTATATATATATATATATATATATATATATATATATATATATATATATATATATATATATATATATATATATATATATATATATATATGATACACACATACTTGTATATTTGTATATATGTTTCAAGAATGAATTAATAAAAAAGATTTCCAGATATGACCATATTACATACTAGGATTGAAAGATTTTGTAGTTTTTGTGGGCAGGTTTCGATGGCGTTTGGCGGATAGAGGTTTGAGTGCATTGCAGTTTTATAGCCTCAAATGGATTTGAACATAGCCACCGATTCTTCAAGCATTAATATTACCTATTGTACTGTACATTCAACCCTGAAAATATTTGCACTGAATTGTTCAAGCTCGGAAAAAAAAGAAGAAATAAACCTTAAGGGTAAACCGTAATGGCCTCATAAAAAGGATGTAGTCAAGAGGAATACCGAAATTGATAATGGAATGGAAGGCAGAAGTTAGAAGAAAGAGAGGAAACCCTCGAATACAATGGAAAAATAAAGTAGATGAAAGCATGGCTGGGCATAGATTAATGGAGGGGAGACGATTGACAGAAAGAAATGGAAAGAAAGGCTTAAGGAGGAATTTAATTGAGGAAATCTTCATATGTGAAGAAATCCTAAATAAAAATAAAATAAAAAATTAAAGATAAACACTACTTTTTGAATTCAAATCTTGAAATGATTTCTTCTGTTTGTAGGGTTAAAAACGATTCAGAATCGTCAATATATAAATAGACAAAAAAAGCTTATTTTTCTAAATCAGAATTCCTCTTCTATTTAGACAAGAAATGAACTTATAAGGAATAAAAATAGTGATCAGACAAAAAAGGAACAGATCTTTAAAATTGTATTCATGGACTCTGAGAACTCTCGATTTTCCTCTCTGCAATGAAAACTTCAAATCCTTGAAGGAGGTTTGCAGAAGAGAGGAATGAATAGAGTTAATATTATTAGCAGTCTCCAACCGCGAGGATTCAACTCGGCAGAATATTCATCCGAGCGCCTCCCTCCATTCGGTATGCGAGTCTTCCAACTAGCCGTTTGTTTCTCTTGCAATACCTTTCTATCTTCTTCAGACTATTTGATAATTCCAAGTAGTTGGTCTTATTTAGCAGAGGTGCTTTATTCCAATAAAAAAAAATGTGAATTGATTGTTATGCAATTTTATAACTTTTAATTATTTCTAGAAAATTGTTAAGTACAATAAATAACAGTATTTCGTAATATTTCTGGTTAGAAGCTATTATTAAATCAATTACTGCAAAAATTCCTCAACTGAAAAAATACTATGCCATTGGTAATAAACATTTTTCTGGTCGTGATTTAATATTTAAAAAAAAAATCATATTGTCCAACACTGCACATTACTATAAAAATAACAAATTATATGAAGATTTTGTGATTCTTTTTGCAGCCTTAATAAAATTTGCTATCATTCCTTCTATATAAACCTATATAACGTATATATTGGATCGAGGAGAGCATGATGTTTGCCATATAATCTTTACGCTACATTCACTTGATTCCTATATATTTATAAATTTTACAAAGAAGACATATATATATATATATATATATAATCGCTTTGAATAAAAATAAACTTTAACTGATTTCGAATCTTGGTTATATAGTTTACTTATACAGCTCCTCCACCATTATTGATAATTGTTCACAAACATTCTTCTTTCCTGCAATATTTTAAGTTTCATAAACTCTTTACGGCAAGGCAGATTGTTGTATAAAAGAGGTTTTTATTTTTTAACTATAAAATGAAGAGTAAGTTGATGCTGAATTCACACCGTGTTTTTTGACCTTACCTTTCTTCATATATTTTTTTAGGAGACGGAAGAAATTCAACACCAAATATGGGTATCTGGGTTTGATATAATCTAGTACATATGTTTTAGATTGACTGACAAAAAATAATCTTTAGCAAAACGAACCCCTTCCAGGATGGGAGAGAGGAGGGTTTGAGCACCGTCCAAAGGAATGTGACTTCGAAAGTCTAGTTACGAACTTGTCATTGACGTTCAAGAAAATATTTTTTTTTATTACTAGAACTTAAATTTCTTCTACCACTATACGACTACTACTAATAAATATATATATATATATATATATATATATATATATATATATATATATATATATATATAATATAAAATCATTTTTTACTAAACTATAAATTGGAATAAAAAAATCAACGCAAAATATATTATTGACGGTGTAAAATTTCAAAATAATATTTTTAACATAAATAATGATGTTTTTAATTATTCATGCAGAAGCAAAATTTAGATTTTGGACCAATTGGCTTAAGAATAATATCATTAAAAAATTATAAATAATTCATTATTATCTTTATTAAAACAATCTTTTTAGAGTTAATCTCTAATCACAGTTTGAAGGAAGTCATAATGTTTGACTAGTATACGCATAAGCTAAACGAACAATATTTTTTTATTTCGGTAAATATTGAAACGAACAATATGACATTCACTCTCAAATGCGTCACTGGAACATTTTTTCCATTAATTTTATATTTTATATATATATATATATATATATATATATATATATATATATATATATATATATATATATATATATATATATATTGCTTGCTTGGAATAAAATTGCCACAATGCCGTAGTCTGCCCTGTTCGTCACCCCATTGACGCAACTCTATCTTCACCTCACCTATCACACTACATGGCCCGCCCAACGTGAGCAGCCTACAACCGCATTTCCGAATCTGAAGCGCCTTCCCTTTACCACATAAATTTTTCGCGCCAGTTCTCGACAACAGGGTGCTCGAGCTCCCCGTGTCCACCAGGCACTTCACCCCGCTTTGGATTTCGATTATGGGCAACCAACATTTGAGCTTACCTTCAATGTTATTATAAGTGAAAGCTCGGTCGCCTCTCTGCAGACACCCTCCTCATGCTGTCGCCTGTCGCTGTCCGCGCGCCTGTCGCCCGATGTCGTTGCCTCTCCCAGCTGCTCCGACTATCCTCGCCGCTGCTGCTACCAGGCTCCTCCTCGGTCTCTGATGATGCGCCTGTCGATTCTCTGGACGCTCCCTCTCGTCTGGTCATTCGTCTGCGCACCTCCTGCGCGTTTACTTCCATGGGCTCACCATTAGACGCCTCTTTCTTCCGATAAATATACGGACATTGCTGGGCTATATGTCCTTCCGTGCCACATTCGAAACATTTGGTACGGGAGCATTGTGCCATCAGATGTCCGTGCTTCCACATTCATGACACCTTCTCTCGTCCTTTCTTCCATTTTTCCTCTCCATTCCTGGTCTCCTGTCCCGGTTTGTAAGCCTTTCCCGCCGATAGCCTTCTGCCTCTCTCTCTGTCTACCAGCTTCAAGCCTCGGCCAACTCCTACTCATCTCCGCCCTACGAAAAGGGACTCTGGTCCAACCCACTTCTACTTCTCCGCTATACTTCGTCTCCTCGTCCCTGGCGCTGGCATCAACCATGTCTTGTGCACATTCCAGGAAGTTCTTTTCTCGAGGCAAACCGTCTTTCCTTCCCGTGTCTCGAGCCAATTGCACTTTTAATATCGTGGATAAGAATCCCATCCTTGCTGCCACCTGCTCCGCACACATGGCCTCCCTCAGCTTCTCCGTGATTTTATTATAGCGTGCCAGTAGTATGCCTGCATAATGGCCGCTACTCTGGTGAGGCTTCCGCGTTTCTCTGAACATTTGAAGAATGTCCTCTTTCGGGGCCCATCGGCCCCCTCCAAACGCCTTCTTCAGCCGAGACTTCACAGTGTCCCAAGGTGTGTCCTCATCCGCCTGGATCAGGTTCAAAACGCTCCTTCGCACTCGACAAACTAAAGCCGCTCTTAATGCCGCAACTGCTGTAGCTTCAATTAAGTCTTCCGCGGCCATTGAATCAATCTGATATATGATTCGGTCCCCTCCTTTCAGAAAGTGGTTCAATTCTTCCACTTCCCCATTGAACTTATCCAACTCTCCTATCGCATACCTAATATTCTGGGCGTTGGCTCTCTTCAGTTTCAACCGCTCTATGGCATTAGCTTCCGCTGCGGCAAGATTCGCGTGCGCCTGCACTAGCGTGGGTCTCGCGGCGAGTTCCGCGGCAGCCTGTGCCAGATGGTGTGTCGGTTGAAGCGGGACGTCATTAGGTACCGTCAATGTAGCTGCCGAAGACCCCTTCTGGCATCTCGTCATACATACTTGTCCGGAAATCAAAAAAAGAAAAAATTCTTCCGCTACGATACTACGCTCTTCTCCCAGGTTTCGGCACCACTTAACGAGTCCGGGTTAAATAACTTTAAAAAAAAAGAAAGGTTTTAAATAAGTACGCAAAGAAAGATGGTTGATAACTCTTTATTCGACAAGTAATCCTACTTATATACACTTAGGGAGTTGTTTATATTACTAGTAGGATTAAGTTCTATTCTTAACTAGGTCTGGCTCTTAACTTATATATATATATATATATATATATATATATATATATATATATATATATATATATATATAAAAATATAAAATTGATAATTATTTTAATATTGATTCAGATTTAATTATACATTTATTTTATAATCATCAAAAGCCTCCAACTCGTTTTGAGATATAACTTCGATTCATATTTAATAATTATAATTTCGATTCGAATTAAATATCGAATGCATTCATTTAATTAATTTTTTTTTTTTTTTTATGGTTGTCAGTGAAATCCACGGTAAATCAAAAAATAAATTAATATATTTTTTTTTATAATAATAATCAAATGGAATTTCCGCTGTCATACACATAATCATGAAATTGATTATACTACCGCGCTCTAGAAATGAAAATTACCTATGGTTCAAACTTCTACCTTTTCAGGGAACATAAAAGATCACAAAAGCATTGAATTTATCAATCGCATTCGTTTGGATCCGGGTCACGCTATCAGCTTCTTTATGCCTCAGTAAATCGCGTGAGTATATTCTTCCTTCAAAATAATAATCCCAAGGCTTAAATATGAGATAGAATCGTTACGGTATCGTAATTCGTAGCCATCTCGCAATTCAACTTACTATTTAAAATAAGAAGAAATATCTTTCGGAAAATTTTCAAGACAAAAACAACTGGTTATAGCGCAGAATTATTGATAGGCACATTTGGAGAAAGCTTCAGACGGGCCCATTTACTGCACGGACCCCTATCCTCCATCTGAAATAAAATGAGATTTTAAATTGACGAAGAGAAGGGCAGCTGAGGCGAATAAAATAATCTAAAAGAGTTCTGGGTGCATTCATAAACGGCAGACAATATAATAGGATACCATTTGTTTTTTATTTTCTGTTACCTAACTGAATAAAATCCATTCCAGCCAATATTAAGAAGGCTTTGAAATGTTTCAGAATTAAAACTTTCTATTTTTTTTTTTATTTTATATTTATTAGTGATAACATAAAATACAGATTAAGTCCTGTAAAGTTAGTTACTCTCACATCTTCGAGGACTGTCTTGAAGATTGAAGAGATCTGAAAAAGAAGGATGTTCCTTGTCAACTCTGTTGGGCCTTAAGCGGTTACGAACCCTGTATTAGGGATGTTAATATCAAGAAAAAGAAAAAAAAAATGTATATATATATATATATATATATATATATATATATATATATATATATATATATATATATATATATATATAGCATCGATAGTTTTTTAATATATCGAAAAAATATCGATATTTAGATATCTCGAGCCTTAATTTTTTAAATCTTTAAAAGGTACATTACTATGCCGGTATAATTAAGATGTTGTTTTTATAACATCAATATTTATGTGCCGATAAATTTAAGATTTTATTTTTATGTCAATATTTATGCGCCGATATAATTAAAATATTGTTTTTAAAATATCGATATTTCTGTGTCGATATAATTTAGATAATGTTTTTATAATATTAATATTTCTGAGCCGGTATAATTTAGATATTATTTTTGAAATACCAATATTTCTGGGACGATACAATTAAGATATTATTTTTATAAAATCGATATTTATGTGCCGATATAATTAAGATATTGTTTTTTATTAAGTTCATATACAGCAGGCTTTAAATATTAAGATTATTTACAATTCTCCTTCCAATTAGTGCAGAGTTTTTTTTTTTTAATTTTGATAAAAGAATTAATGATGTTTAGATATATCGATACTTCTCTAATGATATCATTAAGATATTAATATTCTAAAATCGATATTACTCTGGCGATATCATTGTGATATTGTTTTTATTATGTTTATTTACAGCAGCGTAAAGTACATAATAAGAAGTAGATAATCTCTTAATCTCCTTCTGATTTTTTTTTAATTCGATAACAGAATTAACAAGATTTTGAAATATAGATATTTTTATGACGATATAATTAAGGTATTGTTTTAGTGAAGTTCATTTCCATCAGGATTTAAGTATCCAGATACAGCTTCATTTCCTAATGTTCCTCCAATTCGTTAGGCTCTTTTTTTAAAAATAATTTTATAAATATATTAACGATATTTTTATGCCGCTATTATCAATATATCTATATTTTTAACAATATAGATATTTTGCTTTCGAGTTCCCATCCCCCGAACACAGCGACTATAGATAGTAACACGAAAACAGCACACCTCTTGTTTTTATGGTTCTTAGCTGGTCGAAACCGCCTTTCTGGTAGATTTATTTTATTTTATATATAAAATAACAACTAATTATATATATAATAACTCCTAACAGGAGCACGCAAGATCTGATATTCAGGATGAGACAAATTTTCGAGATCATCGAAAAGGACAAAGACGCCTACGCTTGCTTCGCAGATTTAAACAAGGCATTCGATCGGGTGCAGAAGGAAGATATCTCCAAAGGGCGGAGGAGTACGGGGTTCACACAGGACTGAGAAGGGCCATCCTGAGGCTATACAACATCCAAAGAAATGTTGTTAGGATGTGCAACCACTCATCTGGGGAATTCCAAAGCGAGCAAGGAATCAGACAAGGGTGCAGTCTTAGTCCCCTCCTATTCCTGGTACTAGATCCTGTACTAAAGCAAGCAAAACAGGAAATGAGGCCACATCACCTCGGATACAGGAACCTCCAGAGTGTCCATTACACCATCCTAGCTTTGCAGACGACATGGTAGTGTTTGGAAACAATTGTCGGAACCTGCAGTTCAACCTAAAGATCCTCCAAAATAGACTAAAATCCATAAACATGGAAATAAATGATGAAAAAACGCATTATATGAGGATCGGTAGAAGGAGAAACCGTGGGGACAGGATCGTCAGGCTAAGTGGAAGACGTCTAGAACAAGTGACGGACTTCAAATACCTGGGGACTCATCTCAACCAGCACGGATGGGTTGACGGAGACATTGGCGAAAGGACCAAGATAGCAGGCAGATGCTTCCAATCCCTCAAGACTGGCTTTCTGAACAAGAAAGAAGTCTCTAAAACAAATAAAAAAGTAAAATACAAGAATACGTTTCTTCCAATCCTGACATACGTAAGTGAGTCTTGGACCCTCAAGCACAAGAGCCAGCGATCCAAGCAATGGAAATGCGCTACTTAAGGAAATTGAGGGGAAAACAAAAAGAGACAGGATGAGGAACTCCATAATAAGAACAAACCTGGACATAAGGCCTGCAGAAGAAATAATAGAACAGAACCAGCTAAGACGGTTCGGACATGTCCTGCGGATGGCTGAAGACAGGCTAGCAAGAGTTATCCTCGAGGTTAAAGTGGAAGGGAAGCGACTACGTGGGAGACCCAGAAAGACCTGAGTAGAGGGAGTAAAGGAAGCTTTCGAGAAGAGAGGCATGGACTGGAGAAGAAGAAGACAGCTGGCTGAGGATAGGGATAATTGGATCAGAAGTCTCTATCAGAAGGCGCCTCACACCGCTCAGCAGTAAACCAGGACAAAATTTAAAAAAAATAAAAAAATAAATATATATATATATTTTTTTTTTAAATATCGGTTTTCGATACTCACATTTTAATAACGATATTATGATATAACGAAAAAAAAGTATTGATGCATTGTAAAGAATATATCGATCTATCGATAGTTTTCAACATCCTTACCCTATATCAACAATTACATTAAAAATGTTCGAAAATTTTTTCTAAACTAAAATAATTTTTATGTTGTATTTTAATTATCATATTGAATTAATTTATCCATTATTATTTATCCATATTGCTATGGATGCAGTATGGATTCTTTAAAAGGATTTTCCACATTGAATGTGATTAGGTAAAATTATTGCCGCTTAGTATAAAAGGAAGGATGCTATGAAATGATTCTGTTAATATGGGAATCATTAATTTTTTTATTCACTATTTTCAGCGAGGAGTTAATTGAAAACCTTAAAAAATGTATGTAATTTCTCAGATCAAAACAAACAAAAATGTAGGAGCTATTTTCATTGAGTTTGATCGTTGGGAAATGGATATGTTCTTCCATTATCTCTTTTTC
Organism: Rhaphigaster nebulosa; assembly: GCA_948150685.1. Taxonomy (NCBI): domain Eukaryota; kingdom Metazoa; phylum Arthropoda; class Insecta; order Hemiptera; family Pentatomidae; genus Rhaphigaster; species Rhaphigaster nebulosa. Next base: position 27,557,095 of record OX411311.1, read on the forward strand.
CAAAAATACCTCGAAAATAACATGAAATTAAGAAGAAGAAGAAAAAAAGAAATCCATGTTTTAAAAATCATTTTCTGACACGAAAAAAAAAAAAACCTCCAATCACCAAACATCACTTCAATTTTGCACACCTCTTCTTATTTTTAAAACGTGATTATTCAGTAATAAGGATTTTTTTAGAGTATATTAGGCTAAAAATCTTAATTTTATATTATAAATGAAACGATGGTTTAGTTAATTTGTAGATTAAAGTGCCAATAATTATTATAAATTATAAAAAAGGTTTCAGATCTTAAGAAGGAAGTAATCGTTCAACAGAAATCATATAATGGGATTTTTTTTTTCTAGGAATTGTTATTTACTTGCACACTTCAATCGCCGCACAGTGGGTTGGCTAAGCAATCTAGCTGGACAAAAGTCAATAAAAGTCAATTATGCCGATGACATCGCTATCAGCAGTAGCTCAATGAATGCAGAGAGAGTTCTACGGCATGTGGAGAATACCTGTAAGGAAATAACCAGGAAGCTGGAAAGAATAAATATCACAGTAAATCACACGAAGACCGACTGTGTATTTATTTTCTCTTTTCAGACTAATAAGTGTCCTCTACCTAAGGTCTGTAAGGTAGTGGGTAGCGAGAACAGGCCGGCAAGCAGTAAAGAATACCTGAGTGTTACCCTCGACAGACACCTGACACTATCTCGTCACTGCTATAAGAAAATCAGGTCGGAAGGACCACGATCCCTGCTATGCTATCCCAATTTATACTCTTGAATATCAACCCCACATCACATCCCATGGGCCTTAGAAAAAGAAATTATTTTAAATGAATTAATTGTGTTTTTAGGTCAAAATTATTTTTATATAGTTGGAAAAAGATCATTTTATTTCAGAATTATTTTTGTACGCAATTAATAGATGATTTTCAGAAGATGTCTTATCCCGTAAATTAAAAAAAAAATCAGGAAAATGCATCAATATTCAGTAACAACTGCTTAATAAAAAAAAACAGAAAGATAATTAGCAACTAGATCGATACCATACATCTGATATGATTGGTATTGCTTCAGGTATAACATTAACAGTAATACATAAAATTTATGTATAATATTTAAAGTAATAAACAAATTTTTAGCAACGAATTCAATGAAAATATAAGATTATTAGAATTAGAAAATAAAGAAGAGCCATAATGAGAATGGCTCTGTGTGTTAATGATTCATTAGTTATTTTTTTAATTTGAATCCTTGTCTCACTGCGCAAATAAAAGTGAAATTCAAGAGAAAAAGGGATATGGATTAAGTTTCCATGTAAATCTCTAGAAGTAATTTTCAACAGAACAAAAATTGTGAAGAAATCAGTTTTAAAACTGAATTTACTGGATAAAGCATTTGATAAGATTAAAGTTGAGATTTGGGCTTATAATAGTGAATTCAGTTGATCGGAAAGACGTCAGTGAAAATGTAGGGAAATTCTTTAAATGACTATGAATAAGGCAGTTTGAGGAAGGGAAGAATCTTCATTTGCGGATGATAGAAGGCTCTGTAGGTAACACAGTATGAAACTTATGAAATCAGTAAATAGATTTGTTATATTGGATAAGAAAAAAAAAAAAAAAACGAGTAGAAATTTCTTCTGGTAGCACGGGATGTCATGAGAGATTAACAGGAAGAGACTGACGCAGTAAAAAAAATGTTATCTCGTTTGAATCCGAGGTTCATTGGTCCGTTTACTGAGAGGGAATGCAGAGCTGCGGATGCGTTAAATTGGCTGTTGAGTTCATCAGGAGGGAAGTGATTGGTGTGAGATGAGGTGGACTCAGATGAAAGATTCCTGGGTGGAGTTTCTATTTAGGTAAGTATACTGGGAATTGGAGGATGCTTTATGGTAATAATCGTCTTCCCTAGAGCGAATGGTTGCTAAGGATAGATTTCAAAAGAACTTATCAGTAATATCACAGCAGTTTGAACTCTCAATTAATTTCACAACTTCGAAATCCAACAAACTGAAAACCTGATTGAATACAAAAAGATAAAATTATTGTGAAAATAGAGTTTTTATATTTTTCTACTCATTTTGCGCCTACAATGTTTGTGTATGTGTCTTTTAATTAAGTCATTTAATAAGTGAATGACAATTAAATCTCTCTTATTTGTCTGTTACATATACCTCAGATATTAAACCTACATTGTTTCAGTATATTCAGAATAATTATTTCTCCGATGAGTTTTCATTTTCTAAAATACTAAATTAAGACTTGATGAGGGACAAACTTAGAAATAGTCTCCTTTTGAAGGAGCATACATACTCAAACAAGTTGAGCCAGAGCTTGAGGAAGTTTAAATTAAATGTTTTCAATAAACATACCCTCTTCCCCACGGCCAATGGAAAATTCAATAGAAAGATCGTACCAACTCCCACCCAACTTTTCCCATTTCCCAACTGGTAAAATTGCAATAGATCCGAAACGCCAATCAAACAATCAAAATCAATTCTGTATTCTCATTACGATATGCAATTTGCATTAAGACGTTGAAATGCCAAACCAACTTATCTATTTTAGAAAAAAAAATATAGAAAATCAATTATAGTTGTTAAAGACATTTTTTAAGTAAGAGATTATAGTCTGAGGAAAGTCCTCAGCGTAGTGAAAATAGGAAAGAAGGTTAAAGATTACCTTAACGCTCGGTTAATTTTGTATAGCTACCCGCTATCTTCGTATCCAAAATTGTGGCTGAGAAATTCTGATCAACTAAACCGGCCAGTATTAGAAAAAATACTAGATATATATAAACAATATATAAAAAAGCATATTGGACATTGTATCAATGGTTTCAGCGCAGGTTCTCATGTAAACAACTGCGTTCCTAAAACCGAAACTTTCCACAATCTTGACGCCCTCGCTCGTTACAACATTTTATCCGATCTAAAAACCCTGGACTGGAGTGAAATCTATTCCTGTTCTTCCATCGATTCCATCTCTAATCTGACTAGTATCCTTGATTCCCATGCCCCACCTAAAACCTCTTTCTTACTTTCCGTCGGCTTCTTGGACGTGTCAAGAAATTAAAAATCTTCAGAATATAGGTGAGGCAGCCCGTGGACGCTTTAGACGCACGAGATTAGCAGATGACTATCAAAGTTTCGGGGCACTCCGCAACAAATTGACTGTGTCAAACACAGACAACTATTAGACGTGCGAAATCCAACTATTTTCACGATCCCCTTTCTTCCGCTTCTGATCCTAAATCAAAAAGGCAACTCCTTCCTAAACTATCTCTCTTCTAAACTATCTTTCATCCGATGAATTCTTCCCATTTTTCCTTAGTACTACAATTTAACTCTGATAATTTTTATTTTTCGTATATCTCTCCAAGTGAATAAAAAAAAAATAATAACAAAAAAAATGTTAATGTGCAAGGTTTCATGCGCTTATGGAAAAATCGCATTTATGTTGCAAATCTATTAAGCTAAAACGTTAATATTAATAAGATCTTGCTGTATCGTAGTCTTTTCAATCAGTTTTGGATTAATACTAGCGCCAAGATCATTTTCGATGCAAGTAGGTGTTACATGCTTACTGTGGAGTGGCAGAAGCACACACAACGTGAAACCTACTTATTATAAGTATCATAGTTATCCTTACCATGAAATGGTCAGAAATTTGAGATACAATAACATACGGATAAAAGCCTCATCCATGGACACGATATCCTAGCTCGAGTGTTTCGTTACTATAAAGTCTTAATGTACGATATTCATACTATACCGTATTTATAATAGCGATTTAAAATAACTTTTAAAAAAATGCAATAAAATCTAACATTATAATGATAAAATGCTAAATGTTTTGTTTGTTTATTTTAATTTTTTTTTAGCGATCTGTATTACATAAGTATAAAATGATTCATGGAACTGTCACTGTTCGACCTATGGTTACTGGACCAAAACCGTTTACCACGTTTACGTACAGCTATGTAAATGCATGAATGACAAAAATTGTGTTTCAGATTATCAGATGAATGCATGGTAATAGTAGTTATATTTAGTTAATTTTAAACGATAATAATTAAATAAATTGATAGCTACATATATAAAGTTGGTAATCACACAGATTGGTGATCGCCTGAAATGGCCATCTGGAGAGGGATTATTGCTGGCAATTATCCTATAAGATAATTGATGCACAGCAGACAACAGAAGGTACATCACACCAACCGGGTGTAGGATTTATGATGATTGTATCATAACTGTAAGAAATGAGAAAACCAGTGTTTTACCCTCAATTTTAACACTTGAAACAAGTAATAAATTTTTTTTGATTGGAGAGGAAAAAAAAATTGCGTTTGTAATCTTTATTGTCTAACCATATGATCTCTATTTAATTTTAATATAATTTTTGTTGTAAGTTTATTATGACCTTCAAGTATTCAAGTAAAATACCCTTTCCGGCTTATCAATTTTAACAAAAATCTAGTAAATATATTGATATTGATTTATAAGTCCTATTTACCAAATTTGAGATGTTTTACTTTATGCTTTAATATAATTTTTGATGAAAATCTAATATGACCTTCAATTAAAGTACCACTTCCGGTCTGTCAATGTTAACCAAAATTTATTATGTTATTTATATTAATATGTAAATCTTATATATCGAATCTGAGAAGTTTTGCATAATATTTTAATATAATTTTTGATGATGTAGTGACCAAAAAGGAATACAACTAGATTTTAAAGCAATTCTAAATACAAAATGTTAACTTTCTGCGGCTAACTGTTTTTGAGTTATGCGAAATATTCACGTACGTACAGACGTCACGACGAAACTAATCAAAATGGGTTTAAGGATGGTCAAAATGGATATTTCCGTTAAAATCTGAAAACCGAAAATTTTCACGATTACAATACTTCCTTTACTTCGTACAAGGAAGTAAAAACATTGAATAAAATTTTTATAATCTAAAGACGATATGTAACGTGTAACCTCTAACAACAAATCTTTCCACTAGTACTTTCCACACTCTTTCCACACTTTATTATAAAATAGGTCTCTGGAGGTTTGACCAACTGATGATCCTCTTATAAAAAATATATGGCTCCTAGTCGGCCTTTGAATTCAGACCGATTATTCTAATTTCGAGTGTTGTGACGTATGTAGGTAGGAAGCTGAATTAGCCCCAAAGGAACCGGCTACCAAACTAAGGGTAGCCTACCGCAATATCTTGATGCTCGGTAATACCCTTCCTCCCCTCCCCGCAGTGAGGCAAGAAATGGGTGAAAAAAATCACATCATGTGACCTTCATAGACGATCTTCATAGTTTGCACTACCAATAGAAAAATTGTATATGTGTGTGTATAATAATAATGTATATATTTTTTTTCTTACCATAAATATTCATACATTTTTCTTTTTTTTTTTTGGTTTTGTTCAAATTAATTATATTTTTCGATAAAAAATTATTTATTTGCTTATTTATTTTACTGAAAATATTGTAAAATTAACTGATCTGTATTTTGTAGTCTAATGGCCAGATAATGTTTCTGTTTTATTTGTTAATTCATGTTATTCTTAAGGGACCTAGTCCCAGAATAATGTTCTTTTATCTATCTATCTATCTATCTATCTATCTATCTATCTATCTATCTATCTATCTATCTATCTATCTATCTATCTATCTATATATATATATATATATATATATATATATATATATATATATATATATATATATATATACATACATATATATATATAAATTGTATATGAACCAAGTAAAAGGCTCTAAGCCAAATGTCATTGGCAAAAACGACAACGGAAACGGTTGGCTATTGAAAAGGAACAGCTCAACAGGGAGGATCATTCGGTCTTTTACAACCCTACTGCTTCGTCGTAAATAGCTATATAATATCCCTTGGGTTAGTAGTTGTATCTTAATCTAAACAGTCTTACTTTGGTTTAGTTATTTTCTTAAAAAATCTAAACAGTCTTACTTTGGTTTAATTATTTTCTTACAATTCATTTTACGATACGAGTTTAATTTTTGCTGCTATTGCATCTAAATATTTTAATAATTGTAATGAAAACTTTATTCTCGGACAAATGTCTCGCTGGGCTAATATTAGAACAGTAAAATGTTTACATCTGGCCAACAATAAATATTTTACTGTATTTCATATCAATGACATATTAATAAAAAAAATGTGTTTGTATATATATATATATAAATTTCACAAAAACTCCTTATAAAATTAGGAATGGCAAATCCATTAGTCATGTATGTAAAATCAAATATAAAGAAAATCATCTTTTAAAAATACAATTGTGTTAGAAAATAAAGAAGAAATATTTGGCATAATGAGAACAAAAAGAGTACGGAAACAAATTAAATTAATGAAACTATTTTCAGTATATTCTAAACTAATATACTGGTTAAACTATTTTAAGTGGCTAATGACTGTTTAAACCGTGATTCTACAGTCGGCTTCCTCTTTACCTATTTTGGAACAATAATTTCCTAGGGAATGAGTTGAACTTGTTGTGTTTCGGGGCAATTTGATGATCACTTATAGGACTGTATAAGATTTGATGCTAATCACTTTCCTTGACCATCTATTTAAACAAATTCAAGTACTCCATATTACTGAATTTCGTCCGCGACTTATTTCTTGCTTTAACAGGGACCCTTACACACTGAAGAGGTTATTACTTCCTAAACTTTGCTATATACGCGCTAAGTCTGAATGACTATGTAAATTAACACCCATCTTGTGTTAGGAGCTTATTTATAGAAGGGTAGAATTTCCTGATAAATGATTATTATGCGGTGTTCTGCAATACAGAATGTAATCCTTATGAGTGACGATCTTTTGGGGATATATCTGGGTTCCATTTGCAACAAATGTTAAGCACATTTTTATATTTATTTTCCAACTTGTAATATTTTGAGTTTCTTATTGTTTTGCAACCTCTTATTTGTTTAATTAAAATTTAATCTCGATTAGTCTGGTTTGATATTCAAGGAAATCCTATTCTTAAACATGGTTATTTTCGTTCTAGTTCTCGCCGAAATACTTTGTATAAATATAATTTTGTTACTGGCATTAGAATTATTTTTATATATTTCGTCCACTTTGAAGAAGAGTGTCATAATGCAAAAAAAAAATAAAAATATTTCTATTTTTTTTTTTTTTACTTTGAAACAAAAACTACCATTGACATATATTTCTAGGAGAAAAATGTCAGATTTTTATTTTCAATATTTACATCAGTAAAAAATTATTGATAGTTTAGCTATTATCAGTTTACTAGTCAAACGTAATGACTTCCTTCGACCTTTTTTATCAAAGCGTAATTTATAATGACTCTTGACTGAAATAAATTATTTCAATGTTTTAATAATATTAGATATTTTTTTACTAATTTGATGACCAAAAGGTATTAGTGTTGCTCCTATATGAAAAGGTAATTGAGAATATCATTATTTAATTTGAAAATATTGTTTCGTTTTCTTTCATCCGTGCCAGATGTCCCGCCCATCGCAATCTCCCTAATTTTAAAATCTCGACGATTACAGGCTCTATAGAGGCTTGGTATACTTCCCGGTTAGTCCGTATTCTCCAAATCCCATCCACGAAACATTATAGTAACATTATGACGAAACCACAAACTCATGCCTAACAAATATACAAATAATTTTGAATAAAAATGTTAATTCTGGAAAGATAATTTCTGTAAATTAACTTGTTATTTATTGTTAAAAGTTGTTTATACATTAGTTATTGTGAAACATAAATAAATCAAATAAAAGGAATCAACTTTGTAATTAGCAAATCGTCGAGCTTGTCAAGCCTGATGTAATGCTTGAAACAATGATAATCTTGAATCAGAAATTATTGATAATGAAATTTATGATCTATATAATTAACTTAATTCAAAAGGTTGCCTTTAAAATGATAAAGAATTTAAATTGTTATAAAGTCCTACTATTATGGCCTCCTATCTTTGGAACAATAATCCTTAATCAAAGCTATTCCAAACTAATCCGATTACGAAAATTGGATACTGCACTCTGCACGTGGGCTCACGTATCGATGTGGGCCTTAAATTGTGAGATAGCGCAATTTAGCGGGAAACTTCAGATTTCATATTTGAACTTGCATACACCTTCATTGAAATTATGTTTAATTGTGATTCCCAATGGATTTTTAAAAACGTTTTACTGAAAATATAACTATTTTTCACTAAGGAACAATAGTTATAAATAGAAACTAGTTTTCAATAAAACAAATTTATAGAAGTGGCAAATAATTTATCAATCCTTAATAAGATTAATCCTTCTATACCATCATGCGGATGTCAACTGAAGAAACAAGAGGTTATAGTTGTATCAATTACAACACCATATCGATAACGAGATTATAAGAGTGCTTGATTCGAGTATGATTTCCAAACATTTTCATATTATTCATTTTCATATCTTTTCATACATATTTTGTTTTTGCTGTATATATTACAAGAATTTTTTTCATTTTTATGTTACTTCATTTTTTTATCTATGAGATAATTTGTATAAAGCTATAAGTAATCTTCATAATATTTATTTCCCATCTTCGTTTTTGTACATAGATTTCTATAATTTATAATGTTTTTTTGCTTATTTAATGAATTTTATTTTTTTTCTCTTTGCTTTATTTTTAGTAGGGAATATATTGTTTTACCATTCTTCATTTGGTTTTTATATATTTTTTTATAACTTTTTATATACTTAATGTCATTTTATTTATTATATAATATGTTTAATGGCCAGAAATAATCTTTTATTTTTGTTCATCTTTCTTATTCTCGCCAATGGTTCTGAGACCTGGGTATATCTTAGGTGTCAGAAAGGAAATTACTGGAATGGGAGAGAAGGATTCTCCGTTGGATCTGCGGTCCGATGTAAGCAGTGGAGAATTCGGACAAATGAATTCCGAGAGAGTCACACCGGCTGTATACGGAAGCTGATTTGGTCTCAATTGTGAGGAAAAGCTGTGGCTGTGATCTGTCAGATGGTTGGGTCATGTGGCACGCATGGACCAGAGAAACAATCCCCAGAGGCCTGCTAGAGGATCGATCTGGTAGAGGATGACCATGTGTGATTGTATGAGGTGGAGGACATCCTGAAGAGGCTGGAAATCAGAAGATAGCGAATGCTTGCCCCATACAGGAGAGAATGGATATGATAAGAAAGGCCCCGGTTATTGCAGGACCGTAGGGCCAATAATAAATAAAATTAAAATTGTTATTCTCAAAAACCTTTGTTTTATATATATATAAGAAACTGAAGAAAAATAATGGAAGCAGGTTATAAGTTGATAGAACCCGAAAATTACCAAGCCAGTTTAAAAATTAACCTTGGAATTCCACTTAACACTCTACTCTTTTCAGTCCCAAATACTAAGATCTTATTCGATTAGTCTGACAACATTAAGCTATAAAGGTGGCGATTCCAACGTTTCCAACTTGATGGACATATTCTACGGATTTGACGGTATGATTTAATGAAAAGTGACTAGATAAGATAGGTGACCAGAAATAGAAGAAAATTTTTTTCACGGATTTCTAGACAGATTGACAACTTTTTACGACAAGTAGTTTTTGGCATAACTGAGTGACCAGAGAAGGGGAACATAATTAAATTTTGTATTTATTTTATTTAACATTATTTTGCTATGTTTCTGGCAAACTGCTTTTCTAAGGCAGGTGGGGATTCCAGAAACCACATTTACTTAATTCACTTATCTAATTTATTCTCTATTTGCATCGGTTCCAGAAGGGAGCCGATCGATCAAACTATATATTAACATAAAAGGCTAGAGACCGCAGACCCTCCTGCTATGGCCACTAGTTTGGGATATTATTAATACCATTGGAGATCCTTTCCAAGGGTGTCGTGTTCACCATTTCACTTAATTAAACTATATGATGGCATGCAGGGTAAATAGAATAGTAGATATTGAATGAAGATTTTACTTTATTTAAGTTACGTTATTAATTAAACTATTGGTTTATTAGTTTACAATCTAGTTTACTCTCATTGTAAAAATCTGTGGCCTGTAACCTATGTATTTGAGAATACTGGGAGAACCTGCTTATTTAGAATATTAATCGTGTTCCACATAATATTCAACATTAATTTTCACAAATGAAACTTATCTTATAGTTGCCTTCGACACTCGGTGCTCGTTGGTCTTGGTTTCTCTCTCCTATAGTGGCCTGCTATTCTCTCTTCAGACGCACGGACTTCGTCTCGGATGCACTCTCCTGCTGGAGCCTCTCTAGAACCCCAGTCTTCTGCCTTCCAGCTCGAACTTCACTCTTCCACCTTCTCCCAAGAACTCCCTTATTTCTGTCCTCTCAGTCTGTTCTCCCTTTTTCCCCTTCTCCTTCTTGAAAAGATGCCTTTTCTACCCACTCTCTTTGGGACATTTTCTGAGAAGCTGTAAGAATTTTTGGAAATGTTTGAACTATTTTCTCTATTGTCCCGATTTTCTGTATCCTTGGGCGGCATGTTTATTACACCTTGTCGACCGGGTCTATCTCTAGTTTTATCTTTATGACGGTTTTAAGCGACACCGAACTTCCTCGGGCCTTTCAGTTATCGACCTCAAGGAGCCCGAGCCCACTTTTCTTTGTTTGAAAATGAAACTGATTAATATTGATATTGCTGAAACGCGTGGCATCTCTTTAATTTATCCATTATCTAATTAATATTATTTAATCTTAATTATTTCCTTCAATCCCTGTATTCTCAATACATAATAATTTATTTATTTTCTATTTATAGCATTGATTTATGGTTCACGCGCTTCTTAAATATTTTTTGTCGATTGCCTAATGAATATAATTAATTATTATAATCTTGCCATACGTATTCAAGTTTACGAAGTATACTGCTTAAAAATAAAAGATCCTTAGAAGGGATTACTTCATAAAAAAAAATTCGATGCCAGAAAAACAATTGCTTACAGGAGATAAAAAGGAGTCACTTAACACTCAATTACTAGCATTGTATCCATGAGGTAGTCGGAGATTTTTTTTCTTACTGCAAGTCCATCCGCAGAGCTGATGCGGCTTCTACCTATCTTCCTAGCAGAAAGGGACATTAAAATCGGCGCCCCTTTGATCTCTCAGATATGAATACAGCAGATTCGTTAGTATTTTTGATCAATCTGTATTTCTATTTTGTAGTCGGATTTTAGAGGTTTTATTCTAGTTATTCAGGTTTTAGATAATATAGTCGCCACTAGTTTTTGCTAAAAATAATGTTCATTTCAACAATATCACCCCATGTATCCCGGAAATACAATGACGGTATTAATGTGATTATTTGTTCTTTCATTTTAAATTAATTATTTCAATCTTTCTTACTATTTCTACTTTCTCATATTTTGTAGAATAGCTCTTACGATTACCAATAATTTCCTTATTACTGAAACAGAATGTTTATAATGTTTACATATACAAGTTATTGACTTAAATAATAACTTAAGAATCCTTTTATTAGAATGTTGAAAAAACCAAACTAAAAAACAAATGGCAGTTCTCCAGAGAGATGAATAAGTTAAAACGCAGAGAAATTTTTACCAGCATTTTTGCGTTTAGGAAAGAAGGAACACTAGTTTATTTTGCCCCTCATCATTGTTTTTTTGTCCCGTTAATAAAAGGAAAAACGATGCACGCATCTAGTTATTTAACTCCTTTCCTCTGAAACAGTAGTGGAATAAAAGTAGAATAAATCATGGCTTTTATGTCATGAATCTCACAGATACGACGACAGAAATGATATAAGTTTCTGAAGACAGAAAGCGAGCATAAAAAATTGTAGAAAAATGTGACTAATCCTGTTGATAAAAGACACAAAAATGTTCTTTATCATTTGATATTTGTCATTATATGTTGTTAACGTTAATACGTTGGGTTCTTTAGATGTGGTTATAACAAAAAAATAAATAAAATTATTTTCATTCTAAACAAAAAATAATAATTAAAATACAACGTAAACACAAATGTAACAACGCCCCGTAACCCTAGTCAATGTTCAAACCTTTCGGCTAATTAACGTTAATTGCTAATTTATTCGGCCGTTCATCAATTGTCAGAGGACACGCTATCTCAGATTATCTTTGACAGTTCCAATGCTCAACGTGCGGTAACGTCACGGGGATAAAACGTCCCTAGTCTTGCGTTCCGTTTAATCTTGACATTTTCTCTTCTCGTCAGGAGATATTATGTCCTTAATGAGGAGACTACTCCAATTTTCCAGCACCAAACTGCTGGAACAATGTTAAGCATTGTTGAGAAGTCCCTTATAACGACTATCTGTATAATCACTTCAGCTCCCACTTCTCAGTTTATTAATAATAATATTCAATATTCTTTTAATTAACTTATGCTAGGTTAATACGAATTGAATGGGTTTACTATTGTTTCGTAATTTAAACTGACAATGAGTATAATAATCCAATAAATAGGGATTTTTTAGTTTACATTAAAAAAAATTAATAATATGTATTTATTTTTTCCTGATACTTAAAAGTTATGTTACAATTTATAATTATAAAAGTAATAATAATTCTCTTTTATATATTCCTTGTGAAGCTTTTCTATATTTAACAAGAAACTATGAAATATTTTATAAATATATGCTTCTCAATTAATCTTACATTCATGACCTGGTCTAAACAAAGTAAGTAAATTTAGAGAAAATTAATTGCATATATCGCATATCTAATAATGTTTAGGAAGAAACAACCCAGTACTATCGAGTCTGAAGAGGCGCTGAACTATCCGGCCACTCAATGTGATTTTGGACAAAGTGTAGCGGTGAGCATTTCGCTCACAACTATGGAAAATTTATTATAACTCGTCGTTGAATAATTGTTTTTATAACTCCTTTCTGGCTGGAGCTTAGGTTCACACTGGTGCAAATTAAAATTCTAATTAATTATGGTGCAAAATTAAACAAAAAAAAAAAAAAAAATATATATATATATATATATATATATATATATATATATATATATATATATATATATATATATATATACAAATAAACTTTATTTTATAGACAGCAATAATTCAATATAAAGCAACAGAAATACAAAGTGAGACAATCGCTCATGGGGCACCTCTTGTGTTGAGAAAATAAGGCACAACTCTGCCGGGTTAAGTTGAGAATTTTTATTTGTCAATGAATAATATAAAATCAATTCGTACATCATAACAAGAGAAAAATTCAAAATATTTCCTCCTTAATTTCTATCGTTTTTATCAGGTTTTTAATCTTTCAGAAAATTATAAATTCAAAAGTAACCCTCAAAATTTTATGACCAGTGTCAATTAAGGATTCTAAGGCCAAGAGTTAACTGTTTCTAGCTTCAAAAATGTATTTCAACTGAAGTTATTATAAGAAAAACCGAGGACTTACGTATGAGCAGAGACACCGTTCTCTGGTTTACATTCATATGAAATTAATTTCATGATTTGTTGAAAATTAAACCGTCATTAGGAATTTCACAAAGCCAAGCAATCTATAATATAATATTTACCAGCTCGATACCAACAAAAATATTACTGTTTGTTTGTAGCTTCTGATCCCAGTACAGATCAGCTTCACTCATGATTTCGTAGTCAATTCTATGTAATTTTAGTCGGTATGTTTGTATGAAATCCTTTGCTCTTTGGCTGTTTGTCACACACCAGATGGATTCAGGAGTCAGGTTGAAGGCCAATAATTTCAATGCGGACGTTTGCTCGTCGGTCGGAATGTGTGTTTAGTCCCAAAATGTACCAGATAATTAGCGTGATGTAAATAGTTTCTTGTTTATCTATTTGACGTATTCTAATTACCGGAGAGAATTCGCGATCATATAACAATGGTCAATATCACAAATGTAAGCGGAAATTATAGAGTAAAAAAAAAAGATTTGACACATCCTGTTATTCCTTGTTTATTAAATTATCTTTACTTTTTACTTTCCCTTACCTATATACGAAGCATATACTAAGGGGAAGTATTGCGATCGTGAAAATTCCAAATGACCAAGTCTCGCAAAATGGTCTGTGTGTCTGTGTGTATATGAACAGCCTAGCACAAAAACGAAAAGTCGTACGATACTCTAATTACGTATCTAAGGTAGGTATCTCGCTGTGATGTTATAGCGACTTTTTCATCAAAATCGACTAACCGGAAGTGCCACTTTATATAAACGATTTTACACTTTTTTACGTTTTTCTCAAAACGGCTCTAACGATTTTGATGAAACTTGCCTAAAATATTCTTCCTAAAGATCTTTAACTTTTCATTTATTTAGTAAATCGCCGAAGAATTGCAGGGAAAAAAGTTATGATGAAAAGAATATTTTATTTGCGCATGGCTTAAAAAGTATGCATTTTATGGCAAATTATGTATGGAATTGTATAAAAGGTAATTAAAGTATCTAAAAAACAATAAAAGAATTATCAAAATCAGACCAGTATTAGCAATGATACTGCTCATCGGACTAACCGGAAGTGCCACTTTGTATAATCGATTTTACACTTATTTATAATTTTCTCGAAAATGGCTCTAACGATTTTGATGAAAATTGGCTAAATTATTCTTAATAAAGGCCTTTTACTTTTTATTTATGTAGTAAATCACCAAGGAATCACAGGGAAAAAAGTTATGACGAAAAGAATATTTTATTCGCGCTTAACTTAAAAAGCATGCAATTTATAGTCAATTATGTACATAATTGCATGAAAGGTTATTAAATTATCTCAAAAACAAAAAAAAAATTATCAAAATCGGACCAGTATTAGCAAAGATACAGTTTATTTAATGAGGAGCATAGATAACCGAGCGCATTCGAAAGGAGATGGATGCGACCGAATCTCCTCCCGCCAATCTGTTGTAAACAATACGCTCTGTAACAAAGTAATTTAAGAATACAAAAGCTGAAATTAACTTAATAATTTCTACTTTCACATTATTTAATGGAAAGAAAATGCTTCTATGGAAACTAAATCAGAAACTTTTAAAATATATTTGCAAGTTGACAAAGTTAAAATTTATAGGTCGTGTACAGAATTGTTGTACTATAATTGTTTAAAAAACTGTTTTATTGTATTGTACTTACGTGGTCTAAGTACGTGAAGAAGTGAATGCTGCTGAGTTTATTAGAAGCAGTGTTTATGTGAACTCTTTAAAATTATATTAAAAAGATAATTATTATAGGACGGTAAGGGAAAGTTGTGTGATGCGCGCACCGCACCAAATTTTTTTGTTTATTGAGCTACTTTGATGTCCTTATAACACTAGTTTTATACAAATTTGCGATGTAGATAAGACATTTTCCAACAGTTTCCAACTCTTATTGCTGTAATCACCCAATTGGCACTTATAACAACTATGAAGTTTACCATCGATGTTTGCACATATCTTAACTAAACAGAAACATTTAACAGTATATCAATATTATTTCATCCACAATATCATTATTATTATTATTTTTATATAGTTTTGGGTAAATTATTGTAGAAGGAAAATTATTATTAGTTATTAGATATTCACAAAAGATATCGACAAAAGAATTTTATTTACATTGACATGTGAATAATCCATATCCTCTATGCATCAATAATAAATTCTAACGTAGTGTGCTTACACAGAAAGCACAGTGATAATCCATTAAAGCTTGTTGTTATAGCATGAAAAATCACTTTATTTAATAGAAAAAAAAGAAGTATTATTGCCGAAGTGGTGATGAGGAGGGGTCAAATATAGATTATGATTAACACATAGATACACTCTCCATTCATCTAATTGGGATTTATTATAAATACATAAAATATAAATCGAACATATATAACTGTTAATAGTAATACAAATTATAAATACAATTTATAATTATTATAATTATAGAAGTAATATCAATTAAGAATAGCAAATTTTAAGGGTTTGATATAAAAATGGAAGGAATTAAATGTCGAAAGTTGAAGATGAAACTGCAAACATTCAAAGTTCATTAACAAGGAGAATAACAATTAGTTACTGGATATCAATTAAAAGAAAGTTGATATAAATCTGAAAGAAAAGTGAATATAAATCTCTGACAATTGGTGTAAAATGAGAAGGAAATGAAGTAACTTCTTTTAATATGGCACAAATAAATAGAAGTAGAGAAATGAATAGACGGACTCGGTCGGGAGATGAGAAGAAGAATCCTCTTAGGAAATCGATGCTGTTTCGGCCTCTCCCAGCATACTAGAAGCAGGTTTATCTCCGGTCAGACCAAATTAAGGCTATACAAGACCTCATCCGCACTGACCTTCCATATGGAACAGAAACTTGGTCCACAACGAAAGCAAAAGAGAATCGACTCCGTATAATTGAAAGGAAGGTGTGAGAAGGATTTACGGTTCTATCCTTGAGGGAGGTTCTAGGCGAAGACGCACCAATAAGAAGCCCTATGAGCGGTACTAAAACATTGAGACTTCGTTAGGCCGGTCATATAGCAGGGATGAACGACACTGAGATTCTCAAAAACCTTACCGCAGAGGTACTACATCGGACCGACCCGCAGAGCTGGAAGGCCTGAAGAAAGATGGCTGGATGAAGTGGCAACAGATGCTAGATTGCTTCTTAGCAATTGGACAGCTGCAGCACAAGATAGAGCCTACTGGCAGAGGCTGCTGGAGGAGACCTAGAATCAGCAATGGGTAGTTGCGCCATCAAGTAGTAGTAGTAATAGTCTTTATCTATTGCTCACTTTATTTGTCCTTAGACTGCTTATAATAAAAAAATGAAATAAAAACCTGTACCACTACAACTTCTGAAGGTCTTGGATTCAGTACTTGTTAAGGACCGTACTGTTTCTAAGCCAACGGTTGTGTAAGGCACAGATAACGCTAAACAGCAAGGTTTTTCCTCCCAATTAAGATTACCCACTTTATAGAGGCTGGGGATCTCCCGACCTCACTGGGTCGATCCACGGCCAATAATAGAATAAATAATTATCCGACACGGCCGGTCTTGAACCCGGGACTGGGATCATGGTAATACAGTTCCTTACACTCAGCTACTCCGCTCCCGATTGTTTATAATACCGAAGAATCAGTGTTTAATTATCTTATAAAATATTTTTTTGTTTTAATTTATTTATTGCGATTCACAAATGTATTAAGAATCGAATAAGTTCATCTGCTGTCTGACTTATAAAACATGACTGTAACTTAAAAGGAAACTACCCACTAGCCAAATTCCAGTGATATTTCTATATCATTAGATCCCAAGATCGTCTTTTTGGAATACATGTCCAGATATTCGATAGTGATGGAAATCACCATGTACTGAGAGCATTAAATTCGATGATATCTTTACCACTGCAAAATATAAAAGGGTCTTGGGTTCTATTTAATATTTTGTAATAATATTCTTTACCAACCTTTATACAAGGAAATTATAAGTTCAGCGTAAATCCTCCAACCCACTAAAAGGTTAAGATATACTAGTAATTGAGGGTATTTATGCCATTCGAAAATCTCCAGGCCTCAGAGCCAATCCACGGCTCATAAAACACAAGAAATGAACGATCAGTATGTGTCGCACTCGAACCCTGGCCTGGTTGTTAATTGTCCAATACCTTATCCTCTCATCCAACCACTCCACGTTCCGGAGAGAATAGAACTGATAAATTTTTTCTAGATATCTCCTCACGGGAATTGATCATTTATGTTTGTAAAAAACAAAACAAAAACATTTTTTTTTTCCACCATCAAATGCTATTGTGCTTCGATCTGAAAGCTGTTGCCAACTGACCGAGCTAACGTATGCTCAACGAAAACTGCTGAGCAGAGTTCTGTCTACCAGGATCAGGCAAACCAACTGGAATATATTCCATCTTCCTATCTGTCAATCTGATAGTATATACAGTCAATGAAAACCATGCCACCCAAACGATTCATTCTTTGTCTTAAAAAATTCTTAATCTTGACATCAACTATTCCGAAGAACAACACAAATAGTTAAAAACTAATAAGATGGCTCGCGGTATGTTGCTATATATTGCCGTTTTCAGTGAAGTGCTGAAATTATTGTGGAGTATCTTCAATTACAGAAATGATAATATCGAACTCTCAATCCTGTAAGCTATAAGCAGAAAAGTTGGCTATTCGAGAATGGATGGTAGTCATAAAAAGGTAAATAAGAACTCAAAGTTCGAAGCCATTCGGCAAAGACGAAGTACAGGTCAAAGGTATAATAACTCAAAGCCAATTAAAAGTACCAATAAAAAAGGAAATAATACCTTGCTCTTTTCAAAAGGAGAGTTGTCAAAGAAAAGACCAGATGAAAAGCGAAATCGATTTGACCGTTCAGTAGAGCCCCTTTTATTAGCTACTAAATTTTTAAAAAACAACGAAACATTATTTGGTGATTCATATACATTTTATATTGTATCATTAAAAATCACTGATAAGCTTACAACTATTTTAGTTTTTTTCTAGCTTAGATAAATTTAATTAGATTAGATAACAAATAAGATCATTATCATGCTAAACCTGTTTAACAAAAATCTTACTTTATGTTAAATATGTTTTTGAACTAGGTAACTTACAAAGTTCCCATTTTCAATTAATTTGTATAATTTGCAGTGTTAATACCAATGAATTTTACTCATGAGTTTCATATCTTCGTTTTATGAGGAATGCAGGAAAATCCACATTTGACATTTAATTAAATGGAATGTAGAGATTAATACAAAATAATCTATACCTATCAAAAGCAATATCCTATTAATTTAAAACCTCAATCCATCCAAATTCCCTAAATTTCATCAAATCCTTACTCTTCATCCTAAACCTACAGCAGAGTCGGGCATTATTCCGTTGAAAATTGATCCGAAAAAAAAATGATTACATTTTTATTCGGAATTTTATATTATATTTATATAAAGTATATTTAACATGAATAAAATTTTATCCGATTAAAAAATCGACTGAATAATTTTTTTGATTTAGTCATTGATTTTAAACTAAAATTTTATTCGGATTAAAAATTAGTCGGGTAAAAATGAATTCGAATAAATATTTAATCGAATAAAAACCGATTTCATTTAGTTTTACTTATTTCCGATTGAAAAAGAGGAATACTATATTTTCCTTAAGTAAAGCAAAGCCATGAAGAAAAAGGAATTATGATTTTCCTTTATAATAAACGTTTTGACTTATAATTGTAAGAAATAAGAATTTCGAGATAAAGGCAAGGATTCAAATTGACTTTTATTTTTCTCTCGAAGCGAAAAAAAGTCATGCTATGATTTTTATATTCAGCATCGAGAAATAAAGGGCAATATTAATAATTTATTGAGTATGAATAAAAAGGTTTTTAGAATGTTTTGAATATCGAGGCTCATTATTATGTCATCGAAGATGGTTACGATGAAAATTATATCGATTTTAAGATCACGCGCCCACATATCGATTTATTTAAACATTTCTAAAATCGATTGTATACTAAAAAAACTGCACTTCCAATAACCTTCCCCTTACAATACAATACAATCAAGACCAGGCAGTTCAGTCACGATCGTCTCGAGACCAAACTAATGTGCATTCGATACATCCAGGAAAGACTCATCTAATCTTTCTGCTAGGGCGCTCTACTAGGATTATCAAACTCCGCAAGATTTTGAACTTGTAAGGGGGGGAGATGTGGAGTTTAGAGAGCAATACTGAGTGGGAAGGCAACACAGAGAGCGGGAGGAGCTTGCATTTGGTTAATTGATTTTAAGATAGATGTGGTAACAGATTTATATGAATAAAATAAATATAATAACGCTTTATGTCCAGTGTTATTAACAATTATTATAAACGCAATATGTATTGACAAGTTTTGCAGTATATTTTAATATAATTTTTGATGAAAATCTATTATGTTGACCTTCAAGTAAAGTACCTCTTCCGGTGATCAAAAAGGGATGTGCACAGCAATTTACCACACATTACCTTACCTCAACCAATTTTTTGTCAAAGTTATAGTTTTGATAATTAAATATTTAGTACACATTAAGTTATACTTCCTAAATGTATTCTAAGATTTTAGTTTTTCTAAGTAGTAGTACACTACAAATAATAAACATCAAGTCTTATAATACGAGTTGATGAGATCATTGTTTCTTGTTCATGTTCTTTAATCCCTATTTTCAAGTTTCATTAATGCGTCAATTAAGATCTTCAAAATTATAACCATTGCTATTGGCTAAAGAGAATGAAACTATAAATACATGTACTATAAAAATATGTATTCTTATAAGCTTTCTAACAGATACTTTTGTTTTTTCTTTAATAACAGAACTCATTGTTTGTTTTAAATTTCATTTAATCCTAAATATGTATTTATTCAAATAAAAAAAATACTGAACTTTTCTTAGATGAACTGTGATAAGCAAGCAGTAATACATTTCAAAATTTTATATACCAATACAGCTGTCGAAAATACGTGATTGGGTAGATAATTAAATAGTAGCACTATTTCAACAGATATTTCTAATTTAGATTTTTTTTTTTATTCATGAATCAGATAAAGAACAATTTTTCATTGATAATTTAATAGGAACACATTTTTAATAGGAACATAGGTAAACATTTTTTTCGTTTTATAAAATGTATAACCATACTTATTCAAACCTATAAGTAAAGTACCTCTTCTGTTGAACATGTAGCGATCAAAAAGGGAGGTGCACAACAATGTTACAGGAAATTTCCCAAATACGAAATTTCAACTTTCTACGGCAAACTGTTTTTGAGTTATTCGAGATGAAAATGTACGAATGGACGTAAGTATAGATGTCAGGAATAAATTAGTCAAAAATGATTCATGGATAGTAAAAATGGATATTTCTCTTCATTCTGAAAACCGAAAATTTTCGCTATTACAATACTTCCATTATTGCTTCCGGTGAACTAAAACCATAGGGAGAGGTGTTTTAAACCGTGAGATAACATTGGTTATATTTGTTGCCTCATGCCCATGGATGGCAAGCTCTTGTTTTCTAGGTGCCGCAGGTGTAGCGTATGTGAAAATTTTTTGAGACAACTCGGAAGCTGATATCTGTAGCATCCCTACTTCTTAAACTTCCCTCTATCCTGCGATATACATCAGCATTTTCGGGATACACGGTAACACCGGTTATAGAGTTATTACGCCCGAAGCCATTAGGACCTTGTCATAACGAAGGAATGCAACAAGTCCTGCATAATCTTTTACTTTGTCTAATTAAATAATCGGGGTTAAGCATTAACAGGCTGCTTATTTGTTGGCAGTGAGTCGTCTGTTGGGTTCGAATCTATTTGAGTACTAATGGCATCACTAACCTTCATATGTTTCCGTAATTAATTGTCGTTTTCTTCCAGTAACAAGTTCCTGAAAAATTTCTTCGTACTCCGTGACTATATTAGAACTGTCTATGTCGCTAAAGCTAGCTAAAGCGTTGGAAATCGACAGTTTTCACATTTTTAGCTAGAGAACCCGCTTAACTTATGTCTTATTCTCCTGCTGTAGACTTATTCAGTTCACAAATGCGGAGAAAAACAAGTATTTTACATTCAATTTTAACACTTTAAACAAGTAAAAAAAAATTGTTTAACTAGAGTGGAAAAATATCGCCTTTGTAACCTTTACTACCGATAATCTCTGTATAAGGAAGTAAACATGCAATAGAATAAAATAGAATCAAGTATAATATTTATAGAATATTATTATAGAACTTTATTACTTATTTGTTCGGAAGTGAACGACAATTCTAATTGATGTGAGAAAAATTCAATGCCCATTATTTTATTTGAAGTGAAAATTATTTCAAAAACCTTTCATCTAATGCTTTCTGTCTTCTTATTCTAGTAGTTGAGGGTGTAAAAAAGAATTTTAAAAGCAATTTTTTCTATATTAAGCTAAAAGACATTCACTCATTCACTCAAAATAATTTTTTGATTTTTTTTTATTAACACGGGTAGTTGGTAGGCATTCAACAAATTCCTACAAACTTACATCTGCTATTTATTAGCTAAATTTATACTATTTAATTAGTCAAGCTTACATCTTATAAACGGTTACGTATCTTAAACAACTGCACTATTTTGTATTTCAATTTATATGTCTGAATACCTCCAGGAACAAAAGATAGATGGATAAAAACTGTGTTTAGGTAGTTTTTTTTATATTTATATACTGTTTTGATTTTTTCGATTATGTTATTCCGAGTATAATGATTTTTTATTCATGTCAAATAATTCATGTAACTAATTCCTTGGCCATACAGATGATAGGATAAAATTTATCCTATATAATTGCATAAAACGTGATTAAACTCAATGAAGAAAGGAGTCGTGTTATATCTTAAGATATGGATTAAAGCTTAACGTAATACACTGAAAATACTGAACTGCAGTATTGGTTAAAACAGTAAATTATTATTTATACTATAGACAGAAAACATGATTCTGGCAAGAGATTCTTCGAAAGCTTCGAGAATGTGGTTCAAACGCTATCTTGATGTGCCCGGGGCTTTATAGGCGTTGCAGAATATGGCTGCCTTCAGCGGAAGTGGTCGTAAGGAACCTTCTGCCTACAGCATTTTATAACTCCGCTTCCCTCATTTTCGTCTCCTAACCAGCTTTCAAGGAAGGCTTTTCTTAAGATGGTAGGGGTACTGTAAGAATATCTTTCCCCCGAGCCAAAAGAAGGATGCCTAAAGACAGATAGCATGGACGTTAATCTGTTCAGTAAACAAGTGATCTCCAATTAGGACCATTTTTCGGTTACCTCTGAACAATTTTGAGGCTAATTCTTATCTGTTATCTTATCTTTTTGATTTATTGATTTATAAAAATCTGAATAAGGTAATATGGGGTAAGTACGCACAAGATTATAAAAAGGTTCGACTTTGAATGGCTGTAAAATCATTATTTTCGACACAGATAGTCTAAGTTTCTATCATGCCCATTTCTAAGAGATCGATGATTCTATTTAATAGTATCTAGTACGCACCGACCCCTACCTTAAAATGCTGGTGCGTACGACGTAAACGGAAATCTCAGTATTCAAGTAGGAACGGTTTTGGGACAAGTACAATATAGTCCAGTTTCCGGATGATTATTATACTGATGTAATCACCAAATGAAGTTAAAGCTTGTCTGAGATTCACATCTTACAATCTTCATTGAGTTGAGAAAATGGGATGTGGAATATAATTGAATAAACGTATTGAAATAAAAAATTTTCGTTTTTATTCGCTAGTCTGCGCTTTCCCCTACTATCATGGGTGACTGCGGACAACTCTTAAAAAATAGAAAACTGTCAAAGAGAAAAGTAAATCACAAATTATTTTGAAGAACAGTTCCTGTAGGTTCGCTTACAGCAAACAAAATAAATACAAAAGGACTAGTGGCAGGTAAAACCGATATAGCTGTATAGCAAAATTTGAAAGACAACTTTATCAACAAGTTGGAACTAATATCTTTACAACACGTTATACTTTACCTTACCGAATTTTCGTGGTATATTTCTGGTTCATTAGTGTTTAGACTTCATGTTCCATAAAGGACAGCTCTTACCAGCTGAGAGTTTGGATTTAACCAAACAATTACGCACTAACCACGAAAACGCATTTATCGCACATTACGTCACCTCAACCAATTTTTTGTCAAAGTTATAGTTTTGATAATTAAATATCTAGTATTCCTTAAGTTATATTTCCTAAATGTATTCTTAGATTTTTTTAAGTAGTAGTATACAAATGATAAACATCAAATGTTATAATAAAACTGTAATACGAATAAATAAATTATGAGATCATTGTTTCTTGTTCATGTTCTTTTTTTCCCAACTTTCAAGTTGCTTTAATGCATCAATTAAGAACTGCAAAATTTTAACCATTGCTATTGGTTAAAGAGAATGAAACTATTAGAATGTATTAGTATAAGCTTTCTTACAAATACTTTTGTTTTTCTTTAATCACAGAACACATTGTTTGTTTTAAATTTCAATTAATCCTAAATATACGTTTAAGAAAATAAAAAAAGACGGAACTTTTCTTAGTTGAACTGTTATTAGCAAGCAGTAAGGCGTTTGAAAATTGTAAATACCAAGACAGGTGTCGAAAATACGTGAGTGGGTAGATAATTTAATTGTAGCACTATCTTAGCCTTAGCCTAGGGGTAGCCGAGTGGGCTAAGGCGTTTTCTATAAGTAATCAAAGTTATGCAACGTCGAGTGGCGTGGTTAGTACTTGGATGGGTGACCGCCTGCCGGGGAAAGTACACGAAGCCCGCTACTAACCCCCCTTGGGGTATGTGAGGCCCGTCAGCCAATTGGAGGCAACTCACACAGCCCGGGCTTAGGAGTGATGATCCTACCCCGTGTACCTAAATTGTAGATTGCTTTTTGATCTTTTAAGATGCCAATTAGCAGCCCGGAGGTTTGTTTTATGGACGTTGCTTGAGGGGAAGAAATATAAGTCCTCGTGCGCCTTCTGATCCCGAACAGCCATAATCCGTGGGTCTTGACCCATTTGTAAATTGTCCTTATTTTATGTAGTTGAATTTATCTCCAATCTGACTGTTGAATGCATGATAAAAAAAAAACATTTCGAAGGTTTATAGTTTATAGTTCATAGATGTAATTATGAAGGCCTACCTTAAGTTTGCAGTGAAGAATTTTACAGGTAGTTCATTGGCTCTGAGGAGTTTCAGTACCTAAAAAAACAACAACATATTATTAGATTGATCATATTGTTTATAGTTTAAATGTTGGTTCTCGTCTTTTTTAATGTTATTGATTCAAAAATTATAATCCTCAGGATATATAGGCACAATTGTATGTATATTATATATTTATAACTGAGCCTTGGATGTAATTTTAAACTTTGAGACTGTTAAATTAAATATTCCGCAGGTAGCACTGATGTTAAAAATAAAATCAAGACAATCTTTTCCACATGAGTTTTAACGCTTTAACGCTTTTAGTGGCAACCGAAAATATTTTATTTTATTGTATTTGTTTATTTTAATTAATTTTGCGATAAAGTTCTACCACAATGCGAATAGTAAGAGATCGCATACACTAAAGA
This sequence comes from Rhaphigaster nebulosa, assembly GCA_948150685.1. Classification (NCBI taxonomy): domain Eukaryota; kingdom Metazoa; phylum Arthropoda; class Insecta; order Hemiptera; family Pentatomidae; genus Rhaphigaster; species Rhaphigaster nebulosa. Next base: position 27,582,249 of record OX411311.1, read on the forward strand.
GTATATTATGCTCTTCAGAGTATGTAAGTTATATTGTTGTATACAGTATAATAGTATATGCAAAATTATATAATCAAAATATTATATAATAATATTATATATCATTTGTCGTTGGATCTTTTCTCATATGTAACGGACAACCATATATCGTCGTTGACAACTTTGAAAAAAAATACCCACAACAAAGAAATAATATCTGTATAACGAGCAGTAGGTCGTCGTTGTACAATGTGGGTATCTGATCCTTCAATTAGTTAAGGGAATAAACTAAAAGAAATTATAATTCCTTATCTGGTACCGATCCTAAGCAGTTTCACGGGTTGTACTATTTCATGGTTTGGCTAAATAAACTAGTTTAGCCAAGCCGGTCATCATTTAGTATTTTGGGGAAATTACTGTGGAGGGGAAATTACTGTAGTTTTATGCATAAGGCCTTTAGTTCGTAACCACCAGATTTGAGCCGGCAGTTTAGAAATTTAGAAAAGATTTTTTTTTTTAATTTGATATGACGAATAATATATAATAATAGTGTATACTTATATAAAATTTGTACTAGTTGTGCTGAAAAAATGCCGAAAAGTTATGATTGTATGTAGATACTTTGAATTGGAAAAACGTGTTTTTAAACAAATAAAATATGATTAAATAAAGAACTTTAAATGACTTAATTATTTAATATAGCATATATTAGCAAATTACATATAATTAGTAAAATTATACAATCCGTTTCTACAGGGTAAATGTTAGATGGTAATAATTAACGCTTATGTATATATGAAAAAGATATAATGTATATTATACTGTTTCATACCGTATAACAGCATATATTTCTGCTTCAATGTTTTAAATTATTATTCTGAATACAGACAGTTCCTCGGATTTTATAATAGAGATACATTTTTCTTAGGATAAAAAACTTGAAAAAAGAAAAGAAAGATATACAAGATAAAATTGTATTTGGTTGAGGCAAAAAACATAAAAAGTATTATGGGAGTAGGGAATAAGAGGTTCCTCGGAGAAGACACCTGGTGTCGGAAATGCTTTTCTCTTTCTCCTAAATATGAAATGCTCGTCCATGTTTTATTCCAACCAGTCATTGGTATCTGGAACACAGCCTGCAGCATATGGTACATCATTCCTGATAAAAGAATTGCGGTTCGATAAGAGGTTTTCCTTGTGCTCAGAACGTCATGAGGCACTACATTTTTTCTTCTTCTTCATTGTTCTTATCCTAATGTATAAGCATTATTATTATGTATCAAAGTGGGTACCATTAATTTAAATTTAGTAATTTATTTTGTAAATTCAATGACTAGTCTCAATGTGTTCAGAACCAAGGTTTCAAATGCGTTGTAAATCACACATGTTTTTAATTAGGAATTGATATATTATTTGGCGCTTCTATAATTTTGTTTTTATTGAAAATTAGTTTCGAATATTATACAATTCATCTTCAGTTATACATCATACATTCAAATTCAAAAAATTAGCAATTCAAAATATAGCTTGAATATACTGTTTGATATAATTTACTTAAACCTTGGAGAGTACCAACACGAATTTGATTTCTTGTCTTAATTAAATTAATAATTCATAAATGTTTTATAATACTAATTTATATTACATATAATATAATATGTATAATAATACCAAACTGTAATTGATTATTTTTGAATTTTTGTTTGTTTTTAGAACTGAAGATGAATGTATAACATTCGAAACTAGTTTTCAATAAAAACAAAATTATAGAAGTGGCAAATAATTTATCAATCCCTAATTAGATTGATCCTTCTATACCATCATGCGGACGTCAACTAATGTTTTTAATGTTTTCCCTTATGCATATGCAAAATCACAAAACTTCATTAACTTTTAATTTATTTCTGCGTAACTGTGCTTAAATGGTTTAATTATGATAAAAAAGCTAACTATCAACATTAAAGCATTCTATTTATTTTTCGCTGCGATGTAGCAAAATATTTTTAAAACATATAATTTTACTGATACTTTGTGTCCAAATGCTTTTTTTTTTTTTTTAAGTTTTTCATTACGCCTAACAGAGGTTTAAATAAGTACAGAGAAAAATAAGTTGAGAGCACATGCATAAGCAGAGAAAATACAAATTAAATATTTTAAATATGAAAAGTTTGCATATCATGCAAATATAATGCATTTCAGATATTGCAAATGAATGAAAATATTTCTAAAAGTTTTCCCTTCGTTTGATCATGTTAAAATTATGTGATATACCAACACCGCCAAGCAAGGAAGATAAGAAAGATCGAAGGGCATTCTCCATTGATATGCGAGGGAGCCATGTTCCAAAGTAGAATATCTCACCTTGATCAGCTGGTGAGCTCAGGATAAAATAAGAAATCCTCTTGACTTTGGCTGAACGAAGACTTATTCTTGCTGTTCCTTGGGAGAGGTAAGTGAACAAGAGACTTCACCGGTTGTTCGGTAAGGGCACTCAACTCAACGAGGATATTCCATCAGATACGGCATGCTTTAGCTCACTCAGGAGATAACTCGGTTATTTACAGAAGAGTGTTACTGGCTTTCCTTGAAGGAAAACTCGCGAAGATAATTTCTAGGAGTAAGATGCACAAGAAGGAGCGTGATTACCTTAAAAGGAAATTCCTTTCAACGATTTTGAATATTATTCCGGATTTCCCAAGGCACTTAAAAGCCTTGAAGGCTTCAATCTTTGATATGAAATGGTTCTTAACCGTTATTTGAAATTGCTAGCAATTTTTCTTAAATATACTTTGATGAATTATTATTTGAGTTTGGTTTTGTTTGCCTTCCACAGTTAGCTATGGAGAAGATTAATGCAATAATATATTAGAATTCATGGTTCACGCATGAAGTATATGACGCACTTATAAGGGTGATGATTTTCATTTATTTATTGTAATTTATATTCAAATAATATCATTATCTGCCTGGTATTTTATTTATTAACTTCAAGAAATCCTATGTGTAAAAATTGTTAACTAACAAGAACTGTAAATTATTGAGTTCAAACTTTCGGACAAACATAAAACGATTTAGAAAAGCCAAAGAATATGAAAAATATTGTAAAATATGATAATACTACAACAGCAATATGTAGAACAAAAATTTAAATCGATAATGATCTTAAGGAATAGAGTTAACCAAATATATAAATAAATAATTTACAATTTATAAGTTATATTAATTGAAAATTCAAAATTGGAAAGAATTTAAATGAAAGAAAGGAAAAAAAAATTAAAAATGGTGAAGAAAATTCTGAAATAGCATAACTTTCATTAATGCTATATATATATATATATATATATATATATATATATATATATATATATATATATATATATATTGACTCACAAAAACACACACATATCAGGAATTAAGGAAGCAAAGTTAATCACTTTTTTAAAAATAATCCAGTTACAGATTCCGTTAATAAAAATAATATTTTTATTTTTTAAGCTCTATTTATTCATTCACACATGGAAAACGTGTAGAAAACTAATGAATAGATAAATATATAATTTTTTTGGTTTAATTTTTATAAAAACACCTGTCAATGTTGACAACTAGTGAAGCAAATAATATAAGATCAAAACGACAATCTGACGTTATTTTTGCGCCTTCGATGGCCGCAGATACAATACAGGATTACCGAACAAAATTACGGGTCTGTTGTTTTTAGTAATAAACATAAAATGTCTGTTTATTATTATTATTTTTTTTATTAATTTATGTGTAAAATATTTTCTATTGAATTTAAGAAATAATTTTTGAATGATGTTAAATAAGTGTCAATTTGCAATGCATATGTTGGTAAATAATATTCTTTCAATCATAATTAAAAAAACTTTAATATCGACAATGTAATTTTCAATATAATGAATGAAATTTTAAATAATCAAGAACGAAAATCATACTAATGTTTATATTAAATAACTAATAATTATTTATTTTACCATGAATCTAGCAGATTCCGATATGTGTGGTATTTAACCTATACCGGCGTTTCGGAGTGATTCATTGACAAAAAAATAGAGAATAAAAAAGAGGGGCAGGTCATTTTAAAGGGAATGTAACATATATCCTAATTTTTAGTTATGTGTACAATATTTTCTTTTGCATTTGAGAAATCATTTTTAATGATGTTAATTATGTGACCATTCTCAAAGTATATAGAACTTGCATTACTTTAATCATAATATGAAAATACATAATGATTTAACAAAGTTAAATTTTCGAGTAGGCAAGAATTGGTTAAATCCAGGACTAAATTAACTAAAGACACAGTAACCGATCCTTAGTTCGTAAACTCTATAATATCTGATGTGGGCAACACATGACTTCCTTGTACGCCTATTAAGTTATAAATCCGTGCCTCAAAAAGTGATACTGAATTTGGTTACTAGACACTTTGCTTCCCGACATCCATTTATTGACACACACATACAAAACACACACTCTTGTTACTGGAGGTCTCATTCCGTTATTATATGTCGTTTTCCTTCAGTAGATGACTAGTTTCCAAGATAATTCTTCATGTTCCGTGACAACAATAAAACTGTCAATATCACTGGATAAAGCATTAGAAATCGACAGTTTCGACATTTTAAGCGGAAAAACCCACTTAACTAATATCTTATTCTCATGCTGCAGACTTGTTGATCTCACAAATGGGGAGGAAAACCAGTATTTTACACTCAATTTTAACACTTAAAACAATTAATAAAAATGTTTAATTAGATTGGAAACCAAATTGCATTTGTAACCTTTGTTACCGATACATATGATTTCTCTTTTAATTTAAATATAATTTTTGATGTAAGCTTATTATGACCTTCAAGTAAAGTACTCTTTTCGGCTCAGCAATTTTAACCAAAATATAGTAAATACATTCATATCGATATAAATTTGAGATTTACCTATTTACCAAATTTGAGATGTTTTACATTATATTATAATATAATTTTTGGTGAAAGTCTAATATGATCTTCAAGTAAAGTACCTCTTATATTTAAATAAAATACTAGATTTTGGTCTAAATTGGAAAACCGGAAGCGGTACTTTACTTGAAGGTCATATTAGACTTTCACCAGAAATTATATTAAAATATAATCTAAAACATATCAAATTTGGTAAATAGGTCTTTTATATCGATATGAATGTATTTACTATATGTTGGTTCAAATTGGTGAGCCGAAAAGGGTACTTTACTTGAAGGTCATAATAAGCTTACATCAAATATTATATTTAAATTAAATACATAAATCTTATGTTTCGGTAATATAATGTTCGGTAAAGGTTACAAACGCAATTTGGTTTCCAGTCCAATTAAACATTTTTATTACTTGTTTTAAGTGTTAAAATTGAGTGTAAATGTCTGGTTTTCCTACCCATTTGTGTGAGTGTGTCAATAGATGGATGTCGCGACGCTGAGTGTCGTTTTTGAGATACTGCAATTTTCGGAAACTAGTAACCAAATGCAGCATCACTTTTTGAGCCACCAATTTATAGTTTAATAGGCGTACAAGGAAGTCATGTGTTGTCCACATCAGAAATTACCTCAAATCTCGTAGTCACTGCTAATTCATTTCAAGTACTCTTAATAAAAATAATTCTTTTTAATAATTTTTCTGTGTATTTTGACACCATAAAATATAATATTTACAAAACTTTGCTGAGCGTAAGACTGGTGATAGATTAGGATTGTAATTTAATTCACTTATCGCATTTATATCAGTCGTCGTGGAACAATTTATTTATTGAGTATCGCAGAACTTCAATGTAAATTCAACCATTGAATTAAATCAATGAAAAATTTCTTGATTTGATTTCATTCATATTTACGATATTGCGAGTTTTCCAGAAAAGTTATAAGAAAACTTATCTTACTTAAACAGAAACAGTCATTATTTTTTTTGTAGAAAAAAGTTGTTAATTTCAAAAACACATAATTTAAAGAAATATCGAATGTTTTATTATTTAGTATTGTGAAATATGAGTTATCATTACTTAGTCATAATTGAAACTCCACCATTTCAATGCCAACATTTACATAAATCAGCGGAGAACTGACCTCCAATCAAAGCCAATGTGTGTAGGCTTAATTGAGTGTCAGGACTCTTGAGCTAAATGTGACGGCCCATCGATTCGCAGTGATGACATGCCCTCTGTGCTCAGTATTGGATAGGTTCACCCCACTCCCAACAATATTGATCTTGCAAATGAATTATAATTATAATACTATCGCTTGTTAGAAAAAAAATAAAAATGATGTATAAACATTATAATTTTCAAAAACATTTGCTACATAAAAATTATAGGACTGAAGATACTTCTTTCATTCTAATTTGACCCATTAAAATTTAATTCTTGTTCCAATAGTCTTCTATTGAAAGTTATAAATTTATTTAATATTAATAATTATCAGAGTTACAATGGGTTGTAGTTGTACAGTCTTCCATATACTTTTCCATGCTTGGTTTTTTGGTTTATTATTTTCAATAATAGACCTTTGGAATCGACCAAGGAAAAAAATGTTGCAACCTCCCTTCAAAATTTGAGGTTTTACGTTCCACGATACGTAGAATCCAATTATCGAATAAAAAAAAATCCGTCCGTCCGTCGTCCGCCGTACGCCGTCCGCGGCTTTCCTCCGAGACTACTGAACCGATTTTTTTGAAATTCGGTACCAATGTCACAGGTCACCCCAGAATGATCCTCGGAACTCGACATTACCATCTGTCTTTTTGTTTAAAATATTTAAATAGTTTTATATATATATATATATATATATATATATATATATATATATATATATATATATATATGAAATGAAAAAATATTAGCATAAAGAAAAAAAAACAACACAAATATTTCACGTAACAAAATTACAATGCAATCCCATATTCAAAAGAACAAATATTTTTAGCAAAAGGAAATCATAATGAAATATTACTATTCTGAAATATCTTCTTTAGAGCTCAAATGTTTATACATTTACAATTGCAATTCCAAATTAATGTTGTTCACAATTTTTAAAAAATATATTTTTAATGTAGCAAAGTGAGAATCCTACATTAAAGTCAGGCTCAGGAATTTATAATTTATAATTTATAATTTTTAATCAAATAGGTCATATTATATATATTTTAATTTAATTAGCTGCTTTGATGTTTTTTATGCGTATTAATCTTATGCTATTATAAAACCAAATAACTTATCTGGAATTATTTAGTTGGATTATTAAATAAAACTTTTGACCGATTAAATAACCGATATTACCACCGTTGTTCACTTATCATTTTATCGTTTTTAAATATTTTGAGTTAAGATTTAGTAGTACTTTCTTTCACCGGAGAGTAATTCTCAATTGAACTATTTTTTGCGTATTAGAGGTTAGAAGGAATATAATAAACTTTCCAAAACAAAGTGTAGCATTAAAAATGGCAATTCAGTTTTTTAGCTGTGTATTTAATGAAATATTAAGAGGAACAAAAGGTGAACCTTGATGCCCATCTGGCGGAATGACAAGCCGTGAAGTTAGAGACGGTAGCAGTTGTTGACTCGACCAAGAATTCCAAACTCCTCTCCAGTGGAGAACACCGAACAATGGAGAAATAGCGTTACTAAGCTGCTCGGAATAATTTCGAGCTCAGGAAGTTATTTTTGTGATTGATACCCACGCGTGGGGCAATGAGCATGGACGTGAATGCGTAATATGTAAGTTCTGTAAGAACTATGTAGAGAAATTATGGCAAACATATCAAAGTGCATAAAAAAAGTAAACAACAAACTGCTAACGGAACAGCAAGCAGTCACTACATTGCACTATATTGCTACAATTTTTAGTAACAGTACAATAGTATAATAATCACAAAAGATTTTATATTCTGATGCAATAACCATTGCATATTCTTATAACTTTATTTTAAATCTTAAAATTAAATTCTTATTATTGCATCAGATAATGCCTAAAAAAGTTTACTTTAAAAATACATAGAAACATTATATAATATTATGCTTTATAAAATTATACCCTGAACCGTGGAAAACTAATGATTACAAGGGTGTGCAAGGTGGTCATTTGTTAGCTAGGATGAAAAAACGAGTCCCATGCCTCTGTGACCAGCATTACCGTCATAACTAATTACTGGGTAGCCCTCCGTTGATAAGTATGTCTCACTCTCATTCCCTCTCCCTCTCCTGCTCTCTCTCCCTTGTAACTGCAATTAGGTATCAAATGTAGGTTACGTCTGGGATGTTACAGCAACTTTTCGCTAAAAAAAACTTACCGGAATTGACACTTTATATCATTGACAACAATTTTCTCGAAAATGGCTCAAAAGATTTTGGTTATACCCTTTATATCCATATACAATTTAATTGTTTTTAGTATCAACTATAAGCTTTATCCTCTTTTAAATAATAAGCCGTCTCTCGTTGTTAATAGTAATAAAAAATGGATAAATGTAAAATACGAAAGAATTTGATAGTTATTAAAAAGAGAAATATTTTCCTAGACTGAAAATAAATTTCTGGAAATTAGAATCCTAATATAGATATAAATTGTAAAATCGGTTATATAAAGTGGGACTTCACTTTATTATTTTTATTTATTTACCCTTTTTTTTACAATTTTATCAAATACTGTTCCAACAATTTTGATGAAATTTGCCTAGTTCCTTCCAATTATGGCCCGTTAACTTTTTATAAACATAGCACATCAGTAAATAAATGGAGAGAAAAATTTATGACGAAAAGAAAATTGTATTAGCTCAATGCTCAAAAAATATGCATTTTAAGGCGTGTGTGTGATTAATAATTATTATTATAATTAATTAATCGTTAATAAGGTGTGTCTGTCCATATTGAATATGCATGTGATTCAAGGTAATTGAATTCTCTAATACATACTAAAATAATCTAAATGGGATCAGTGTTAACTAAGAAGCAGCGTATTAATCTACAACAGCTTATATTATTTAATGAAAACTAAATAGAATATCCACGGAAACTAAATATTTTCATGAGAGCTACGTAGAATTTCCATTGAAGTAATTTTTTTTTTCTTTCAGATTGATAAATCAAAATATACAGTGCACGGAATTGTTGTATTGCAATTGTATTAAAAACTAATTTATTAAATTGTACTTTTGTGAGAGATGACGTAAAGAAGTTGATGCTGCTGAGATATTGGGTAATATTAAAAAGAGAACACTTTAAAATTATTTTTAAAAAATGGGTAATTATTACAGATTGTTTAGTGAAAGTTGTGTAATACACTCAGAACTGCATCATTTTATTTTATTATTATTTTTTTTTTTTTATAACAATTGAAAAAGTATTTTTTTTTAAAACATATAATGAAACTTTTCAGAAAAAACGGTCAATTTTTTCCTACTTTAGTGATCTTATAGCAACATATATTTTGTCCGAAATCAGATTGATAAAATATTCCTGGACAAGGAATGAACTCCATCCAATAACTGAACCTCCAATAACCCGAATCTATATATTATGCATGCAGAAATATTAGCTCATATTCAAATAGAAAATCTGTCACCGTATGCTCAAGGTAGTGCTACTTGGTAAACGATAAAAAAAAAAAAAAAAAAGTATTTGCGCGAAAGTTATCGGATTCAACATGTGCATTTATAATAAAGTATATAATTAGGTATTATTTTAAATGTTTAAATAAAATATTAATTTATTGTTGGAAAAAAGTAGTAGTTCTTTTGGGTTTTTTTTCTCTTAGAAATCGATGGATAATCTACGAACTAGAAATGAAGCATTAAAAAATAATGTACTAATAACTAAACTTTATTTTCATGAATATTTTGTCAACAAAAAATTGGGATAAAGAATAGAAGATGGGGAAAACCAACAAAGAATAAATATCATAAATACAATTGATATTGGCAGTTTCAATTATTTCATGTACTTTAAAATGTGTCCGCATATATTGATTTTTTTTAATATTAAGGCATTTTCTAAATATGTGCTTTTGTCGATCAATAACATGATTTAATGATACGGGAGATTGGTACAAACCATATTTTGAAATTATTCGAATAAATACAGATTAAGAAACGAATAAAGAATGATTTCTATATTCGTTATTAATTAATTTTCGATCCAAAATATTTATTATTCCTTGGTTGTAATGCAAAATCAACTGTATAATATTTTAATAACTATTTAGGTATTTATTGCTTGGTATGTCTTTAGAAATTTCGGTTCATTATTTTCAATAATGAACCTTAGTAACCGACCACGAAATAAATAAACTTTTGAGTTTATCCTGTCAATATTTGAGTTAAGATACGTAAAGAGTTTTTAGAAACCAATAATGGGATGAAAAAAAAAATGCCCGCTAGCCATTTTTCTCCAAGACTATTGGTCCGATCTTTATTAGAATTTGACGCCAAAGAAACAGTTCACCACAGGAAGCTCCTCGAAACACGACATTATCATCAGACGTTTTAGCCTGAAATGGCTACCATTGGACATTTGATGTCTCAGCCATTTATAATGGCAAAATGAAAAATATAAAGTTTTTGTAATCATTATAATAACGGCATAAAAAGTAATAAATCATTCAATTCGAATATTTTTTGATATTTGATTATTTTAAAAAATGTAGCATAGAGTTATAATTAGCAGGATTTTTTTTTAAATCGTGATAATAATAACTTACTGCTACCACGCCTCACTCCGAACAATTCATTAGATAAAACCTTTTTATTTTAAAGCAATCCTTATATATTCATGTCTGTAAATTACGATTAATCTTAAAATATAAAATTTAACTTATCAGAGACATATAAAAATTTACTTTTGAATCAAATTAATCTTAAATAAAAATAAATGATTCGCAAATAAAAAAATTCATCAGATTTTTGTAAAAAAAAAATCAGTTGATGCAATAATGTAGAGAATTTATCAAGACTAGGCAATAAATTTGCCATAATTGAACATTGCAGTTCAAATTACAGAATGAGAATAGTTCATCACTATAGAAAAATATCACCATAATTTTTTTAAATAAATACATGAATTGTTTTAATTAAGTGCGTTTGCCAGGCGATGTCTCTACCATAAACAGCTAGCGGAACTCGTCCCCGAGTGCATACCCATGTAAATTCTTTAGATTTTCTTAGAAATTCCTTTATGCCATATTTCTTTTGCACATGTTGCTATATTTATTAATATTTTACTCTCTGGAGTTAAATAAACAGACAAAAAGCATTACGATTTAGCCCAAGTTCTTCTGGTTACAGAAGAAGGAGAACAATAAGCTTTACAAAAATATAATAATAAATCTAAAAATATATCACCTAATTATTAATTAGAATTTTTTATAGAAATTATTAACTAAAATAATAGTGATGACGAAATAAAAACCTCTTTAAAATACAAATATTTAGATAAAGGAGAATCACCAGGCAATGAAGTAATCAGAAGATTAAATAAGAGGCTATAAAAAATAAAGTAATAATAACATTCAAGAATAAGATTTATTCCAATGAAATTCCCCTATAATTATTACCAATTATATTAAAATCTGTAACTTGAATGCACATAGGCTAACATTAGTTGGCATGCACTCAGTAATAAGGTGTTTCTTATGTTAATGAAGGTTTTAAATTAAAAATAAAATTAATGAATAGTTTCGTGTTATCTGCAATCACAGAATTTAAAACAATTTTATTTATAACATATAGCTTGGTAGTTACAACATAGCATTTACAACGATATGTTATAACTGTACACAGACAACTCTTCGAATATATAACTGCATGCTCATCTACCTGAGATGACAGCGCGATATTAGTTTATTATAAGATTGTTATATTCATTTTATTTGACATAAATTTAATATCACTTTATAGTGACAATATGACGTTTTATTATGTAATATATGACAATGATCAGTGACAAGGCAATATAGATATGGGAAGACGCCGCTGTCAGGAGACCGGGGCACTCTAAGGTGTTATTGTTCTCGGTATAGGGGCGTTATGTTTCGATAAGCTGTTCCAATATCTCCAGGGAAATGGCCTCTTGGAGTCCGTTGGAGTAGAATGGCGCCGATGTGGAACTATGGTGTCAAAGAATATTGCTCCGATAAAAAGCAATATAGCCGGAGAATATTCAAGGAAGAAGAAATTCACTCTGCTTTGATTAGTTCCTTGCCCATTACAGTACGATTGTGAAAGAATTAAAAAAATAATAACTTAATTTTATATATCTTCATTGATAAGTGACTAAAAAATCATCGTTAATCGCAAAATAATTGGGTTCGTATGTCCTATTATCTCCCAAATTGTTACAAAAGTATTTCAAGAAGAAACTTAATTATATATATATATATATATATATATATATATATATATATATATATATATATATATATATATATATATATTTATTTTTTTTTTTTCTGAATCATGCTTCTGGGAATGATAAATTCTGTAATGTTTGTATAAACGGGTACAAATAATTTTGTAAGTGTCCATGTTTCACGCGAGCTCTGTTTCATTAACTTATATCCTCTTTCTCAAAGTTAAATTACACTTCAAAGAAGAAAATATAACATAAATCCATTACCGCAAAAAAATGACTTGTACTCCTTTACCCATCACAGAATTATTAATAGCCTCTTCGGTGTTACATAAGTTTCAAATATAAGAGACGATGCAAACCAGATGCAACCAGTGGAGTCGATTTTTTATAGAAAATGTATGTCAAAGTTCAGTCAAACCGAACCAATTATCCTACAATAGTGAGCATATTGACTATTAAACATAGTCATGAACCTTTTATTTAAATAATTAATTAAATTGCATTAAACTCAGCTGTAGTTTAAGGTATGTAAAAAATTTACAATAATTAACCCATCAGCTTATTTTTATTATTAACATAATTATAAAATTGGGATGCAACAAGATCCTTCGTCCAGTCCCTTTTCCAGCATATCCGCTTTCTTCGACATACTGACAATTTATGTATAACCCTATAGTAGAAATAGAAAACAAGGAGTTTATTTCGGTTGATCCTTTATTGTTTTATATAAGTATTATTTCAACGCATATAAAAAAAAGAAATAGTATTTGTGTTTTAGTTTTCAATAATTAGTTACTTTATAGCATATCAGTAAGTTCTACTTAAACCCATATGTACACGCAGTTTTTAGTGTAAATTTGAGCTTTGAATCGTAAGAAAATTGTAAGGTTTGATAGTATACGAGAATCTATCAGTCTATGAATATTTTGATTAAGAGTTTTGAATATCATTTTGAAAAATGTAATCCTTTTTTCGATTTCATGTCGGAGGTAATTTAAACTCATCCTCTTTGAAATCTGTAGTCAAAAAAATTGCAGTAGTATTTATCTTTTGTGTACTGTATGTAACTTGAATTCATTTGACTTCCTCTACTTCATGTCTTCCCAAAACAAATCATATTCAAAAGCTTCTGGCTGGTAAAAATGAAATTTATATTGTGCAATCGAATCACATATTATTTATTATCATTATTATAAACAAAAACAAAGAAATGTTCAAGAGAAAACTTGACAATGCCTCAGTATGGTCTTTCAATGAGCATACTCATTACCGTTTCTTGTGATTCAGTCTATCACTTACATGTATCTGCCGCTTGGTATATAATGATCTTGAAATAAAAATAATTCAAAAATTACACATTGAAAAGGATTATGCTACATTAATCATGAAAGATTAACCAGAATGATTGCCCTTTTTTGTCCCCATATGCACTGTTATCGATCCCAAATCCTATAAGACCTTTCCTGGAGGTATATATCCTAAAAGATACCGAGGTCGGAAGAAAGCAGAGAGGGTTGGATGAACACATCAATCAGCATGTCTCCCTTAGCCTGGAGCACCAACCTCCTCTGGAATATTCATGGAGAGGTAATGACCCGTTCCTCCCTTTTGATGTACCTCCAGCGGTGGGACCATTGGCCAACTTTTACCCTTTCTTCATAATCGGTCATTTTCCTTTAGGGTAGTAAATCATATATAATGGAAAATATCGCATAACATTTTTTTCAGCTTATTCTTTTCTCTAATCTATATATCAATACAACATATGCGGATATCTGTATTACGATACATTTTAAAATATTAATTTGGCTTTTAAAAATCTTTAAATCCATTGCTTTGTAAGCTTCTAATGCGGCAAAGCATAGTGCCGTGGTTAAATAGTTATAAAAAAAATGTTGTTGATGTTTATGTAATGTTGAACAGATGATATTTGAAAATCATTCTGTATACTATAACATGTTATATAAAATGGCGCGTGTGGTATTGTTCTGAATATTATATTTGACTACATAGTTAAGATTATAGGTTCGTTTGTAGCTTTTGAACCCCAAAGCAATGATCCGTAGATTCATATCATTTTCAGTAATGATTTATATAATAAGAATTTTTTATTTTGTGTATTAAGAGTGGGATGGATTGTCAACTAAACGAAACAGTAGCCTGTAACATTGCTAAAGTTCTAGTATTTTAAGTCAAAAAAACTGTACGGTTCAAACATTCCAAAATATCTTACAACGTTTTTGGTAGGTACCAATATCTTGTTTATTTCAAATAGGGCAAAGTTATTTATCCTTAGTGCAAATGTTATATAAATTGATTTGTGTGGATCCAGTCTTTTTTTCAAATTTGTCGAACCATTTTTGTCGAAAAGAAATGGTATGATATCTAATGATGAGTTCGAAAACTTTCAACGTTAAATCAGCTACTCATAAAGATATTGGATACAAAAGTTAAGGAAATGAAGTGTCATGACACACCGAAGTACCGAGCAAAAATATAACTAATGGTGACAGTATGGTTGACCGTCAAAAATATATGTAGGAGAAGCTTGATTGGGGGTTTGGTCCATGAATAAACACAAAACTAAGAACAAATTATTATATTGTGAGTCTACGTTCGTATTCAGATGACGCTTGGCTATAAGCCACAAAATGAAAAAAGATTTTTCCTAATTTGTGTGTCTGTTCATTGACCACAACCCCAACCAAACTTCTACAAAATCATTACTGTTTTTGTGTAAGCCTAAGCTAACCAACATTGAATAGAATTATCGAAAATAAATTTGTCTTATTTTGTTTTTAGCTTTTGTTACAAAAAGAACACTTTAGATTAGAGCAATTGAACACATTTTACTGATGCTTGTAGAGTGTTTTGAGAAAAAATCTGTTGGTTGTTTTTTGTATTTTTCTTGTTAAAAATAAAAATAAATAGTTAAAACTGAAAATGTGAGAAAAAATAACCAAACTTACAAAATTGATATTGATCAATGCAATTAAGAGGCTTTTGAGGATGCATACAACTAACACTTTGGTTTGATTCGGCATTAATATGAACTGTAAGCTGATATCATGAGACTACTAATTTTATATAACCTTGATTTCAATGCAATGTCGTTAACGCTCTAATGCAACAGACGGCCAGAGATCTCATCGAGCTTGGAGGTTTTTTTTTCTCTGCTGACGGACCCTCAGATCTCATTTGCATAGCAGACCTATCCTCAGCCCCGTGGCCGTCAGCAACAAGTATTTATCACATTAGCATTTACTGAGCTGTTAATTCCTTAACAACTTTGTGCCTCTTCTCGTATTTATGTAAAGTACTAAAGCACTGTGCTTCTAACTTTCAAGCCCAGCTAAAAATAGTAAATTGTTCCATCAGCCGTGTATTGGCTCTACAGAAGGGTCTTCAGTGCTTTCGTATGCTCTATAAATTTAGAACCTGGTCCTTTAATGCTCACCGGCACTTCCTCGTCAAGTACAGCGATATGCTGAATCAAGTGATAAAGATTATGCAATGAAGAATAACTATGCACGTAAAAAAAAAAAAAAAAATGCGGTACTGTACTAAACAGTGTGCAAGTTCTGTATCTCAGCAAAACTATATCGACGCTTCAGTTTATTATACAGACTGCAAAGAAGCACCTCTCATCTTACAACAAACATGCTGCTCATCAGAAGAGCAGTCTTCTGGACCTATCTGGACCGTTTTTAAGTGTGGATAATTGTAATTGAAAAAGGTAGTTGTTATCTGAGTGGGTTAAATATGTTTTATACACACACACTCATATATATATATATATATATATATATATATATATATATATATATATATATATATATATATATATATTGAATAAATACCTACTCACTCATATTTTATTACAGTTAACTAAGTATGATTTTATCATTTACTAATATAAAACAGCTAATGAAATCAAATAATTGTTTGGGTATCAATGGACGAGTCTGAAAAATAAGGAAAACAAATAACCTGTCTTATTTCGACAATTCGGACATCATCAGGATAAAAGGAAAGGAAATAAAAAAAACAACATATATATATACATATATATATATATATATATATATATATATATATATATATATATATATATATATATATATATATATATATAAAGAACAAAATGCAGTACATCTCACATTCACAGCCCAAACATACACCAGCCAGAGACGCATCCCACCTCATAATGAGCTTTCATTCTTTTATATTAATAAATTTTGTTGATATCAAGTTACAATTTGATTTTTTTTTTCAACCTGCATGCAGGCTAAAGGGATTTATATATCCAGCAATTTTGTCTGATAGATGAATCTAGTGTAAAGATGAAGTTCTGATGAAGGATGTGGAGTGGCAGCGCACTGGACCAGGTGTGAATAACAGGACGGGCCGATGGTTCAATGTTTTGAATGTAAGCAGCGGGCTGACCATAAGTGGCGCGCTCTATTCAGCCTGTTTTCAAAAGGTGGGGTCTCTATGCGACAGAAGTGCCTTCCACCCCGCAAAGTTTTTATGCCTTCTTCGCCTCGGTTATCCCCCTCCCCTCATTTCTGAGGAAAACATACTCTCCTCAATATCATCATAAATGTCGAAAACTTGGTAAAGTGCAATATAGTCGTTGTCACGATAAAATACCCTAAGCCATTTTTATATTTTGGCTCTTATATTTTTTAGTGTCCAAATTTATTTGAAATAAAATACATTAAGAATGGACCAAATACATATATAATACTTTTTAAAAAAGTTCAAAATTATCGTAAATCTTACCTGTATTTTCAACTGTTTTTCGAGTCTCCAGAAAAATATGGTCTTTACAACATAGGATATTTTTTCGTGACAAAGACAATATATTTATATATTTGTTTATTTGAATATGGTATCAAAATATGTTTTATCTTACTGAAACTGATTTCGGCCAGCACTTAACTAATAGATAAAATAGCTGAGAAGAATCAAATTTATAAAGTTCAAATTTAATAACAAAAAAGATCACTTCAAATTAATTATAATGCTTCATCAACAGAACATAAAACTCCTTTATCTTTATAAGCCAACTACAAATAACCAACGAATAAATGACAAATTTCAACATCTAACATATTCATAAATTCCGATAACGTTTGTAGAATACCAAAGAGGAGCTGGATGAGGGACCTTCCTCTCTTAAGGAAATTGTATTATCATGACTGTAATTTAAGGATAAGCTTAGTACTTACTATTTAAATTACTTTAACTTACCGTAATATCAACAAATGCATACAATTTTATGTCCGAACAGTTAGGTTCTTTCTCTCTCGTTCTTATTCTCTTCTTCTAGTACTTTATTATTTCTGGCAAGACTAAGATGTAATTGAAAACCAATAGACTTAGCAAAACTCCATATTATACCTAAATATTCGACTTTTTGCGTAAAGAATTCTCACCAGAGGCACCAAGATCAAACTGTATGAGACCTTAGTGAGACAAGTAGAGTGCTCTATGGTTCTGAAGTGTGGTACCTGATAACAGATGCGAATCGTATCAGAATTTTTGAGATAAAAGTAATAAGGTGAATCAACACCGGCATCTATGAAGCAGATAGAGGACGGACACGTAACAACATAGTGATTGAAACTATTCTTATCAACGAGAATATATTCAACTACATCAAAACTGGATGACGATCGCCGATTGGGAGTGAGGGGAACTGGCGAGATGACGAACAAATTCGGAATCAATGGATATAAATGATTCATCAAACCACTGCCGTCGCTGGAGAGACTAATAAAAAATAAAACAGTTAGTTGGGTAGTTTTCTAAAGTTGTTTTCAACAAAAACTATTTCATTTTAAAAATACTAAATTAGATTCAAACCACAAAGTCTACTTTCAACATTTAAAAGGTATTTCTGCAATTGAAATGATTTTGCGAAAAATTATAACTCAGGTCTCTTTTTTTCCTTTCATTAATAATTGGAAATGTAAAAAATATAAAACACTGCTATGTGACAGAGAAGAATGTAGTAGATAGCGCGAATCACTAGTATCCGGAGGATCATAAATAAATCTGAATACTTCCATAACTATGAATTTTCCACAGGCTTACGACGGTCTATTTGTTCTTATGATAGATCGCTTTGTTTTGATGAATAGAATCGGAATTAAGATTTCAATACTTTTAAATGATTCTTTTCGATTTAGTACCATTTTTATTGGGAATAAGTATAAAGTACTATAATTTATAATTTTATTTTGTAAAAATGATTTATTTTGTCCTTGTTTTCGAATCGAATTCGTACAAAGAGGCGTACACACTAAACCTTTAATATTGTACTTTAATAATTTAATAAAAAATAATAGAGATGTACTAATCAACTGGAAAAGTTCTTTTAGAGAGTGGAACTTAATCTCAATTACTTTCCCAGGAATGATTCCAATTGCACGTTGTGGATGGGGTGGAGTCCAGAACTTAATTAAATTTTATATTTATACTTACTTGAATTAGGTTTTGAAAATGGGATTATTTGAAGATGTGTGATAATACTTTGGGAAAGCAAAATTAAGACCCCAATTTTTATGGAATTGAATTTATAAAGTTAATTGAAAGCAAAAAGTAAAAGATTATACTAATAATACGAAGAAACATAAAATTTTAGTGAAAAAAAAAATGAAAATAATATAACTAAAATACTCTTTTAATATAATATCATTATTGTTTTCAAAAATGTATGTGTGCATATATATATAGGAGTGATGACTCTACTCCGTGTACTAAATTGTGAATCCAGGACGTAAAGTAGCCGTTGGGAGGTTTGATCCACGGACGGTCTATTTCGAGGAAAGAAATATAGGTCCTCGTGTGCCTACTACCGAGCAGCCATAATCCGTAATAATCAGATATTGACCGATTTGTTACTATCCTTGAATCCGAGTGAGTCGGTGGGAAGTATACTACCGAATTGGTCCCAAAGGAACCGGTTTTTTTATTTTTTATTAGGGTTTAACATCCTTTTCTATCCTATTAAGGCATACAGCAGGAAGGGTTATTCTACAGGTTACCAACCTATTCTAACCAGAGTGGGAAGGTCGAGATTCATTACGTGGGACCGCCACAAAATAAATTTCAACCCGCCCAGACCGGATTCGAACCGGAAACGCCGAAGCAGTTTCGGGATTGCCAAGGCGACGCTTTAACACTCTCGGCCACCACGGCCTCATCGGTTATGGAGCCATTGATAGCCTACAGCTATACCATGGAAACCATGGTTCGTAGTAACTTGAGGTTGGGTGACCTCTTCCAGGCTGTCTGTGCTCCCCCAAGCAATAAATGTCTGTAAAAATACCACATCGCGCAGACAAAGATCTCCATGATCTATAGTGCCAACAGAAAAAAAAAATATATATATATACACACACACATATATATATATATATATATATATATATATATATATATATATATATATATACACACACACACACACACACACACACACACACACACACACACACACACATATATATATATATATATATATATATATATATATATATATATATATATATATATTATATACATATATAACAGGAGCAAGGTAGCTCTGTGGGTAATATACTGTGCTACTAATGTCTCGGTCCTGGTTTCAAGATCGGCTGTTGCAAATAAATTATTTATTCTGTTTATATTCTGTTATTAGCCGTGGATCAACCCTGTGGGATCGGGAGACCCTCCTGGGCCTCACCCAGCCTCTATAAAGTGGGTGACCTCAGTTGAGGGAAAAATCTGGCGGTTGAGCGTGATCTCGGACAAATCATTATTCATTTCCAAATTATTCATTACCCTTGCACAAGGGATTCTGTTGGCATTGAAACAGTATGGCACTTACCAAGTACTGAACCCAAGACCCTTCATGGATTTCAATGGTAGAAGTTATTTATTTACTTTTTTCAGGAACCTTGAGTTTTTATTAGAAAAAAAAATTGTATATCTAATAAAATTTCTATACAGTCAACAAAAAAAATCCAATTTAAAAAATATAAAATGTAATTGTCATCAAAAGAGCCCTTAGAACGGGTAATAAATAAATGTTCTTCTGTTTTGCAAAGCATTGGAGATTCAGGGAAAACCTTGTTTCAGAAGAAGTACAGGAGTACCTAAATTCTCTGAATCTCTTTCCTAGCATAGAGTGAAATTTTCATTTAAAATCAGTTTAACTTTGTCTTTCTTGTTTTGAACATTGCTCCTAAACGTGACTCCGTCATGAACTATACACAAATAGACATTAGATGCTATTTTGCGCGAATATAAAAATAAATAAATTTTAATGTATATTTTCATATGTTTATTACACGTCCTTATTAAATTATAAATGTATATTTGTAAAAAAATCTGCAATTACAGATGTGACTCTTACAATTTTTCAAATAAGTATTTTTTTCTTAAACCTATAAAAATTATCTTTGTTACATAATTAACCCCATAAAATTGCATTTGATACTTCTTTAGCCCGAAAAATAGCTAAAATTGTTTTTAGCCAGAAAAAGGTGAAATATTACAATCTTTCTATACATCGAAATTTCCATATATCGAATTTCTTTCAAGGAACCTTCATATATACACAGATATCGCATTAGTTCCCAATGTCATACAGATGACGCAGTAGTTTAAAATGCTGTAGAATCATTGTGAAACTTTTCTAACTAATAAAACTTCTTTGGACGTATTGTTTTAGATGCCTAGCAATATTCAATGACCGTTTTTCTTCCATTTTAGTGGAACAAGATAAGAGATAACGATATAAAGGTAACTAGTATAAACGAAAATGGTATCTACTGACACTGATTCAAAATTCGTTATAATGCCCAAGGAAACTTAAGTTACTTTTTAATTAATACTTACAAAATAAAGGTGCTGATCATTAATTTCAACTTATATTATTTGTTGAATCTTTCTAGATTGAAATTGTGTGATTTCTATTTAAAATTAATTTATTTTTGTTTCTAAATTGCAAAATACAGCTCAGTGCTTTGTGGCATACTAAAGTTCAAAAGCTCAACAACATGAATATGGTCCAGAGCAGCAACAATTTTGGAATTGTCATCACGGTCACCTGAAATTTATAAGTTGATAATTATTTTACCAATCTCCGTCTTCCCAATGTGCTCACTAGAAAAAAAGTTTACTCTCTCCTCCCAAATGAATTAAAAAAAAAAAAAAAATTACGTGATAACTTTTTTTTAAACATAATTGATTATTTACCTGATTACCATGCACTGTATATGTTGTTGTTTTTTTTCAGTTACCCTGTTACTCTTGTTTCTACTGCCCAACGTTACCCTCATTAAATTTTATTCATTAATTAAAATTCCTGACGTTTTCTGTTTTCCCTTATTATTGAGGGTCAACAGCAGGAGAATATAGAAAAAAATCATTAAAAGTTATGTTAGATATTGTTTGGGAACTGCAGGGTTAAATATATACAGAGAGAGAGAGAATTGATTAAAAAAATAAACTTTATGAAGGGAACTAGTCCCAGAATAAAGTTTATTTTTTATTTTATTTTATTTTATTAAAATTAAAAAAGAAAACTGAAAACATATATAGCCAAAGACGACATTAATATAAATCAATTGATATTTACAATAATCTCAGTTATAACTTATAAGTAAACAAAAAATATACAGGAAAAACGAAGACTATAAAAATAATGAAACAATCCAGAGTTAAAACAATTACTCAGATCCAAACAAAATTTCATGATTGAAGTATATAAAAATAATGAATTATTCACAGAGATTAACCTTTGTGTGATAATTGAATCAATTGTCTATTACAAATCAAGATATTAATCTTGTATTAAAATTTCATGAGTAGACAGCGTCATTTTGGGAAGTAAGTTTATGTTGAAAAAGATGAGATTTGAATGAGAAGAAAGAAGAAGAATGGCAGATATTGGAAGAGAGGGAATTCCATAGGAAAACGAAGCGGCCAAAGGACAAGAAAGGAACGTTTGAATGTTTTGGTTCAGTGGAAAGGAGTATAGAGGCCACGAAGGGATCTTGTTTCCTGTGCGTGGACATAGGATTTGAATTGAAGGAGGCTATAGATGTGGGAAGGGTGCTGGGAGGTGGTGGTTCTGCGCATGGAGGGGAAAAACCACTTTAACTCTTCTTAAAGGTGTGATACCTGAAACCGGATCGAGGAACCGAAGAAAAACCTTAAAAAGCATTTCATGATACGCTTCATTCTATCCTCGAGTACAACCCAGAGGCCACCGTATACAACACAGCGATGAACAGTGAACATATATATATATATATATATATATATAGAGAGAGAGAGAGAGAGAGAGAGAATTATATAATTTAGAATTATATATATCTAGCACTATCTAACGGAAATTATTAATTCTAGTGTTATCAAAGGAGCAATAGTAAAGCTAGTTCAACGTATATTGGATATTGGTTGGTTCGTGTTGTTTTAACGGTAACGTGCATATTTAAGCATGGAGTATTTTCTGATATGATAATTAGAAATGGGGGAATTATTTATTTTATTTTAATACGAATTGAGAATAACCATGAAATTGACATTCATTCCTACCAAAAAGTCTAAACGTTTTTTCAAAAATCTTTAGGATTTCTTCCCAATTATCAACTGTAAAATCACGAAAGAAGAGCGTATCACTCCTAAATACCATGTGATACCTTTTAAAATATTACCTTTAAAATATTTATTTTAAATAATCGTGCTGCAAATATGCAATTATATATAACAGACATTTGAATATATAAATAGTAAAATAGAATAGATTAGATTAATTAATTAATATGGGCTAAAATAAAAACAACATATTGAAATTTCATCAAATAAAAGTGGTAACTTATATTCACACAGTTGAATACTGAGAAACATAAGCCACGTGTGGAGGTATCGAGAGGGGCTGAGAGATTAACCCTTCATCCTTTCAGGTAATGAGCGGCGGAATTTCATCACAGGGGATGGTTTGTGGAAATATTGATATTCGAAAGTTGGGGATAACCAGGAAGTGGGTCTAGGGTGTTAGTGTGTTCTGATATGCCGGGAATCCTATGGAAGACCACCGGGGTAATTGGATTCTCTGAGAGAAGAGGGGCGAATTGTCAACAGGGTCACCGGGGGTTGAGAAGGGCACGTGATGGAAGAGAGAACCAACAAATTGGGAATTATTCCAAATCTACATATATGTTCATAAGTTTGTAAGATATGTTTAATTACAGTAATGTTTATTAACAATTTTAGAAAATAGGCAAACTAGCTACCAGTCAATTTTTTTTTTAAGACCGAGTAGAATGGAGTTCCAGCTGGCCATCTCGTTGGCCTGTCTGTTTATTACGCGATAACGACCAAACGTGTTGTTCCATTTTCTTCAAATTTGGCGCAACTGTTCCTTGAAGTCAGGAAAAACGACATATGTATAAGGATTTTTTTTTTTTTTTTATCCAACTCTAGATGGGCTGTCGTTTTAATGGTTGCTTATCATAAACAATCTATTTGAACACACATATCCCCGAAAACATTGTTGTGCAATCGAGAAATTACTAAACTATTAAACATTGTTGAGCGAAAGTGTTTCAGCGCGGCTGCTCGGGATTTTTCGAACCAATATACAGTATATTTCTTCGCGAGGTCTACAGTTCACGGAACTACTATTATAACTATTGCCTATACTAAGAGAACTAATATGAGTTATTGACCCAGCTTTAGCAAGCTCCTGTTCCAACTCGACCGACTGATATTTCGTTTGTCCATCTGTTTGTTCCGCGAATAAGGCCAAAAGCGTTGATATTTTTTTTTTTTTCAATATGCCTGAAATGTTCCTTGAAATCAGGACATATATAGAAGGATTTTAGTAGTTAATTTCGATCCAAGACGACGGTCGTTTTAACGGCCCCGTATCATCAAAAATTCGTTTCGCAGTCACGGCCAGATGCATTTTTCGATTTTCTCAATTTGGTCTAAATATTTCTTGCAGGAATTTGTTACGGTAATGTAAAATCATAAATGTTAATTACTGAGCGTATGCCAGGTCCTGTTTGAACTCGACCGTTTGGCATTTCGTCTGTCGTCTCTTTGTTACGCGATTACGACAAAACCTGTTGCTCGATTTTCTTCAAAGTTTTTTCGCAGTCACAATCAAATGCGATGGTCGTTTTCCTTCAAATTTGACATGGATATTCTTGGAAGAAGTTTAAAGAGACGCATGTAAGAATTTTTTTTTAATCCATTTTTCCCACGTATTGGCACGGATGGTGAAGGGAAAACGAAATCGGAAAATTTCAATAATTGTAAGAAGATCAAATAATTTTTTGAATGGAAAAACTGATGAATTGTATAATGCGTCCGGAGATTATATGTGTATTTTTTTTAAATATCTCTCGCTCGAATGTTGTCAAATCTTTTTTATGTTGAGATTTTTTTTATGTCTTAAATATTACAAATGAATAGTGAATTCAGGCGAAAGAGGTTAATGCAGAGAGTCACATTCGTACCCTACAGATTTATGTTGTGATATAGTAAGGAGTTAATATTCAAATATTACAATAAATATACACAATGCCACTATTGTACTTACAATTAGTGATTAGGGGGAACGGTTGAATATGTATTAATAGTTAAACGACTCATGGATGATTAATATAGCAAGCCTCCTTTAAGCTCTCATTAACCCTAGACAGCCTCAACCTATCTCACAATCCCAATATGATCTTAAATGGCCAATTTAACTAATGGCTAATATATCGGTTCACATTTCATTTTTTTTACCGGTTAATTTGCTGTTTTACTGCTTGCTGTTTTTACCTGTTATATGTAATTGCTATTGAGCCATGTCATTATTATTTCTCTCTCTCTCTCTCTCTCTCTCTCTCTTTGTATATATATATATATATATATATATATATATATATATATGTATATATCCCTACATTTTGTTGTTCCTTTTTTGGGCGGTGCATTCGAAAAAATTCTTAACGAGTGGTAAATAGGTACTGCCGATGCATAGTGAGTTTACAATATATAAAAAACAAATAAGCATTAAAATGCTAAAATAGCATACGTTTTTTCACATAAATGGTAAGCGTGGATCAAATTGACCTCGATTATATACTAGGCTTAATATAGCGCTGACACAACTATAAGCATAGCTATCGACAAAGCGATATTGTTCAGGTAAGCGACATATTGAAACTCGAGGTCAATTTGATCCACGCTTACCATTTATGTGAAAAACCGTATGCTATTTTAGCATTTTAATGCTTATTTGTTTTTTATATATTGTAAACTCACTATGCCTCGGCAATACCTATTTACCACTCGTTAAGAATTTTTTCGAATGCACCGCCCAAAAAAGGAACAACAAAATGTAGGGAATACCTGTATTGAAGATCTGAGTTCAGAGATAGCGGATAGGCCAATATCAAATGCTGACAATGAGAGATAATTATTCGGTGCTTAAGAAGAAATAATCGAAGCTAAAAATCCACTAGGTGTAGACATCAATTTAGATTTGGAAGAAGATTGTGAAACTATATGGGCAGATCAACATCGAAATATTCCATAATGGACAACCATAATGAAGCTGACAAATACAGGTACAACAAGAGGTACGTACTTCTTACAGAATCGTCAAAAGGAAAAATAAAAAAACGAAAGAGGTGTGACCTGTGTGTCTAGTGTTGTGTTTTATTGCTATTCATATTTTACGGCTTTGTAATTTTTTTTATATGAACTACAATTATTTCAGCAATAAATGTTCTAGAATTTATTTTTGAGCTTTTATTCTCTTAAAAGTTAACTAAATGAATTAATGAAAATTAATTATTTTCGGATCAAATTGGCCCAGCCTTATCGTTTGGGTTTTCCCCTCACTATTACAGTGTTAAGAAAAATATGTACCAAGTGTAGTCAAAATTGAATGAGGCCTCCTAAATACATTCATGAGTTTTAATCAATTGTCGTCCGATAATCGTATTCTTCTTTTAAAAATATCCGAATAATAAGCGTCTTCAGATAAACCTGCTAATTTCGAAATGCTCTACACATAAACAATCACATAATATCAAACACTTAATTTACTTGAATTATTAAAGAAATGTTACATTGAAATTTAAATATACTTCTTACAAACTGAGTTGTAACTTGACATATTTTCATCATGGCTTTGGACTAATATTGAATGTTCTTGTGTAAATTTAATTGACCCTTATAAACCAACATGGCTGGAGAGGGATGGAATCAACAGAATCGTTAGAGGAGGAGAGAAGTGAATTTTAGAAGAAGTTTAAAAACCATCGGAATGGGAGAAAAAAGTTGTGATACTCAAAAGGCACTTCTCTAACACCAAATCAATTCATTAACAAATTTTCAACCCTCTAACTCAATATGGAGGGATTGTAGAGGTGGGCAAAACATAAACAACTGCAAAAAAAACTCGGTTGTTGTAATAGCGGCAGAAATTTCTATTAAAAGTTACCGCCACTTCTATGGCATTGTTCTGCCTAGAAAATAACCATAGGTACTCAAATTCAGTTTATTTGATTCGAGGAAGGTCGCGGCGGGAAGGGTCCAAATGCATTGGAAAAATATAAATATATAAGTTTATATATAGGACCTTCAATACAGCACATGAGTCTGTTATTTTCGGCTAAAGAATAGTTTTTAAAATTGTTACTTATCTCGCGGAGCTAACTTACGTGGAACAAGACTGAGAGGAAACAAGAACTAAAACCATTTGGGAACTGTTGTTGAAGAACTAGATCCTAAGATAGACTTGACCTATCGTAACTGCCTCTGAGTTGGTAATTGGTAGGACCCAATGCTATACAGATTTGCTTAAACTAAGATTATCTGACTGAGAATTAGCCTTCTGGGACGAAAGCTTATTAAGTAACTACTTAACCATCAACTTCAGATCTTATTCCTTATCTTATCTTATAATTCACAAAAATAAGTCTCTTAAATCTCGTAATAAATATTTCCAACATTCGTTAATTACATATTTGCATGTTTCGATGTGAACCTTTCCCGATATTTTCAGTATCAATCGCTTATATTCGTTAACTTTTTCGTTTTACTTCCTTATACGAAATAAAGGAAATAACGTAATCGCGAAAATTTTCGGTTTTCAGATTTAAATGGAAATCTTTTTTTTGACCATCCCTGAATCAATTTTGATTAGTTTCTTCGCGACGTCTGTACGTACGTTCGTTGGTACGTATCTCGCATAGCTCAAAAACAGTTAGCCGTAAAAAGTTAAAATTTTTAATTTAGGATCGTTGTAAAATCTAGTTGAGAACCTCCGTTTTTGGTCACTGCATAATCACCGGAAGTGGTACTTCCGAAGATCATAATTGATTTCCATCAATAATTATATTAAAATATAATGCAAAACATCTCAAATTTAGTATTTATAATTTATATATTAATTTAAATAACATACTAGATTTTTTCTAAATTGAAAAACCGGAAGTGGTACTTTACTTGAAGGTCATAATAAATTTTCATCAGAAATTATATTAAAACAAATATAAAACATCTCAAACTTAGTAAATAAGACTTTTACATCAATATAAGTAAAATATTATATTTTGGTAAAAATTGATGAGCCCATTTTACTTTACATAAAAAACTTAACTTATATAAAAAATTATATTAAAATTAAATACAGAGATCATATGGATCGGTATTATAGGTTACAAACGCGATTTTTTTCCCTCCACAATTAAACATTTTTATTGCTTGTTTTAAATGTTATCGGTTAAATTGATTGCAAAATACTAGTTTCCTCCCCATTTGTGAGCTAAACAAATTTTCAGCAGGAGAATAAGATATAGGTTAAGTTTATTCTTCCTCTTAAAATGTCGAAACCGTTGATTTCTAATGCTTTTATCTAGTGACATTGATAGTTCTAATGTTGTCACGTAACACGAAGAAATCTCTTGGGAACTTGTTGCCTACTATAAGAAAACGACATACAATAACGGAATGAGATTTCCAGAAACAAGAGCTTGTGTGTGTGTAAATAGATGTCTCGACGCCGAGTGTCCTTTTTGAGATTATGCAATGTTTGGAAACTAGTAACGAAATTCAGGAATACTTTTTGAGCCACCAATTTATAGTTTAATTGACGTACAAGGAAGCCATGTGTTGTCCACATCAGATATTTTAACTTAACGCTTAAGTTTCAACGTTTAATTTTCCAGTTGATGGTGTATGAGGGCTCAGTTGAGAAATTAGAATGATCAATATAAATTCATACAAGTCCTATTTACCTGACGATAAACGGCTATGGACACTTTTTCTCGTTCCTGCAAATTACGGCTTCTCTAAGCTGTAATTAGGAAGGATGCACAAAAAAAAAAAAAAAAACGAAAAAAGCCCATTGTGAAATGTTGATTTTTTTCTCTCCCTCTCTTTTTTCTTTCCCACCTCCCCTTCCCAAACCTGAAACAGAAGAGAAAAGCGACCTACGGAATTAGGTAGTGCTTGTTCAGCATTAATGCAAATACATCACCTGTATTCATACCGTAAATACACTCTCATTTTGTTTTGTTAAAAATGTAGTTGAAGAATATTGTTTCTACTCAATGTTCAATCAGCAAATGAGTCATAATCTAGAATGTTAAAGGCAGACCTATAAAATTTTATTTTAATGGAATTAGTATTTTTATAATGTAATAAATAATTAAAATTTAATATAAACATAATATGATGAGTAAGAGATTTTTTTTTCTAATTTTTACTAAATAAATATTTTACTTTTTTTTAAAGCCAGTTATTGTATATAATAATTGGCTTAAAAAAAAGTAAAATATTTCTTTAGTAAAAATTAGAAAAAAAAACCTCTTACTCATCATATTATGTTTATATTAAATTTTAATACCAATCTGGAGAATTCCCTTTAATTGGGAATTGTTTGCGATTGTATTATATATAATAAATGTAAATACAGAAGCACATATACGCCACTAGTTAAAAGCCTTATTAATTGGAGTATGGGTGAAGAAAAGAATATATAATAATGTGTAACTAAATAGATTAATATGCAGTGTGCACAAAAATATCTGAAAAAAATTCAAATTGTAATTTATTAAAATACCTCAATAATTACGCGAACATAAATCTTCCAGTTGAGATTTCAGGGGTCGAGGAAGGGTCCTTTGGAAATTCAATCGGTAGGGGCTAAATTTTAAAAAGCAATTCCTCTAACCAGTTTACTTTGGGGTCGCTCTGTATCACACCCTAATTTATTACCGCACGGTGGTCCCTGCTGTTTGTCTAATTTCTTTTCCCAATGACACAAATCGATAGGGCTATTTCGTGCCCCGTTCGGACTCGACACGTTTAAGAATCGTATTGCACTATGATGCTATAAATTAGCCATTTACGGACAAAGACAGAAAGAATATTGGCAATTATATCAGGAAAATTAATTAAACATTTGTTGAAAATTTAAATATTTTCAGGCACTACAATTTGTTAAATGTCTATCTTAAATTTTTTTAATAAAATAATTCAGGTATTTTATTATTATTATATGTGACTGATGTGCTTGGATTTGAGGGATCATTCAAATTATTTCTCAAATTAGGTCTGAATGAGGACGAATACCTTATAATTATATATTTACAACTTGTTCATTATTTATGAGACATTACAACTTATTATTTAGTCCCCATTTTACTAAATAATTTTATTTACTCCTATTTTGTTATTTATTAATCCGTATTGGTTAATATACGTATATACCATAAAAGATATAGAATGGGTGGTCATAGAAATATTTAAGAAATTGATTAATATTCCCAATTTAATAAAAATGAAACGGGTGAGAAAGGAAGAAATAATAAGAAAAAAACTTAAACATTTATAATCAAGCTCTTCTTTCTTATAATTTCTTATGAAGTTTCTGTAATTATTTTATTAAAGGACAAAATATAACTTCCAGGTGTAATCTTCTTCTTTATTCCATTAACGTTTCGTGGAAATATTTCCTCATCATCAGAATTTTCTTTTCTAAAATTAACAATTATTACATCTGTCAACACATCTCATAATTTATAAATTTTCCAACATAACATAAATATAAGCCATATTAACTATTTAATATTATCAATAATTTAACAATATCTCTTCTGTTTATTACTCTCCCATTGTCCATATTTAAAATTTCTGCATTTGTTATTTTACATATAGCTGGGAGTCTAAAGTCACTGACTAACATTAGCTGAAATATATTCCTATTTAACCTTCGTGCTCACCCTATATTTATGTCTATATTTTTCATAATTGTTAGTTGTTTTGATTTTTAATTAGTTTTTCTATTTAAAGCTATAAAATGATGCATATATAAGAAAAATCATTTATGAGATGTGTTTACAGATGTAATAATTGTTAATTTTAGAAAAGAAAATTCTGATGATGAGGAAATATTTTCCCGAAACGTTAATGGAATAAAGAAGAAGATTACACCTGGAAGTTATATTTTGTCCTTTAATTAAATAACTTACATACAAATTACAAATATACCATTGTACACATTCACCTAAATATTAGGAGAATGCTCCGTAAAGCGATAAGGTACTACTGGGTAAACCCTACCCTTCTAAGTTGAGATAGGTTTAAGGTTATCAGTTTTCTTTGTTGTGTCCAATTTTTTTGTTACTATAAATATTTTTATTATAATAAAATTATTTTTTTTACTTCCGCCATTTTGTATTAAGATTGGGGACTAAGTAACAACAATATGGATTTTGGTATTTATTGATAAACCGGTTTTCAATGAAAAGCAGGCAAATAAATATCTATGTTTTTGACCCTCTGCCATTTGGTTTCAATGCGGCAGCTGGCTGATTGGTATTGCTCAAAACCATTTCATGACTCTATGTAATAATAGAAAAAGGTTTCTTCGAGATAGGCTCAGTCATTTTCTCGTTAAAAGCAGCCAAAAAAGTCTAAGAGATGGATAACAATTTGTATTGGTTATTTTATTGTTAAAATTTAAAAATGGGAATATCTGGTCCGGATTGCACCATTTATTGTTTCATGACTAGGACCATTCGTATTTTTTTAAAAATTTAGTCGACTTAAATTATATGGTTTAGGCAGCATAAATTACTTGTAGTTGCAGAATTGCCCTTATACTGAAATAAGATTGGTAAAGCTGTATACTAGATAATAAAAGCCCATCAGTTGTTCTGGAAATTACAAAATAAAAATAGTTACAGGGCTTTGTCCCCAAAAATGAGGCAAAGCCTTGTAGTCCAAGCTACTTAACAAAACTCTTAAATCACTAAGTTACAATATAAATCTCAAAAGCTTTATAAAGCTAGAGCAAAAATACTTGAAAAATAATTATCTTAAGTTATTGAAGTTACGGCTACCAAGCTGGCTATTAAACAGTGAAATCAGTTGAGTCCTCAGGAGAAACTTACTGCATTATGAAACCATGGGTTTTGATAATTTGTTTGCAATGTCACCCAACCTTGGTTAATTTAAAGACACCTGGTAATTTCTTGTAAATAACCTCTTTGTAGCCTCCGTTATTGTACTTATGTAGAAATAAATTTAGGTAGGCATTGTCGGAAATTTTCTTTTCTTTATTCCAGCACTTATACTACAGCATAATCATTGAGCAAAAGTAATGGCGAGCTCGCAGAATCTTCTGTGAAGAGATCCTGGGCTCTAGTGAGATCCCAATCTCTTCTTTGTCACTTTCCTTTTCACTAAGCGAAAAATCAGAATCTGAATTACAGTCCTGCACCAAGAACTCTGCATGCTACTCTATGGTAAATCTTCTCCATTTCTTCCTCCCAAGTGAATGTGAGAGGTTCAGGAATTTGCCACCAAAACGCTGCAGGGATTTGCCTCATTTGGCATGTTTGGAATGAAGCCTTCTTATGATGTTTGTAACTAACGTAAAACAAAGGTTCACCCCACAACATTGGAGCTAGAGTGTAGTAGTATGGGTTGGTAATTAGAAATTAATTGTGAACTACTCTACTTCAAAAAATGTTGAAGCGAAATATAAAAATAATATCAAAAGGGCAAAAAACAAACAACTCATTTTCTCAGCTCATCGCCAGTCGAGCGCCACGAATTTTGAAGGCACACCAGCTTTTACAACGACCAGATGGCCACTTCTTAAACCAAAGGCGTTCTATTCAAAAACTCAGTGTAGGGCTTTGATCCACCTATCCTATATAATTAAAATAAAGAAACTATCTCATTATAGTTAAACAAATTATTTAATTAATCAGTCGGTGTATCTGATATAATATTGATGTAGTTGGGGAGCCTTTGTTGATTAAACTTGACAATATCAAACAAAAAGTATTGAAAATATAATGACTATTAGAATTAGGCTGCATTCTTTTTTATTACTATATAATATAATAACAGCCATGAATAAGAATTAGATAAATACCTTATGAATGTATAGTATTTCAAAACTGGGCACATGACAGTGAACACGTTGTGTGGATACGGGACAGGATAGGCTTTTAAAGGTAGGATAGAATAAAATCATTTAATTGTTATATAAAAAATCATATATTATTTGTGATCAAATACAGAATCATAATTTCAAGATAAATAGACTAAATAACAAGATAAATACAAATAGAAAGGGAAATATCAAAACAGAATGGAAAAATGGACGAGAATCTTCAATCGGAAATGCTTTTTTAATATATAAGTATTTAAGATCTATTTTGTACATAAGTTAAAAAATCAATTACATTATGATGATTTGCCTATTTTTATAAAACAATTTAAATAATATATTTTAGATCAATTTAACGATTATTTAAGTAATAAATAATGTGATATATTTATTTAATAGTATAAATATACAAACTTATACAATTAAAAAGAATTGATTGATTGTAGTAAGTGCGAAAAATGAATTTTTTTTTATAATTAGTCTGATTAAATTTCTGGACTTGCAAATGGGCGA
Source organism: Rhaphigaster nebulosa (assembly GCA_948150685.1). Classification (NCBI taxonomy): domain Eukaryota; kingdom Metazoa; phylum Arthropoda; class Insecta; order Hemiptera; family Pentatomidae; genus Rhaphigaster; species Rhaphigaster nebulosa. The sequence goes on from OX411311.1 coordinate 27,615,601, forward strand.
GACGCTCGAAGCGTTGTCTTGATGCAAGACATATAAAGATGAAGTTAATATTATTCTCGAATTTGCAATATTGACTATATTTACAATCTTTCGGCTAGTAGAAGAAATATATTTTAAAAATGTAATATAAAATATTTTTTAAAATGTTAAAGTAATTTAATTAAAGTCTCGAGTTCCAAGTTCTGTCAAAGTTTAAGAAAAAGTTACGACGCTATTTAATACCGTAAATCTCCCCTTTTAATAAAGTTAGCTCAGATTTATTTTCCTGAGCAGCATGACCTACCTTATTTAATATTAACAAATAATTTCTTCATCAAGTGACACTATAATTACTCATATTTTAATAGCACGTGTTATCTATTATTCCTTAGAATTGTTATTCTATCGTACTATAGATATATTCCTATAAATTGCTAGCAACAAAAAAATTATGTTTCATAACTTACAAATAAAATTAATTAATCTGCTCTAAAATTAGTCAACTGAATCAATAGTAATTTTTGAAATATTATTTAATTAAATTACATTTAGCTTATATGTGGTACTATAAAGATACATTATAGGCCAGTTGTTCGTTTATAAATTCGTAAATGCAACAAATTACTGTTATTATAATAACGTTATTAGTTACAACTATTTTACTTATTAATACTAACAGAACCGCAGTAATAGTCATGGGCAATACCCTGGTTGAGGCCTGCGGTAACGATCTATTCCCTGCAGGTTGTCAATAGATCGCGGTTAACAATTAAGGGCGAACAATGGATGTCATTAACCAGGCCTAGGAGACAATATGGGCTAATAAACGCTCATCATTACCTCAATACCAATTGACCTCCTCAGTCATTTACATTAATTATGAAATTAAAGTTTGTAGTTGAAAATATAGTTAAATTTAATTACAGAAAGAGCTGTCTATAGCTGTCTGTGAAAATCTTATTTAATCTTAAAGAGCGTTTTATATCCTTATAGGATTCAACACGTCTACTGCGAAGCGACCCACTGGTGGGGTCATACTTCGTACGCCATACTTCTTGCTTAAAAATGCTTCTAGTTTCATCAAAGCCTTTCGAAATTAATTCATTGACAAGATATATTCTCTAATCTATTGGATCAGAAGCTTGACCAGGGCCATATTTCATAATAAAGTACAAAAGTACAAGTACAAGCGAGAAAAGTACAAGTGGAAAGGTTCGCGTTGAAAGGTTACAAATTATTTATCGTCATTTGATAATAATAATTTTATTCATTTTTTTTAATTTAATGTTTTTTAATATAAATATTTGAAATATTATCGTGTTTCAACATTATAACAATGTTTTAACAATATATAACAACTATATAACATCTTGTACTTTATAGGACATCCCCTGTTTCATAATAAAGTACAAAAGTACAAGTACAAGTTAGCCTATGACTAACATTGTGAAATGTTAAAATACGATAATATTTAAATGTTATATTAAAAATAGTAAATTGAAAAAAAAACATTAAATAAAATTATTATTATCTAAGACGATAAGTAACCTTTAACATCTAAAAACAAATCTTTCCACTTGTATGCTTACCGCTTGCCATATACTTGTACTTTAATATGAAATAGGGCCCAGGACATCAGTCCTGCCAATCGTTAAAATAAAATAGAAATATTATTTTTATAGGGCATAAATGGAAAAAAATTATTTTAATAAATTATTTTTATATTTACTATTTTTTTTATTTTGTTTCAGACATTTTACATTAGATAAATGCTTTTTTGTTATCGACTCTTTGTATTTAACGTCTCATCGACGATCTTTCAACAGTTAGCTACTTATTTCAAACCAGGGTCCTATTTCATAATAAAATACAAAAGTGCAAGTACGAGTGGAAAATTTCGTGTTAAGAAATTACAAGTTACTTATTGTCATTAGATAATTATAATTTTATTCATTTTTTTTTCATAATTTATATTTTTTAAATATAAATATTTTAAATGTTACCGTGTTTAAACATTCAACAAACAATATATAACAACTATATATATATATATATATATATATATATATATATATATATATATATATATATATATATAACATCTTGTAATTTACTTTACAGGCCCATCCTGTTTCATAATAAAGTACAAAAGTGCAAGTAAAAGTTAGCCTCTGACTTACTACGACACTAACATTGTGAACTGTTGAAACAATAAAAGTTAAAACAGTTACTTTAAAAACAGTAAAAATTAAATAAAATGATTATTCCCTAACGACGATAAGTAACCGGTTACCTCTAAAAACGAACCTTTCCTCTTGTACTTGTACTTGATTATGAAATAAGGCCCTGTTGCCGGGAATTGTTTTGATATTTTATCTTAGGTACAGAAGTTTGAATTAAAAATACTAATAAATCAATTTAAATAAAAAAAATATATCTATAGTACCAGTTTTAAATCTATAATACTACATTACTTAGATCAATATTACATTAGTTTGCAACAAATTGATATCAACAATCAAATATTAAAATTCGTGAGACACGTTCACTCTGATTTTTTTCTCTGGAAAGAATATTCATATCAACATATATTTTTTTTTATTTTGACTAAGAGAGCTTATGAAGAATGTGCAATATAAATAAATAATAATGATTTATATGATAATGATTTATTTATTAATTTGTAGTGTTTTCAAAATTTAAATGTTAATCAATTTCAATTTTTTGATTAGCAATTTAATTTCAATCTGTATCGAATATTTAAAATAATTTTTTACAAATAAATATTGATTGTCTACAGTAGTACTTCAGGTAAGCTTAAAAAACCAAATGTTCACAGGCAATAAAGAAACATGGAATGTAAATGTCTTTCGTTTTTGTTTTCATTCTGCATGAAAAATTAGCTTGGAGCACACATCAACAACCATTAAATAATGCTTACGAATGGTGGCATGAACAAATCCTGTAATCTCCTCCCAATCCCAAATCGAAGTGGCTTACTGCGAATGTTGAAAGCCTACCACCTACAGCTAAGCCGTGGAAGCATGAAATAGTGCTTACCATTATGGATATAAATCCCAACCCAACTGCTATTTCATATTATCAAGCACAATTCGGTTCGCCATTAGAATGTCTAACACTCTTTGTTCAATAATAGTGTTAAGTTAGTTTCAATAGCATCGAAGTTATACCCATTCATTTTCTCAAAATTTAAAAATTAGGGTGTATATTCAAGAAGATGTGCGGAATGCATATCATTCATAAACTTGCATCAAGGAATCGCAATATTTGTTAGGAAACCAACACTAGAGAATATAAAACAGGAATGGAAGTTGAAACTTTTTACTGAGGTTGTCATAATTTTTATTAAAAATATAATAAAGATACGAATAACTTAAAAATATTTGACCTATTTTTTTTTTATTTAACAAGAACTACTTTATTTATTAATGATTATATGCATCACCCTCACAGACCAGACCAATTAATGTCCAATGATGACTGTCGTTTGCCATTTATGTATTCCGAGTTTTAAAAAATTTACAATAAGTTACGAAACTTGATTCATCAAATTCTACATAAACAATTAATTATATTGAGTGTAAGCAAATTTTCGATATTGAACTTTTCTGACTCTGTTCATAATTTGATTAAAATTTTTGAACTTCGGTATCTTCGAAAGACAAAGACCTAGATATATGAAACGAGATCGGTTATAATTTTAAAATCAATAATATTTAAAGCGCCAACCAAACAAAAAAGATGTGCCCATGCATTTTCCACCATTACCTCGCCATCAACATAAAGGTAGGTAATCATTAGTCAAGGCCAGGTCAATAGTGAATTTATTTTCTGAACAACTTTCGATAATCACCAGAAATAAACGACATACTTGTTAAAGTCATTATTTCATTATATATTTTGAAAGTAACAAACAAGAGGTAGAGGACTCTTGGTAGATTCTAGAAGTATTTTTCACGTTGAATTCAAATATCATTTCAGTTTTTCTTCATCGGGCATGTGATGTTAATTTGAATTTTTTATAAACTATTTATTCTGATTTACCTAGAAAGTGGTAAATAGTGATTTTGTTTCTGCAAAAACTCTCTAGAACGTCTGGAAGCTAAACCTTCAGCTTGCTGTTTAAACAGGTTTAAATCCCGAATCAGGCCACTGAGGTCTTGTTGATTGGAAAAGTATGGCTTTTGTGAACAGCTACTGGCTTAGTAGATGTAGATGTTAGCTGTAGGATCATTTATATTTTCGTGCTGCATACATTTTCGGTTTGATCTAGGTCGGAATGAGAGTCATCTCTGAAGGTCACACCTGCATTTACTGGTACAGGGAATTCTTCATTGTGTAAGACAGGTCTCATTACATATGGCAAGTTCGGATACATAACTGTATATTTTGTTTTGTTTTAGATGTGATCCTTTTAATATTTGTCAAACAAAATTATCAATCAGTTAAATAATCCTTCGGTTCCCTCCAAATCATGGGAATTGCAAATGGCATTTAATGCATAACATTTTCCCACCCATTCAACATTCTAACACACGGAACTCAGGAGATATCTTGGGCCCAGCTCTCATCAAAATCACCAACTTGATGTCCAAAGTAAAGTTCAAACCACTTTTTTACAGGAGGCTCGAAATTTCGCATCTGAGACTTTATTTAAGGTGAGCTGATCACAAATATAGCAGAAATTATCTGCATGATTTACAAACTTCCTTGGCATGATGAAAAAGCAAAACACTACAACACAACATACACAATGCCCTTATTAACAAAAAGGAAGGTTATATTAACCGGTTCCTATGATAAAAAGGAAGGTTACGTCAAAAGGTTCCTATGACAGGTCAAAGAGAACGTTAAAATCAGATTTTAAAAAGTGGCTTTCATTGGAATACTGTGCCTGATAGAAAAATGTTAGAAAGAGAACTCTCAAGTTAGAGTATTGGTGTTTGCATTAAATAAATTGATGATACCCTACTTTAACTACAAAGTTATTACTAACTACAAGAACATTGAAATCGCTTGAAACAATAGTAAATTTTAAAATGAAACTCAAAGAGGAAAGATAAGAAGATGGTCATCAAGAAACAGAGAGGTAATACAACAGTAATATTGAAATAGGCTCCAATAAACCGACCTCTTGCAGAGGCCCTATATGCCCTGAGCCATAGGCCTGCATATTTTTTCATACAAAGTGGTTGCATTTAAACTGCCTTGTTTTTTTTCGTTTTACAACAGTAATATAGCGTTGCGTGACTTACGTAGTTCGCTAGGAGTTTATATCAAACAAAATAAAAAGGTGGAGTTGAAAAGACTTTCTTACATTAGTTGTTGCCAAAATGTTCGAAATTTCTCAACGCTGCCTAGGCCATAATCGTATGATCACTCGATATTACAAAACTGGCCTCTAATCAAATCCCATTGCATACATTGTTATCGAAATTCAATTTGTCTGAAGTTGTAAACATGTTTTTTAAATTGATATTTCCAAAAACTATGCAGTAAATTACTAAAACAATCTGAGGTATCTGGATGACTTGTCCTGGATGAATTGTCCTGGAACAGAATTATAGTAAGTAAATATGATAGTGATCGAAAATAATTAAATAAGGCTTAAAATTAAAAAAAAAAAACTGCAGTTGGAAGCCATCCAATCAAAAGGAGTAAACAAGAATTTCCATAATATTAACAGCCGACATTGCTAACCTCTTTATCCGTTTAAATTACTGCTCTAAAAGGGAGTTTTAGACAATTAGTCACAATCAGTAGGCTCGGGTCTCGTAGTCAATTATACTTTATGATTTTTAAACGTTTGGGATAAGGTTTCTCCAATCAAACTTTCTCTTTTAAAGTTGTGAATGAGCAGGGGTACGATCTATGGTAGTTTAAACCTGTTTATTATGATCTTGATGAACCGATTGTCCGAAATGACAGTTTTCATCTTCACATTGAAGTTCTCTTTTATAAATGCTTTGAAGGCTTTTGAAGAAATGTCTATGTCGTTAATGAAGAATTTTTTTAATCTAATTTAATTAGTATTCTATAAATTAATTTTTTCCCACTAATTTTCTGCGTTATTTAAAAACGTTTATAACATATTTTTCGACAACACTCTAAAATTAAACAGCATGATGTTAAATTCACATTATAAATAACGAAAACCAGTATAAAATAACGAAATACTATAGACTATAGATTATTCACATATTAATTTTTTAAAAACATCTTCAACAATTAACAATCAATTGGTTTATTTACATAATGCGTTATTCAATAATATCCCTATTTTCATTTCCTCATTCTTTTGTTTTGTAATCGCATCCATAATTTTTATTTTATTTCCTCCTTTATTAGTCAGTATTATATTTTTTTTTAAATAATAAAATTTATTCAACATTACCTTACATACAGACCTCAATGTACAAACAGTTCACGAACACATACGGATCCACCACAAACGATTTCACAATAACTTACACGGACATCCTAACATACACACCAAGACATGGCGACAACCAACCTGCCTGACAACACTCGCACAAGATTGAAGAGGAGCTGGATGAGGGATCTCCTAGCCTAACTATATCGGATCATCACGACAGGAAGAGGTGCCGCTGGGTACTACTCTTTATCATGCCACGATAACATGTTCTTTCCCAGCACATTCACTTGTCTCTTCGACAGGTGTGAATATAAAAAAATAAAGACAAAAAAAACAGAAAATTATAGGAAGAAAATTATATTATGGGATACTAACCAAAATTTTAATATTAATGCGGACTTATACTGAATTTAGTTTTCACATTGGTCTTAACTAAATTCAGTATATATATTATATGTATATTCAGTTTGTTTTTAGAGCAGCACATAGGTATACAAACTTGGTTATTACAAATTTTGATATATTAGCTTATTTTTTTTTCTTAATTTCAATAATAAATCCTCTTATGTAATTTTTAATGATAATGTTTGAAACTTTTTATATTATCTTCTTTTTATTTTATTTTTTCAACCTGTTATGAATTTTAAATGAACATCTAATGAATAATCAAGGAGAGGAATAATCTGCAACCTGTATGAAACATAGATCTATTCAAATAAATATACATACGTTATTGCCGTCATGAATGCTGGTACACAGTCATGAAGGATGTAGGGCATTGATTGGTTATAATGTTACAATGTACCGTATAACTTGATTTACAGTATGATGGGAGCAATCATCGTTATATATCCAACTCCAGGCACTTAGTTGCAACAAGTGCACTCATGTACTTCCACTATTCAGCTCCTGTCTCTAATTGTAAGTAACTCTATTTATTATCTGCAGTCGAGGTTTTAATAATTCCAACGGAAGAATCATAAAATATAAATAGCCATCATTGCCTAGAAATAATGAAGGATATTTATTACAGTAGGGAGTGGGGTAGCTCAGTCGGTTGAGCACTGTACTACTAATCTCAAGGTTCCGGGCAGAAAATAAAAAAGAGTCAAGAGACCGTCTGTGCAGATAATTCTTTTTTCTGTTTACAGCAGTGGATCGGTCCTGTGGGATCAGGAAACCCTAATGGGCTCATCCAGCCTCTAACTAGGTACCCTTAATTGGGGGAAAACCTGGCGGTTGAGCGTGATCTTGGCCAAATCACTTCCTTGTACATTAGTTGGCTTAGAAACAGTAAGGTACTGAACCCGAGAACCTTCACGGGTTGTAGTGGTACAGGCTATTTGTTACTTCATGTAGAATATCATTTCATAGTTTAACAATAGGTTTCATAGTTTTACCCAAATATTTTTTTTAATAATTGATGTACCTCTTCAATTTTCATAACCAAAAATACATTTTTCCAATTACAAAATACTACACAAAGACAGAGATCTCAAAAAACCTGTGTTTAAAATATTATTCTGATCTGTTCTATATTAATTATAATTTATGGATTTCTTTAGGCACTTCGAAAGTGAAGCAAGTGACGCCTGGCCTTTACAATGTTTTTAAAAATTATTTTTGTTTGTTTTTACCGTTTACAAATTCTACTATGGCGTTTTAATAATTTCTTATTAATTTATTTTTTATTAGTTTCATTCTTCCTTATTAATTTTAATCTTAAATTAAAGTTCTATTGTCGATTATCCTTAAGGTTATTAAAATGATTATTAGTAGTTTAAAAAAGACTTTTCATTGTTTGAACTTTATGGAACTAAATTCATTATTTGGTTGAATGTTAATGATCCAAGATTTTTGGGAATATAATAATTTATACTAAAAGGGTTTACATCCGCTTTGGGTCTTCATATATAATTTAATTTTTAAATCTTTTATTTTTATATCCACATCTATCACCCTGCCCGTAACGATTAGGTGATGTGGTTTTAGTTGTAACTCAATTGAATTAAGATTATAAAAAAATGAATGTGGCATAACTTTAGACATTTAATAATGAAAGAAATAATTAGGATTGTGGGAACTAGATGTGGGAGAATACCGATGGTTTGATTGGTGTTTAAAAACCAAATAATTTGTTAACAGGATTTTTAGGTTTTAGTCGACATCCGCATGATTCTATAGAAGGACCAATCTAATTAGAGAATGATAAATTATTTGCCACATAATAAATATTTATATTATATTTATATATATATATATATATATATATATATATATATATATATATATATATATATAAATATATAAATATTTATATAGCATTTAATTTAATATGTATAATAATACCAAACTGTATTGAATTGCTTATTTTTGATTTGTAGTGTGTTTTTAGAACTGAAGATGAATGCCTAACATTCTAAACAATTTTTCAAAAAAAACAAAATTATAGAAGTGGCAAATAATTTATCAATCCCTAATTAGGATCGGTTATGCAATAGATAAGAAAACAGGAGCAATTAGCTCTTGTAAGGAAATCTCTGGGCCGAACTGGATGACAATGGAGATCATTAGGGATTGAATAGGGAAGTTGCAAGGGCTACTTAGACATAATATCTCGCACAGCTCTCTTTGCAGCCTTAAGGGCCGTTTAGACGGGCCATATTTTCCGGCTATGTGTGGCTGCAATAGTGTTGTCGGCAGTGTTGCTGCAATACACGGCAATTTTGCCCAAATATCTAGCTATGGCCGGCCATATTGCCGGCCACATTCCCTAGTTGCAGGTTGTTGCCGAGTATGGCCGAGGTGTTGCAGGTGTTGTCCAGAGGGGTTGGAGAATATTTCATATTGCAGGGCCATACCCGACTCTGACTGTGTAATTCCTAACCTCTCACTCAATTTTTGTGTCTCCCTTTTGCATTTAGTGGCGATTATTTATTATTAAAGATTATTTTTCAATTGATTTTAAATATTATTTTATATAAATATGGTCCGTCTAAACGGCCCTTAAGGATGTCCTGACATCATTGGCGGCACTGATCGGCGGCCGGCCTTCTGCGCTTAATTCCTACTTAGGAATTTCATTTGGAGGAAAAATGGTCTCCCGACTGCAGTTCAGGTTTTAATCACAGCCACTACTAGAAATAAAAAAGATAGATGGTGTCTTCAGAACAAAGGCTGAGAGATAATTAATGAATGGTGGAAGAAGGCTGACGATGATATTTTTAATAGCAATGCAAGGTCACTATTATTTCGCTCTACACAAAGAATCTAATTTAGAGGATAACATTAAGGATGAACAATAAGGATGCTCATGAATTAAATAGGTCATAGCATTTCTATCTCGGTTCTCAGCTAAATTCTTTACAAAGAATTCTGGATTTTGTTCGCTCATACATCGTTTTAAATTATTGAACCATCAAGGCCGGATTAAGCAATGCAGAGACCCCTGGGCAATGCGAATCAAGATTCGCACGACTTTTCAACTCTTTTTCAATTCAGCCCGATCACTATAAAGTTCAATTCATTCCCAATTTCGTTACACGGACGCCTGGAAAGTTCAAGACTAATCAGTACGTAATATTATAACAATTTATTTATCATCAGTACTAATAAAGTACAGTATTAATTTCTTATTGCTTATGAAATTCTCTTGCTCAGTTAATGCTTCCTTAGTCGCAAAGCAAAAATTAAATTATAATTAAAGGGTGATAAAAGGAATTTGCATTATGATACTTTAATCAATAAGGCCAAAGGATATTATTTAAAGATTAAAATTGGACTGCAAACAAACCACTGGAATTACTTTACATGTAAAAATGTCACAAATAAACAAACGTATACAATTATCAATTATCAATAAATATTCAATTTTTCGAATTATTAATTAGTGAAAAAAAATATTTCATAACAGTGACTTAGTTTTCTTATCTGGTGGTGAAGATTATGTGAATAGAGCCGTTTTGGGAGGGGAGTTATAGACACTTCTATGTTTTTGAGCTGAGAATAGATATTTTGGAGATTCTCTATACATGGGTATACGTACATGCCCCAATATTTTTAACCGAAATCAATGTCGGTATAAAACATTATACGTTATTTTAATTTAAATTTCGATATTCAAATATTAGGTCACAATGATGCTATACTATTTTTAAGTATCAGGATGAGAAGGTTAAAAGAACTACGAAATTGGCTTATGAAGGTTTATGCTTCACTATGACCAACTCCGGTGGTAGGAAGATTCCTCTTACGATTATTATGAATGGATAAGATGACATTATATAATATTCTATAATTTTCGAATATCCATTAACCAGCTCATTTTTGATGATAATCTTCATTGACAGTGGCGCAAATCTCTCTAGAGGCTTCGAATGTAAGGCATAACAATATCCGATTACCCTCTTTCACGGAGATACCCTGACCATTCTGTTCCTTCCTGAATGAGTACTCATGTGTTCTTGGTTCCCATTCAGGCTCCAGTAATCACCGCCTGCTCTCTCCAAAGTTCAGTCCTTAATGTTCTACAGGTAATTAGTGTAGGAGAACTGAACCAATGATTATAGTTGGTACACTGTAGTAATGTGCCATTGGTTAACTGGAATGTGGAACGCAAACTACATTACCACAAATTATTTAGACAATCTTTTTTTTTTATATATTCACATCAATCATTATTCTAGGAATTTTTCGTTATCTAATCATTTATATTTAACATTCCAGTCCCCGGAACATTTGATGGGCTCCTTTTCGGCACTGATAAAACAATGTAAAGGAAAAAAAAACACTCGAACGTTACTTTCGAACCATCCTCTGAAATTCTCTACCTCATGATATTCACAATGCCTCTTAGCTATCTTCATCCAAATCTCTCCTTTTCCATCACTTTCTTGCTTTTCAAACAGACGCTGACTGATCAGAGAATTTAAATTTCAGTTTAAACAAAAGTTATAGTTTTTCCCTAAATAATGATTTGTAGGGTGAATTTTAGAACTAGATTACTACAATGCAACGTTTCGAGTAAACTAGATATTTGAACTTTTTCACTTATAGATTGGATTTTTTTTTTTTATGGCCAAGTTATCTATTTTTGAAAAGGATACATTTGGGGATAATCTGCATCAGTTATCTAATTGTAATTTTTTGTACAACTAACCTAATATAAGCTTTTTTCGCCGTTACGCATGCTTAGGAAAACTTAGTTACCTAATTGTAGAACCAGGTTTGAATCACTTCGACGAATTGTTTTAAATGCTTAAGAGCTAATTCTGTGAATGAATTCAATTTTTTGCTTGTTTTTTTCTATATTTTATTTTTTTATAAAGAATTTAAATATTTCTTCCAATATAAAACATTATAACAAATAATAATAAAGATAAAAATATATATTCATATTGAATTCTAGTTAATTTAGTTTTTTGATCTGATGTGATTTTAGGTGTTTGCAAATGAATATTATTGTTAAGAAACCTAGTCACAAGATTAAGTTTTTCCATTCTATCTATCTGCATATCTACCTATAGTCAAATGGCGGAACGCTGATACTGCTAGTTGTAGAAACTAGTTAGGAAAGTGAGCCTATTGACACTTTTTGTCTAGCCTTGAAAATTGACTAGTAGTTAATGCCCAGTCCTAACGAAACTACAGGTGTCAAGATATATTTCGTGTTACAACCAAAAAATAAGTAGTGAACCAGTGGGAATCAAACCCACACCGGTTGGAAACGACCTGCTGCGTTCGGCCATAACTCCTAAATATTAGACGAACAAGGGAAGGACACAATCACCGACTGTAACCAAATTTTTTTTTGGTGATTCCTATTACAAAAATATTGGACGTGTCCTGGTGTTCGTTGTAATAGGCTCTACGAGCCGAGGAAAAACAATAAATCATATTGAAACTACTTTATTTTATATCTCGAGTTTGAAAAATGATATCGATGTTTGTGATATCGATGTTTGTCATCGAATATTTTTTTTCAGAGAACATTATAGGAAAAATACAAAGTTTAAAAAAGAATTGCTTATTGGTCAAATAAAATGAAAATTTTCGAGCGAATCAAAAAATAAAGAGACATGCATATACGTAAGAGACATGTACAAGTCTATAAACAGTTCGCGTAAACGGAATGAATGGAATTAATTAAAGATTAAAATAACAATATCTTGGCCGATCCGGAGGATATTTTGAATAAATTAAAAAAAACACTTTGAAAGTATTTTGAATTCGGAAAATAATAGTCAATCTCCTCCCTCTGAATATCAGAGTGTTGAACCGTTAAGAGAAGAAACGAGTAAGGAGGAGGTCGAAATAGCAATTGAAAAATTTAAATATCATAAAGCATCGGGAATCGACAACATTATCAGTGAATTAATAAAAGCGTGCCGTGAAGCTGAAGATTCTAAAATACATTTTTTGGTTAAAAAGATCCGGAAAAATAAAAGAATGTGTTAAGATTGGAAAGAATTTATACTTATTCCGATTCACAAAAAGGGACCGAGGACGGATTGTAATAAATATTGCTTCTCCCGGTATGTTATAAAATATTCTCATTGATCCTAACTAGTCGAATCGCCAGAGACTGTATAATATTTTGATTGAGCAGGGAATACCGAAGAATTTAGTAAATCTAGTAGGGATGTGTATGACCAAAACATTCAATAATGTTAGAATTGGTAATTATTTTTCGGAGAAATTTTAAATTCGCTCGGGCTTAAAACAACGTGATTCACTTTCACCTGTTCTATTTAATTTAGTACTAGAGTATGTAATTAGAAAGATGATGCGTACCGAAAGGAGCTTAGCTATGAGTGGTAAAATATCTGTGCTTGGGTTTGCGGATGATTTGGTATTGCTAAGTGAGGATGAGGAAACTACAAAAGTTAATACAACAACATTGATGAAAGCTGGTAAAGAGGTTGGCCTCAAAATAGATGCAGATAAGACGAAATATATGGTTAGCGACATAAACAGCGGCGAATTTGATGATTTAAATATATGAGGGAATAGGTTTGAACACGTTGAGAAATTTAAGTATTTGGGGTCTATGATTACTATAAAAAACGAAATTAAAGAGGAAATAAAGGCTGGAAATGATTGTTATTTTTCGGTAACAACATTGCTATGGTCGCGAATTTAGCCCAGGGACTTAAAAGATCGAATTTACAAAACTATTATCTTTTCTACTGTTATGTATGGATGTAAAACGTGACCGTTAACCTTGAAGGAGGAACAAAGCCTTAAGGTCTTCGAGAATAAGGTATTGCGTAAAATATTTGGCCCGAAGAGGGATGAGTCCACAGGATAATTTAGGAGATTACACAATTCGGAATTGCAGAGCATGCACCCTGGTAATATAATCGGAGTGATATCATCGCGACGGTTGAAATGGGCTTGTTAAGTTATTGAGCTCAGTGACGAACGAATTCCTAAAACGTTTATAAACGCTGAGCAGACTGATAAACGTCCGAGGAGTAGACCGAAACGTAGGTGAGAGGATTGCGGTAAGGATGGTCTTACGGATTTGGATTTGGACGATATTCGGCGAACCGAGGCTTGTAGAAAGCGATTGGGTGGTCCCGAAACCGAAACCTTCGGGTTCGCTAAGTCTTTTATTATTATTTTAAAAAAATACTTAACATTTTGGCCAGGGTCTATCCCTCCAATTAAAAAAAATTAAATATTCAAAAACCGTCCATTATTCAGGGTCCCTTTGAACCATTCAAACCAAATTTGGAGGGTCGGTAAAGATTCTTAGACTACGCGATTTGCTTTTACCAAATTTGTATTTTACAACCAACGTTATCCGCAAAAAAAAAAACCTTAAGTTTGTTTTTATTTTGCAATCAAATGTTTTTACACCTACCTTTTAGATAATGTAATAGCTGTTTATTCGTATGGAAAGGAGATACTTCCCTCTTTTCATCGAGTCCAAGAACATCCAAATTGGATCAACCGAAAACGAAACACAGAGCATCAAATCGAAACCTAATTTCGAAGCTTAAAAAATTTAAGCCCTCTAGTAATTGAAAAAAAAGTTAATTTTTTGTTTTTGATGATATTGTCATCATTAAGGTTTATTGGTACGCTGATTCAAAATCTGACATAATTTTTGAAGATGAAAAATCTATCAGGCCAGTTTACCCAATAGTCTAAAAAAAAAAAAAATCAATTTATTTGACCAAAAATCAATTATTTTTTAATGTTTATATTTTTCCTATAGTACACTCTGAAAAATAAACGTTTTTCTGGAAAAGCATGTCTGTGTCATTTTCAAACTCGGGATATAAAATAAAGCAGATACAGTGTGTTGTTTTCTCAGCTCCTAGGGCCCGTTGGACGAAACGGTTGAATGTCTGTCGATTTGTTTTCAATTAAGAATCACCCAAAATTTTTGATCAAATCGGCGACGGTCACATCATGGACTCCCCTGGTAAATTAAAATTGCACAATTCGTTATGTAACAGAAACAAAGGTAGTGAGTAATTTCCTGAGATGAATAACATATTTCACTCTTAGCCAAGTGGTAAATGAAAAAAAATCCGATTCCGCAGGCATTTTCTCATTCTTTATTAATTCACTAATTATATTGTATAACTTGAAGGAAGATCGATCTGCTACTACAGTTTAGTTGCACAATTGTACCACTTACACAAATCCTTAGCCACGGAGCAGACCATAACAATAGACAGCGGACTGTGATAATTATACCATTAGCAGTAGCCGGTGGTGCGGAAAACCGAGCTTGAGTGCTCGTTATTGTGGTCAGGATGACGGGGTGTCGAAAAGTTGGCAACAGTGGCCAACAGTAGCTTGAGGCACCAAGCTCAGTGGGCTGTCAATAGCGAAGATTAATGATGTCCTCCGCAGAGGAGAGGTCCTCCAGCTTCTGTATTAGACTCCATCCTTTGGAGCAGTATCAAGGACCATAACGGTTTCTATATTTTGTTCTGGTATATTTTAATTAATTAGGTGCCTAATATCCTGTATTAATTCATGTTGTAACATTAGTACATTTAGTTTGTTGAAGAATGACAAAGAAAAAATATTTTTTTTTTTATAGATTTATAGATTTTTTTATTTAAAAATATTACAAGCTACCACACGCTAGTTGAATAGTTAATGGAGCTATAAGAATCCATTCACATCATATAAACAGAATAAAGAAAAATATTTTAAAAAGAGAAAAAAGAATTATAAAAATAATTAATATCATATACATATACATCACAAATAAAAAATAATTAAACAACAACATATTAGTAAACAACCAAGATAAAGAAAATTAATGTTAAGTAAAAATAAAATAAATTGAACACATGTCATAAAATAAATAAATTAAAAATGTAAAGTATACTTAGGACTTAAGAGTTCTTATAGTTATGTCGAAAACTAGTAATGATACTTTAAAAAAATATAATTATATGAAAACCATACTTACTAATATAACCGAAAATAGAACTTAATTTGAGTCTAATTAGGGATTGATAAATTATTTGCCACTTCTATAATTTTGTTTTCATTTAAAACTAGTTTCGAATGTAATACATTCATCTTCAGTTCTAAAAACACTCAAAAATTCAAAAATAAGCAATTAAAAATACAGTTTGGTATTATTATACATATTAAATTAAATGTAATATAAATTAGTATTATAAAATATTTATGAATTATGAACTTAACTAAGACAAGCAATCAAATACATGTTGTTACTCACCAACGTATAAGTAGATTATATCAAACAGAAAAGTTTGTATTGGTTTGTTCTCGCATTGAACTAGCAATAGAAGAAAGGTGGGATGTTTATAGGTAAACGGTTTAATAATAATAATAATAAACTCTTTATTTATTCCTGGACAAGTCCCTTAAGAATAACAATTACAGGCAATGATAGTTGGGCTTCAGAGCCTTAGAGTTGTTGATATAGGAACATATGCGTTAACAGATAATTAAAAATAAAAAAAAAATATAAAAAGTTTATTAAAAAAAAAGTTTAAGGGTGGGGATTTTTCCAGTAATTCCGGTGAGTAATTGGTTTTTGTATTATAGATGGGAATAAATTTATTCCCATCAATAACAGAATTTTTGTTTGTTTTTATAACTGAAGATGAATGTATAACATTCGAAACTAGTTTTCAATAAAAACAGAATAATAGAAGTGGCAAATAATTTATCAATCCCTAATTAGATTGATCCTTCTATACCACCATGCGGATATCAACTAATTTGAGTCTATTTTAAAATATATATTTTAATTTTCTAATTTAATAAAAGTAACCTAATTCGAAATATTAAAATAATTTAGATTAAATTATCAAATTGGTGAAATAAAAAATACAGGAGAAATCAATAAATCATTATTATTTATTTCAAGTATAAGAAAACCATACTAAACAAATTACTGGACAGTCGGATTCAGTTTATTCAGAGAAGAAATTGATTTTTATATACATATGTACAACCACATAGCTTTCTTTGTTTCTGGTGTCCAAAATATTCCTGGTCAATACAGAATAGGAGAAACAATAGCAGGAACAGACAGTTAATTTTCCATTACGATTCCCATTATCGTAATAAAGGGACGCACCCTTCAACTAATGCCTTGGGCTAGTTTGCTAGATAGCTTTCCCCATTAGGCCCGCGGGTATCTTGTTATATAGGTTTTTTTCTTTTTGAGGTGTATTTTTTTCATTTATTTTATTACTATAAAATTGTAGAACATGAGATATTCTTTACTGAAAATTATAAAAGTAATAACAACAGATTGTAATGGAGGAGAATGAGATTCCATGCTATTCAATTTTAAACTGAGATTAGGTTAGATTATATTTCTTGTACTAAAGACCAAACGTAATTTGCAAGTATTATAACTGTTTCCTGGAATGCGAATTAAGTCGAAGATTTAAGACGAGAAATTATTAAATAAAAAAAAAAATAATTAAGATGGATTCCGAAGAACCTGGCGTCTTACAATTCAGACTCTTGAATGGCAAAAATACACTTCCAAGAAACTTAGAAATAAATACCAGTCCTCGGAATTGGTATTCAATCGCCTCTTCATTTCAAGATAGTTTATTTTTTTATTAATTTTTTTTTGAGGAAAACAATCTAATCTAATTAGTATAGTTTATCCTAAAAACTTTAATTTTATAGATAGCTCAGAACTTATCACTTTGGATCTAGAACATAAAAGGTTTTAGTTGTCTATTACTATTGAATTGGGATATCCCTAGAGGCCCTAGAATCTTTGCTGTATTCTGTGGATCGCCTTAGATCTATTTAACTTTAACCCATAGCTACTATACATTGATTACTTAAAACTGAAATGGGATAGGGAAAAAATGGATGACGGATGAGGTGTAAGACGAACAACGTAAACTCCTTGTATGAAACACTATATTCCTATCAGATACTTACCAAATCCTAGACCCTTGATGGGCTCTAGTGATAGCTTTGTTTTTCTTAGGGGCGGTGTTTACGACTCGAAGTGTGTCGTTAAATTATTTTTAGGGGGCGAGGGGCAAAAAATATGGCCTTTTTAGAAACCTTTGTCACTTGCCGCGAGGTTATTACTTCAGTTATATTTACCTGAACCAATAACCTTTTTTTATTTTTTATATCCTTAGGTGTTATTTTTACTTTTACGGTAACATTCACGTTTCGAATGCGTTAAGAGCAGTATGAAGTGTGATATTAAAGTTAATTCTTACGTTCTGCTTTCTATTAGTTATGAAACAAACAGAATAAATTAAACAAATTTCAACCACTGCTACCATTTCAATCATATTTGCCGGAAACTTAGCACGCTTTAACGTGTCGTGTAGTCGTCTATAACATGAAGTTGATTTATCTTTCTTGGATACTAACACATTTTTAAAGTATTTCTAACTATATATATATATATATATATATATATATATATATATATATATATATATATATATATATATATATATATATATTTATTTATTTATTTTTATGTTTTTTTTTCTTTTTTCTGTTGGCTCTTTAGACCATGGAGATCTTTGGCCGCGCGATGTGGTATTAATACATGTCTGTATTGCTTGCGGGATAACAGACAGCCTGGAGGGGGTCACCCAACCTCATGTTACAACGAACCATGGTTTCCATGGTGCAGCGGCAGATTATCAATAGCTCTATAACCGACCCCTTTGGGGCCATTTCGGCAGTGCTCTTCCCACCGATTCACTCGGGCTCAAGGACAGTGACAAACCGGTCAAGATCCACGGATTATGGCTGTTCGGGGTCAGCAGGCGCACGAGGACCTATTTTTCTTTCCCCGAAGCAGACCTTCCATGGACCAAACCTCCTGGCAGCTATTTTTCATCCTGAAAAAACCACACCGCGATTCTCAATATACGGGGTATGGTCATCACTCCTATGCCCGGCCTATGTGAGTTGCCTCCAGTAGCCTGACGGGTATCACTTACCCGGCGAGAGGGGAGATAAATTGCTTGAAATATTAATTAAAATAAATTAAACTAATGCTCGTTCCGGGATTACTATATATATATATATATATATACTATATATATATATATATATATATATATATATATATATATATATATATATATATATATATATATATATCAAAATGTATTCAGCATGGCTGGCTAATATAAACTAGTCATAGTAATAAACATTGAACATTTTTTAAGAAATTTAAATTTAAATCAACAATGAGTAATGAGTTGCATAATACACGAGAACTTGGATCAAAGTTATGTGAAATTATCATAAGGACAACCAAAGCACAAATATTTTGTTACCTTTGAATCGAGTCATCGTTTGCATAAGTTTGTTTCTCTTTGTTTTGCAAGTCTGATCAACATTAACTTTCATTTCTTTAGGCAACAAAAAGTTAAACAATGTTGATGATTGTAATTTATTCAGAATAGACGTCTAAAAACGTTCCCAAAAAGGTATAACGAGATTTGATGAATCTCATCACTACATTAATTAGAAGTTATACGATCTCCCTTAAACGCGTTTAAAAAGACTACCCCGTATTGATCTAACAAATGTATCACAAGCAGTATGTGATATATAACAGTAGTGTAACACTACTGTTACACTTATAATAATAAAATAATCGTTAATTAATTTCCAAGTTTTTGAAGAAAATTAAATTAGATAATAGGGTATATTCAAACTTGATTTCATCAATGACCTTGAGTTCACTAGCATGACAAAAAATTAGAATCAAATAATTAATACTGAATAAAATATAATTTAAACATACCATTAGTAACACTTGCTAATGCGAAATTGATTATCCATTATATTGATTATCACAATAAGAGAGATTTGACTACGATATTATAAAATGAACAGTGCTGTTACATTCAATGTGATGAATTTACATTTAGTGAATGAGCTTCGTCAATTAACTATTCGAATATTCTAGAAGGATGAATATTTTCGAAAGGATGAATAGCAGAAGAGTTTTTGACTTAGAAATTTTAATATTTTTGCACAGAAGTAGTATATAACAAAATTCTTAAATGAGAAATTCTCTAAAATCTAGAATAAACATACAATTGTTTATTTCAAATCACGCATTAGACGACCTGAAAATTATATCTGCTAAGGTTTTTGTATACAAAAGATTTGCATAATACCATGCATATTATCCATTTCCATTCAAACTCAACGCGAGACACAGGCGTAGATTGCATGAGGCCCACTCCTACACCACTTTGCATGTTACCAGCTAATCGACTACGGCAGATAAAGGCAATATTCTGTTTCATTATAATAACAAATCAGGCAAATCATTATCGTACAATAAATAAAAATTAAATTTTCTAGATATTCTGAAGTGCTGTTGCAAATATACTAATAACTTATTATATTATTTAAAAACAAAAATTTCTTAAATAGTTTTTTGTTTTGTTTTATGATTATCTTTTTATGTAAAATTTTTTAAGTGAGATTAGTGCAGATACATAGGTAGTGAACTGAGTTAAAATACCGTTTTGTCAATGATTACGTTTTATTAGCTTAATTTAGTCGGTTATAACTTAGACGTCTTACTACATGCTATTGTCAATTGTAATGTGATATTTTTATTCTGGTAAGATATTTTTTCCGATGTAATTCAATCACTTTTCCTGAATCTTTCGTTGATTATTTCTTCATAAATTAATTCGAAGTATTTTTGGAAGGATGCGACTTTTTGTTGGTCTTTATATCAGTGATTAAAGGTTCAACTTTAGGGTTTGGTCTCGTCATAAGTACTGACATTTGAGGCGTTCCCTTTAAGAAGAGCAAATACGCCATCACAATTTTTTTTTTCTGTCAGTTGATATATTATGCATAATATGCACAATGCATGTGTATCATAAATATAAACCAAGAGCATATACTAATACATTTATATCTACCTTGTATAATACTATGTCAGACTTTAAATTAAAAAAGAAATTTTGGAGACGTGGCGGATTTGACCTTCTTCCATGTATATGGCCCACAGATCATTCAAATTTAAAGGTGTAAAAAAAAAAAAATGGTTGAAATAATAATTATTCACATGATAATAATTAATAGTAATTATTCGCACATAATAATTTTCAATCGATCTGCAACAATAATTTCTTCAAATATTTTCAATTCAATTTCTAAAGTAATCTAATAGGTTTTAAATAAAACAAATTTAAAAATTGTCTAATTACAAGAAATTATAAGATGTTGCATTGACTATCATACTACTTCCACTACTACTACTGATGCTACCTATATCACTGCAACTCATAAAGGATCTTCGGTTCAGTTCTTAGTAAGGATCGTATTGTTTTTAGACCAACGGTTGTGCAAGGAAGTGATTTGGTCAGGATCACACTAAATCGCCAAATTTTTCCCCCAATGCAGGGTATCAACCATATAGAGACTGGGTAAGCCCCAGGAGGGCCTCCTGACCCTAATTTCAATCCGCGACTGATATAAAAGTGTAAATACATGTCACAGCTGGACTCGAACCCGCGCCCGGGAGATAGGAGATAGGATACAGTGCCTTCCTAACGAGCTACCCCGCTCTCTTTGATTATTATCCTAAATTAATTTAATTTAAACGAACTATAATTTAAAAGTAAAAAAATATATGCCTTAAAAACCTTTTTTTTTCGCAGCATCATGAACACGTAATTTTTTATATTTATAACAAAACTTAACTTTTTTTTTAACAAAACTAAACTGTTTTTTCTTAATAGATCGGAAACGAGATCCGTGTAAGTTTGAAATGAAACTAAAAATAACAGATGCGATGAAATAATTATATATAAAAAATGATTATAATCAATTTATAAATCGTAATAAGCAAAGCAACGGTTTTGTTTTTAACTTATTTTTCAGTTTTTAACAGTTAGATACTTTTTATTAGTATTTTTTTACATTTATTATTAGTTATAGAAATGAATTAAGATGCTGAATTAAAACCTAGTTCTGAACAAATTTCTATAATTTACATTTGATGATGATTGGGACCAACGGACACGGAAATTATTAAGAAAAAAGACAAAAAAAAAGATAAATATTTTCTAACATTGTTAATAGGTTGCATATCTGGTCCAATGGACCAAAGACCAGTAACTACTGATATAACTATACGGATTAATCATTTTTTTTTTGTTTTAACTTCTATTTCCGTATTTCACTATGGAGTTTTGTTACATTTATTAAATTTATTTTTCTATTTTGGCTATGATATTTTTCGATTTCTCTGTAAAGTAGCGTACTACTCACTTAAATGAGCGTATATTTAAAATATATGTAATAACTTAAATTTAGTTGAATCGAAAATAACTCGAGGGCATTCTCTATCCGTCCAAACGTAGGGTCTTATCAGGTCCATTACAGTCCGTGTTAATTCGTGTTGGAGAGGAGATAATTCGGTGGGGTCGCTGGAATCGGGCGCGTTGTGCTCTGGAATTAACTTATTGTCTCTCCGGTATGGATTCTTTACAGCCTGCTTTGAATAGCTGATTAGAGCTCCTCGAACATCCGGTATTGGAAATTGATCGATCATTATAACTGTCACCACCTCCTCTGGGTTTTTGTTTGGATTATAATTTAAACTTTTGTTATTTTGAGTGAATTACACACACTTTTGATTTTATTTTTTACCCTCTCAGCTCCAGGTGAAAAATAAAGACTACATACCGAAAACTTGCGGACGCCACCTGATTTTATGGTGATTTTTGCTATTCAAATATCTCTTGATTTATTTGATTCAAACTCGTTCGAAATTAATAAATTAATAGAATATCAATGAGAAGTAAAATAGTTTTAAAGTTATCATTTTTATACAAATACATATGTAAATTAGTCTAGAAACTAAATGGAATAACTGAAATTAAAGGAGATAACAAAATACAAAAACGCAATGAAAGGCATACCAAAGCTAAGAAATAAAACACTAAATAAGTAGTAGTATATTCTAATGAAATACATTTCATGACGTATTCAATTGAAATCAAATTAGGATAAACTCAAACAAATGTGTTTACGGCATGTTTAGACGTTAGGGGAATGTAGTGTTTAATATGTAATATAATCTAAAGAAATTAGACAAAGACCTTTTTCACTGTTGGATAGGGCGCATTTGTATATAAACCAACTTAAAATTGTTGAACGATATTACCTAATTTAATTTTGTTGATTGTTATTTTCTGTAATAGCAATAAACGTTGTAAGAATAAGAGAAAACATAATAAAAATCGCCATAAATTGTATGCTAAAAATTTTCTCATATGGACAACGCGAATCCATAACAGATAGTTACAGGAAAACTGCAATGTAATTTCATAAATATATCTCTATTTTTGCGAGCATGCTGTTGGGAGAGTTAATAGTATGATGATTAAGGAACAACATACGACAATAAATTATTTAATTCAATTAAAAATTAATTTAACAAAAAATGAAATGGCTAAATCAAAACGTAGTTTTAACGTCGTACTAAATGTGTACAGTTTAACTCGAAATTCTTCTTAAAAAAATAGTGCTTTTGATGCATAAATAAAAATATTATTGGGAACATTAGCTAATGATTATAGTATAGAGCTTAAATAATTTCCTGAGAAGTAGTTAGAGGGAATGCGTTAAATCTGGTATGGTTGATTCGAGTTTCGATTTGAGAGAAGGACGTATAAAAAGCAAGTGATCTTTGTTATGTTGAACGTGAACTCGGGGGTCACTAAGCTATGCCATTACATATTTATACAGAAATATCTCAATAGTATCCTGAACTGATTCAAATCCAGCACCAACGATTCAATGACATTGAGGTAACATTTGTGCCCGGAAGACCGAATTCTTGTTACGGTAACTAAGAAGGACATGTGACGTAGGCCGGGCGTGGCACTCTCATATATAAGCACAGTCGAAATTCGATAGCTCATTGATTGTAGTTCCTCTTGGAAGACATCAACGTCATCAACATGTACGCAAAAGTAAGTATATAATATGTAATTTTTAATACCATAGATTGTTTTACTATTACAATTATAATTATTTAAATGATAAAATAATAGTGAGGAATTTTTTTTTTATATTAATCTTTTCTAATTAAATAAAAATTATTAGTTTGATTTTATTATTTTTACGATATCGATACGTGTTAATGCAAATTAATTTAACATTTTTTTAGTAAAATAATAGTTTAGAGTTAAAATCCAGAATAAGTACGATTTTCATAAATTAAAATACAATTTAAATTAAATATATTTAAAGGTGGAGGAATTCAAGGCTAAGAATGAGGAAAATTCAGTATTTTTTTTTGCCAATGTTTTTTTGTTATTTCTACAAATAACTAAGCTGGACTAAAAATTGTAATTGGTCAACAAACATTTTTCGTGATATTATTGTTTTAAATTTCCAGCTAATCAAAACTTGTGATCTAAAAACAATATGTGTTTGTCGCCGTTTCTCCACTTATAATCTGCTATCCCCTTCCACTCGCCTTAACTACTAAAACTTTTTAAAATAAACTTTGGGGATTTGTTACCTTAAGTTTAGAGTGGTAAAAAGACACTGATTGTGCAAAAAATATTTTCTGAATGAAGACTTAAGCAATTAAATTAGAACAAATTGTCTTATAATCATTAGGAAATCTCAACCGTTTTGATTTTACAAAAATACTGTTTTATTTGTTATGCCATTGAGCAAAACAGATTCAGAGAATTCTAGTTTAATTGCAGATACATTGTGATAATAATTTAAAAAAAAATGAAAAATTATCTTTCGATTTTTTTATTATATTATCTTTTTATTTCTAGTTGGTGGTATTAAAAAAAAGGCATATATACACTAAAATAAACTAATAACCATGCGCTACAATAATAATAATAATACAGACTTTTATGATGTCTTCATAATCATTCGTAAAATAAGTGTTTAACCAAAAAATTGTTTTATCGAGTATTATATTTTTTTTTTGTTAAATATTGAAATGGGCTTGAACATTATTTATGTTTTTATTTTTTTTAACACAGTAAGAATAAAAATCCTTACCAAATGTTTGAAATAACTAATAAATCAGAAATGAAATAAATCATTGGTATAATGTACCTATATAATTGCTATATAAGAAGAAAATTATAATGTTAATTGATGATATGATTTAATGATCATTAACATATGATTTAATGATCTTACTTAATATTTTGGTATAATGGATACGTTTCAGTCAGATATTAAGTAAAAAGCTTTTTCTTTTTTAATTTGGCTCAATAACAGTTTCAAAACTAAATAATTTACCACGAAGAGCGTACTTATTTCTATCCTACAAATTATAACTTAAAACTAATTAAAATTAGCAGATTAAATAGTAACTTCGAATATATTCAGTGAAAATATAAATGAAAAGTTACTAATCACTATGTAGTGAAAATTTCAAATCCTCCTCTAGTTCAATGAACTAAAGAACTGTCTGTAAAATTTTGTTGAGTGGAAATGTAATATATTGAAGTAAATTTTATAGAATGACACTTTTCAACAATGAATTTTAGGTATTCAAGGATGCATATAATTTAAAATTGTTATACGTTTGAATCTAATAGCACTAAGTTTAATAAAAATTTAATTTAAGGAATATTTACTCTTGTATGAAGTTCATACCAAGAAATTAACGCTCTTTAATATCCTTGTTACTGCAAAATAATCAACATAAATGGCTAATATCCTTGTAATATGAGACATATTCTGTGGATTCATAGCTTCATTTTCCTTTCCTTCTTCTGTTCCAGATCGCCCTCCTTTTCGCTCTTGTAGCAGTGGCCCAGGCCGGCCTCCTGGCTCCAGCCCTCGTCAGGACACCTTCCCTCGACTCCGCTATCATCAAGTCGGAAAGGCTTGGCGGCAACTTCGCCTACTCGACTGTGGAAGGACATGCCTACGCCTCAGTGGCCCCAGTCGTACAGAACATCGTTGCTCCAGTAGCTGTATCCTACACCGCACATCCTTGGGCCATCTCTCACCCTGGTCTCATCATCCACTGATTTATAAATAAATAGTTTTATAACATATTTGTTCAATTTTATCTCTTCCGACCCTGATTATAGTTTCCCACCATAATCATCAGTTTCCTTCTTTATACAGATATTAGGTTGTGCTTACGTTAATGCTGCAATAAGCGATGAGAGCAACGATTAATGCTAAGCTTGGATCTTTGATTTTATGTGACGTTTATGTTAGGGCTTTGATAGCGGCGAGACATTTAGGTAAAGAGACATTAAGCTAAGATAAGTTAAAATAGTAAATTGTGAATTCCGAGTAAAAACAGTGACTTAACAATGAGTGATTCCGAAGTGGAAGAAATACTATTACCATCAAGTGCTATGAACTTTTATTCCGCTGAAAACACACGGAATGAGCACAAATTCACACCCCACCCTATTAATAATAAGGTAATTTCACCATCTTTATAAATAAATAAAGATGGTGAAATTATCTTTACAAATATCAAAATATTAAACATCCCATCAAATTAATACAATATATGACCATATAAAATATAAAAACATTTTATGGACAAACTGCAAAAAAATTGGTATAATTTTTACAGTAGAATCATTTTATTAGAGGAGCCACGAAAACAATAAAGTAAGAGAAAAAATTTTTTTTTTCAAAGCTTCAGCATGTATTAAAATAAAAATAATTTTACAAATAGAGTATTATACATTTGTTAACGAATTAATAGAAAGTAAAATCTGAAACACAAATGCACAATCTGTTCTGATTATTTTTGTCTTCTCCGTTCCACAACGGAGGCATGACAAAAATTTCACTTAGTACAAAGTCAAAATCCGTACTCGATAGGAGCTGAGAATAAGGGTGGGGATATTATCGATGCTCCTATCGTTAGTCGATCACCAGTCATGGCTCAAAGCGTTTCTCCAATAGAAGAACTACACTGGAAAACATAGGGAGTTTTTCTTCACTTTGTTATTTTCCCTGCTCTCAACGCTTAACGCAGCTTGAACATAACTTGAACCCTTGGGTATGCGAAACACTTTGATGACTCCAGCGCTCCATGGCTAAGAGAATAGAATATAAATCACTGCCTAAATTCAGATTTGAACTTGGGTTCAGGAGGTGCAGTCAGAATACATATCTTATGTAAAATACGCTGTTTGGAATCCTTAGCACGGGGGTGAAGTGATGGAATCTCCCGGAATCCTCCTTTGCGCTTTATACGAGGGGAAGAATATTCAGTTAGGTACTTGTTTATCATTACTCGAATGGGCGTTGTTTTTATCTTATATGATTAAGATAATAAATAATTTCTCATCAAGACATTGTACTCCAGACCTTATACTCTAAAATCCTCCAAACAATATATATATATATATATATATATATATATATATATATATATACATATATATATATATATAAAATAAGATTTTATACGCGGTAGTACTATATTTGTACTTTGTAAGGCAGCACAGTAACGAAACTAATAAACTGAAACCTAACTGATCGTGACTGATAAACTGATAAAGTAATTAGGAACTGGTTAGAGGCTTCACACACGAAGTTACTCTTCAGTGATGGAGTTTCTCCGGACAAGTACAAAGTTTGTTAAATGAAGATTGACAAACTACATTACATCCATTTTTATTGCTTTAAATAAAACAAACATCTTTATTTATTCTATCTGGTACTAGTTTATTCATTTTAGAATAAATAAACTCCTGGACAAAATTAGCGCATCACTTTGTATTTCATATTTGTTTGTTTACTTATTCATTGGAATTAAATTAAATCGCTTTAATCAGCAATTATTTGTTACTGTTGTTGTTTGTGTTAGTTATTATTCCTGCTTAATCCTAAAGAAGAAATTGCCTCAATTGTATTATTCAATATTTATTCGGACCGTGTCTTTCGAGGTTGCAGCTTACCATCAAAGAGATAATTTTTCATTTCCCATTGTCTTTTCAAGTTTTTATTACGTTTTCTGAAATTTTAATATGGATAGATCTGAAGAAATTGCAGTTAGAGCATTGACACTGTTGGATGAAGTCTGCAAGTGGCCTTACGCTATTCCCAAGAACAAACCAATCGTCGGTTAGTCGCATATTCCATCGATTCAGGGAGACTGGGAGCAACAGTAGGCCTGGACAAGGTCGGCCAAGGGTTACTTCAGATAGAGATGGCCGTTTCATATCGCTCACAGCCTTAAGTCAGAGGTTCCAAACAAATCTTCAAATTTGTAATGAACTTCATTCTTCCAGAAACGTGATGATTTCAAGTCGAACGATAAGGAGACGCTTCAGTGAAGCGAATCTGACCTCCAGACTCCCTACCACTGGCCCATTGTTCACCAGACAGCATCGAGTAGCCAGAATTCAGTTTTAACAACAATATGCAAATTGGACAATCGATGATTGGGGAGCGGTTTTGTTCAGTGGCGAGTCGAGGATTGCTTTATATTCTCCAGATGGTCGGATGAGAATGCTAAGATGCCCAGGAAAACGCTTTGCTGCCTGTACCATTTCTTCCAGAATTGCGTTTGGAGGAGGTTCTGCAATGGTACGGGCTGGCATCAGTTTGGAAGCCCGCACAGAGACACACATAAAACGCAGGGATTCACTGACTGCAGAAAGGTATGTGACAGATATCCTGGAGCAATTCGTAATGTCGTTTGCACCATTTGTTGAAGAAAATTTTCTTTATCTCCAAGATAATGCGAGACCGCATACTGCTGCTGTCGTAACTGATTACTTCCAGGAAGTAGGAATTAATGTTCTATCTCTTTCTGCAAGAAGTCCGGATCTTAATCCTATAGAGCACCTGTGGGATATGCTGAAGAGTCGTATTAGAACTCGGAATCATCCCCCAACAATAATTACTGAACTTGAAACCACAATATAGGAAGAGTGGGATAACATTCCTCAAGAGAACATTGCCCGAGTCATCCGATTAATGCCAAAACGACTGGAAGCAGTAAGAAAAGCAAGAGGAGGTGTTATAAGATACTGAATCTATAGGGTAACATTTTTAATATTGATTCCATCTTTGTGAATTCGATTCATTAAAATTGCACTTAACGTTTTCTTGATTTTTTTTATTTCCTACCCCATCTTTCTTAATTTGCCATTCTAATTTTGTCCATATTACCATAAATGGTCTTTAATATAAATTTCTGAGGAAAAATGTGGGAGGCTGTTGTATATCTATTACATAATTTGAAAAAAGGAAGTGATGCGCTAATTTTGTCCAGGAGTTTATAATCGAACACACCTTATTTCAATGAACGAAAAAATCTTTGAAGATATAACTAGAAATATATATATATATATATATATATATATATATATATATATATATATATATATATATATATATATATATGTATATATAATATTATATATAACTAAGTTATATCTTCAAATGGGAGCCCCAGTTCTTTGAAAAAGGGAATTAGATATTGATATTCTGACCACTCGATTTAATTCTAAATGAAGATGGAAAATTACGTTTGTCTGTTTTCATAACCAGTTAAACAAGAAATGTATATAAAGCTATGTTGATTCAACAATATAGATGGTACGAATAATTATTATCGTATCTTCCTACCTACTGTATAATATTCACGGATCCTCGCGATGTTTTTTTACCAAATTGAGGTGCTGTATTACACATTGCTTCTTTCACATTTACAAATATTTGCCAGGTTTATCTTGTCTGTGCCTACAGTCAAAAACGCCGATTGTAAATGCTGTTGGCAAATATTTTAGAGCATAGTAGTGAAAACAATCGAAATTGCCATACACATCTCAAGTGTAAAGTGTACTGAGGCAAATATTCTGAAATAATAGAAAAAACTCTTTTATATGAATGTATTGGTAAACTTAGAAATAACAAATCTCATATTCTCGTACCAGGAAAAGAAAAAGAACAAACTTCCTGAACAGATCATGTTTGACAAATTACGGAAAACAGATCACAAATAGAGCCGTCCATTTAGATTTTAATCATGATAGGAATTTAATCTTCCGTGGAGCGAGGAGGATCAATTTGATACATTAGAATTTAATTTTCTTCCTATTCCTGAAGTATGAACCTCATCTCAAAAAGATTGGCAAACGGCCTGTTCCGCTCGCACTCTCATGAAAATAGTATACATTAACAGAACATTTGTTTTCTTCGAAAACACCAAACGTTATCCCTGAATAGAAACATTACGAATTAAAAAACGGAGATAAAGGGCTTGTTCAGCTAGTGACTGGAAGAGTTATTACAAATTACAATTATTTATCAAAGAAAATTGTATAGTATTACATAATAAAATTTAATTTTTTTTTGGTCTTTATTTTTGAATTCACACCTGTGTGTTGACAAACAGTGAATTTGCTGGCTAAAAAGTAGGTACTGTGACATGATAGAGAGTAATACACAGCGGTACCTCGCCCTGTCTTGATTATGGGGTATAGTTAGGAAAGCAGATCCCTCATCCAGCTCCTTTTCAGACTTCTGCGAGTGTTGATTCTCGCCAAGTCTTGTATGAATGAATTAGGATATCCGTCTATGTTATCGTGAAATCGTTAGTAGTGGATCCGTATGTGTTCCTTAACTGCAGGCATATTGAGGTCTGTATGTAAGGTAATGTTACTGATAATGTTACTAATGTACCATGGTGCTTTGGTTAGAGTCCTACAAATTTTTGACTGATAATTTTGAAGTTTATGTATGTGCGTCTTTTGTATGGCTGTCCCGTACATCTGTGAAGCGTAAATCCAGATGGGTTTAAGTAAGTAAGTGTAAGTGTTTAATTTCTGTCGCGTCTCAATTTTGAGTGTCGTAAAAGAAGTGAGTACAATACTTTTAGTCTTTGATTTATTGGTTTTGTATCTTCTCGATGTGTCTACCCCATGTCATTCTTCTGTAAAATGTCAGCCCAACGTATCGAATTTTGTCTGTCTGCGGAATAAGTACATTGTCGAGGTTATACGATGTTGCAAAATCTGTGCGGCGTGTGCTGGATTTTGATGTTTTGTGAAAATTGTTGTATTGTCTGCATACGTCGCTGTGAGCGTTTCGGAGCTGTTTGGAATATCGTGTGTGTATATGATGTAGAACAGTGGAGCAAGTACCGATCCCTGGGGTACTCCTACTAAGACTGGTCTAATGGTAAAAAGTTCTGAAGACAGAGAAAAATCTTTCAGAAAGGATTGAAGAATAAAATAGTAGGTAGGAGGAAGTTTCGTTTTAAGTTTGAGAAGCCCCCAGACACTATCGAACGCTTGAGCGGCGTCTAGAAATACTCCTGTTGCATTTAATTTCTGGTCTAGTGCCGTCGCTATGTAGTCTGTCACCCAGTGTAATTGTTGAATGGTTGGTTCGAAATCCAAATTGATGTTCAGGTATTATGTTATTGTTCGATAGTATGTCAAGAAGTCTTTTGCAGAGTAGTTCCTTGAAAATTTTAGAAAATATTGGAAGCAGGGTGATTGGTCTATATGATGAAGGGGTGTCTGTATCTTTGTTTGGTTAGTGAATCATAGTAATGTGTGAGTATTTCCACTGTAGAGGGAATTTGGTCGTTTTAAGTATTGCATTATAAATAGACGTTAGTTACACTGGAGAGCTCCTGGCGATTTTTCGGAGCACTTGAGCATTTAGCAGGTCCTGACCAGGAGCTTTCTTTTTAGGTAACTGTCTAATTTGTTTAGCAAGTTGTATTGGGATGACGCAAAGAGGAAGTAATGCTAGTTGTAGTGGAATGTCTAAAGTGTTGAGTACATGCGCATCGTGTTCAGAATTAGTTTTTGCAAAAAGGTCAGATCTTTCAAAGTCTGACACGACCCAGGACCGATCTTCATTACGGAGAGTTGCTGATGCAACACGATGTTTTACAAGTATCTTGGTATGGCTCCATAAGTTCCCATCGTCAGTCGAAAGATTTCTGATTTAATTATCCTAAATTGTGATTTTGAAACATTGAATTTGTCGTTTTAGTTCATTTTTAAGTCGATTAAAAGTTCGTTCGTTCGTATTGTAATCCCCTCCTGCAATGAAACATCTTCTTAAGTGTCTGAAGAAGTTGCAAAACATCGCGGGTATCAGCACGTACCTCGGTGAGTAGTAGACTGTAGCGAAGGTAATGGTGTGATGTTGGGTGTACAATGTGATGGCTGTACATCGTATGTCTGCCGTAATGGGTAAATGTAAAGGATTGTGCTGTAGTAATTAATAAATTAGTACTGCAGAACCGCCGTTTGAAGTATTATCTGGGTGATCAGTTCTGTGTGCTGTGTAGCTGACAATGCAAAATTTAGAATGTGGAGTCAAGTGTGTTTCAGCTATTAGAGCAATATCAGTCTGTTTGCCATGTATGTAAACGTTGAGTTCAGTACTATATTGATTAATACCATTTGCGTTCCAAAGATAAACGGACATGTAGCCCACAGTCAATTGATTAATGGCCATATCGAGGGTATAAGGTAATTTAATTTTAAACATCAGAACAATCAAACAAGAAACTTTTTATTTGTTTATTGAGAGTCACTAACCGTGCTGAGTTGTTAATTTATCCACCTAATATGTAATCTAATATATACAATATGAAAAAAAGGGAGAAAGTGAGTGAAAGAGACTGAAGTTGAAAGTACAATAAATATAATATTGAGAAAAAAAAAACGGCCTCAGAATTGACCAAACAAAGCCTTGGTTTAATGTAATTGATGATGTGGGATTCTAAGTGAGCCTAGAATAATGGTTTTCGCCATGCTCTGAAACCGATTCTTTTCAAATCCCAGATTCTCTTAAAAATACTTATGCCTATAAATGATGGTTCTCCTACTTCCTATAAAACATAATAAATAATAAAACAATTGCTCATGTAATTTCTTTGATGTTTATCGTGCTTAAGAAAATAATAAAAAGAAAAGTACTGTATCTTATTTCACGATAAAAAGGTATTGTATGAAAATAAAATAAAAAGAAAAAAATCAGTGAGTTTTATTCTTATACAAATAATGATAAATACAAAATAATTTGAAACTCACGAAACAGCTAGAAATTGACTGATAAAAAACTTTAAATAAATTGTTTTACTGTTTTTTTAAGGACCCAAGCTATCGAAGGGTTCCTTTTAATAGTGGACTTACTATACCCAAAATATAAAACACAACTCCATATAAAACACGGTAGAAATAACCTGGGCTGACAAAACGTAAAAGAAACATAGGCATTTACCGTAGCGTGCTTTAATAAACTAATTACACGCCTCTGACATTTCATCTCACTCTTTTTTGTGATAGAAACTCCAAACTAAGTTTCTCTGAGAACATACCAAAAAAAAATGGAGGAAGGAAAAAATAAAACATGGCACCCTTTTAATTATTCACTAATTGTATAAGGGGAGGGGTGCCGGAGAATAAAATTGGAAGCGAAGGGCAGAGCCAAGTATATTAACCTTGTTTCTCAACTTGCCTCGATCTGGAGTTTTATTGGGTTTCACTCAGTTAGCTCTTTTATCTGTTGGCTTTAGTGGCCTGTCCTCTACAGTCTGTTCCCGACTACCATATTGTAACCTAGACCTTGCAAGGTATCAAGACTATTTCTACCAGCTCTCTCGTGCATCCTAAATAGAAATTTATATTTTAATACTAATTACATAAGATACATTGTAAAGGACATAATAAGGTAAATGTGGTTTGTGTGCATCGTGTCTCACTTTTTACTTTTACCTCAATTTTAAAAGCACAACATTAATTAAGTTTACATATTTTTTTTTATCTTTCCTTAACTTTTTTTTATCTTTTCTTAACATTATATTCGCAACTGTCTAAAAAAGGACTGACAGTATGTAAATGTATGGATATAATAGATATAAGTAGCATGATAGGCATGAGGAAGGGATAGTACCTAGCAGCACTTCTTCCTGGTCTTGAATCAATCCTTTAATTGAGGAAAGGAGATCTCTTATCCAGCTCCTTTTTAGCCTTCATCTAATTGTCATGTCAGTCGTAGCCATAACATCTGTTGTCGTTTTCTTGAAGGTTATTATGAAAACGGTACGCATGTGTTCGTCGATAGTTGGCTGTTGTAAGTCGGTATGTAGAGTTTTGTTGTTTACGTACAATGGAGCTTGTGTTATTATTCTTAAAATTTTGGATTGAAATGATTGCAGTTTTTCTAAGTGAGTCGCTTTTGCTGAACCGAAAATCTATGAGGCCTAGGTCCGTATGTATTTAAGTAGGATTTGTATGTACTGAGTTTCTGCCTTTTTTTTTAATTTTTTTTTTTTATTTTTATTTTTGACGATTTGAAAAAAAGTGAGTAAAGTGATTTCAGTCGTTTGTTTAGAATATTTCTTTTCACCTTGACGTGTGGGCCGCAGGTCATACTTCGGTCGAATATTAGTCCAAGATGACGTAGTGTCCATCTGAGGAATTCGGTGGTCTCCGATATAAGCTGCTGGACACTTCGAAGTGTGAAAATTACATATTGCGATTTTTCATGATTTGATCGCATTTCCCTGTACGGTTAAATTAATTAATTAATATTAACAATTTAATTAATTAAATTATTCATTTGTTTCTAATATATTTGCGATTCATTTGCAAAGCAACCATCAAATTTGATGTTGTTTTCTTGACTTGCATAATGGAAAGAATCTCGATTTGTTCACAGTGTGATTTGAAATAAACTAGATTACGTTAACAATGTTTGGAAGAATTTTGGATAGTATTGTTTGTATTTTGTTTATGTTGATGTTTTTGCTAAGTCCCTAAAATTCTGTTGTATATGTTCAGATGCATGTATGTAAAACCGGTAAATTTGAGGTAAAAAAGTCTAAATTCGTAATCAGTATTCCGATAATCCTAAATGAGCCAATTTCTCGAAAACTTTCCACGTAAAAGTACCATAGGTCTGGACTATAAAATTGTTTTGAAACTTATAAATGCAAGAGAAAAACTCTTTTGTATTGTAAAATAATAAAAATCTAAAATACTTAATTTTTTATTTGAATTTAATTTTTAATTAATTAAATTTAATTCTCTATACTTTAGTTAAGTATAGAGAATTAAATTTAAGGGAAAATAAATAAATTATCTTAAATACATTCATATTTAGTTATAAAAGTCATATTGCCAGTTGAAATGGTGTCAATTTTTATTTTTAAGAGCAAGAAATTCACGGCAAATATTTAAAAAAAAATCTTGCAAGTAATATAATATTTTTAATATTGAATTATGATCTATTTATTTTTAGAAAAAAAAACTTTATAAAACTGATATTTATAATAAAATAAGTTAAATGTTCAAACCTGCGGTGTTTTTTTTTAATTATGCTTCCTTTCTCCCATTTTCATTTTTGCCTTAGGATTAAGCTCATGAACACAAAACTAAGGTAGATTACTAATTATAACCTCTCCAATAGATGAAACCATTCTCTTTCACTAAACTATTGGACCTCAAATAGAGTCGGATACTTGTCGGAGAATGGATTACCTAACATAAAAGAATCCAGTCCTTCATGTTTCATTCTGTGTAACATACAGTTCTCTAGATCGCGATCTCATGTATTTCAACGCTTTTAAGATTTTGTCTGAATTACCTAGCAATCTTACTTCTCAGGCAGCATTCCTGTTCTAATTCACATCTATATTCCTCCTAGACCATTAAAATCCCTCTTTTCTGCTTTCGCGCTTTTACACATTCTCTACTGGCTCGAGTATGATGCGAATCTGACAGAAACTGTGGATTACTGCTTTACACTACATGCCTGGAAAGCAAACAGACCGTATTATTGAAACATCCTTTTCTATTACATTTTCCTTAATGTTATTCGCTATTTTTCATTAACCTGCTAAACATTACAAGACAGAATGAATTATCAGAACGAAGATGAAATAATTCTGTCTTTACTGAAATCACAACTCAAATTTATTATTTTGTGGATAATCATTACCTTCAATTCGGATGCTCTAGTATCTTTCTCCTAATTTATCATGAATTTAATTATTTTATCTGTATTCTTTATCTGCTTAAAAAATAATAAAATGACCTTACAGCGAGAGATGAAATAAATGTTAATATTTTTAGTTCATTTGTATTTTTGTTTATAAAAAAGTATATCAAAAGGGTGCATAAATCATTCCAGTGTTAAAATATCCGGGAAAATAAATTTTAATCCTTTTTAAACATCTTTCATTTATTATACGTCATCTCAGTTTGATTCTAAACATCAACTAATTAATTCTAAACACAGATTCCTAAAAATACGACTAAAATGACTGTACTCTTTTTTCCAAATCGTCAAAACTTAAAATTTGCTAGGAAATAAATACATACACGTATTTACTTAAAATATGGACCTACGCCTCACAGATTTTCGGTTCAGCAAAAAGACTCACTTAGCAATATTGCAATCAGTTCAATCCAAAATTTTAAAAATGATAACAGATGATTTAACCGTACAAGGAAATGCGATTAAATCATGAAAAATCGCAACATGTAATTTTCACACTTCGAAGTGTCCAGCAGCTTATATCAGAGACCACCGAATTCCTCAGATGGACACTACGTCACCTTGGACTAATATTCGACCGAAGGATGACCTGCGGCCCGCACGTCAAGGTGAAAAGAAATATTCTAAACAAACGACTAAAATTACTGTACTCTTTTTTCTAAATCGTCAAAACTGAAAATTTGCTAGGAAATAAATACATACACGTATTTACTTAAAATATGGACCTACGCCTCACAGATTTTCGGTTCAGCAAAAAGACTCACTTAGCAATATTGCAATCACTTCAATTCAAAATTTTAAAAATGATAACAGAAGCTCTATAGTACGCAATCAACAAAACTATACATACCGACTATCAACCGACACATACGTACTCTTTACTTCCGTTTTCATATCCTTCGGGGTACTACATCAGACTTTATGATTACGCCTGACATGATCATTAGGAGAAAGTTAAAAAGGAGCTGGATGAGAGATCTCCTTTTCTGAATTAAACTAACAAATCAAGACCGAGGAAAGGTGCTGCTGGGCACTATCCTTCCTCATGCCTATCATGCAGGATATATTTTATATCATATATTTTACACCAACTATTTTATATCCATCACATTTGCTTACTATCACTATTCTGTTAGACAAGTGCGATTAAATAGTAGAAAGATAAAAAAAAATATTATTTTATTAATTATAACAGAAATAAAGTCCTCAAAAGCCAAATTAAAGCGATCTCTCACTGACCTTAAACAAGCTGATTATCGCTTGCAAATATTCATTTTGTTTGTTCATGACAAATGTACTTTATGCTCGTTTCATTAATAACTGTCGTTATAGCAGTCATATAAGAACATGACAAATACATACAAATTAAAATTATACCATCAAAAGCAGGATTTTGAACAACGTTGCTTAATGGTATATGCAAGTACCATATGCAAATATGGTATATTTTATGTTAATAATTCAAATAATATAACGTTGGATACGAAATAGTCGTAATTATTTTAATTGTTTCAATTTCTTTGTTGTTTTTTTTAATTGTTTTCAGCCATAATTTGGTAATATTTATTTATCAATGCGGTAACTTTAGGAAAGTAAAAAATTTTAAAATCAGACAGAGGCTGTATCTACCACCCGTACAATCTACCATCTGTAGATTTTTTAAGACGTAGAATCACAAAGTGTGTTGGCGGAAAAAAAATATGTTACAGTTGAAATAAATTGTATTTAGTGAACGTATATGTACAATTGGGCGAATCCTTTAAATTCTTTTTGCTACCTCTGATGGCAATTAATATCTGTCAGACGATTCCAATTTTAGCTTCAAGTATTTACAGTAGCGGAGCTATGAGCGTTTAAAAATGACATCCCCATATGGAGAAACGTAATTATACCATAGAAAATTTCTAAACTGACTAATTACAGAGATCGAATGCATGGATAAAAACGCCTTCGAAGATGCTACAAAGATTGGCACAGATTTGGAAAGACAAGTATTGAGAAATATACGTTCGCCACTCAAGCAACCTGTTTCAAATAATCTATTCGGCTCACTAATCGATATTAGCCGAATGTCGAATATTCTGCAGCATCTTTTAGCCAAGAATATAATTGGGGAACATTCACGCTGCACACAGATATCTCAAAATAACCTAAGGTAACTTTCAATAAACCGTTGATTATTAAGTAAAATTCTTTATATTCACCCATTATCGACCTTAAAGAGCGATGTATATGTAAACATTTATGTAGTTCTGATGATAATTATTGGATAAAAGAGAGTACTTAATACATATTCCAATATACTTCAGAAAATTTAAATCACCTAAAACAGGTCCACGGGTATACAGCAAGGTTCTGGAATTTAATGACACCATCTCATTCTCCAGCATTCCTTGTCACAAACGAAGGATTTACTGAGCTTATCCCAACCTTCCAGGCTAAGGACTATTAAGAACTGCCGCAACTGCTGAGATTTTCCTGGATATTCCGGTAATCTCTCTCTGTT
>OX411311.1:27654187-27944142 GCA_948150685.1 Rhaphigaster nebulosa
TGTTATTTTTTTATTATATACTTTATACTCCTATTGTCTATGTCCATCTTAATAATATCATGGAATGATAAAGATAGATGTAACATTTTCACTCCTAGCAATATATGTAAAGCTACAAAACAAAGTTTTTATGGTTAAAGTAATTGTAATTATTAACAGATAAAATCATTAAGATGGATATAGACAATAGGAGTATGAAATTTATAATAAAAAAAGAACACCTTGAGAATGAGGGAGTACCCCGGAACGTTGGTAGAACGACGTACAAAAAAAGAATAAAGGAACATAACGGAAGAAATTATTCCACAAATATGATATTTATATAAATTGTTTATTTCTTATCTAGCTAATGTTTAAAATGATAAAGAAAAGCAGGATGGACAGATCACAGGACTAATAATGTTCATACTGCAGCAGCGAACCAACAATTTAAAAGAAAATTCTGGTAAAGAAAGAGAAAAAAGCTTAAAAAAAAAGATAATCAATCATACAATTGCCAATTAATCTTCATTATTCTTTAGTTTGAATGATTGTAATACCAAGTTATTAAAGAATTAATGAAGCAGGTATAGAGTATATGGAAACATTAACTCTTGTTAACAGTATAACAAACATGTGCAAACACGTTTTTATGAATAGACCATTGCTAATATTGATGATATTCAAAAAAAAAAAATTCATAAAAATATTTAGACTAATAAGAAAGGTTCCATGGTACGGTGATAATGAAACTCTATATATCAACTTACATAACACTAACATAATATAATATAACACTAACCAACTATCCAATTATACGTTACATACGGATTTTATTTCTGAAATCCTTTACTAATAAAAGATACGGCTGTAGCTAAAATGCACAATATTTTTTTCTAAGCCATCAGCACATACAAACGATAAGTGGGTTCTAGACTTACATTATTTCTTTTTAGGTAATTATTTATATGGCAGTTGAAATTAATATTTCATACAACAAAAAAAGATAAGAGTTTTTAGGTACATGTTAATCAAATAGATTTTGTTTGTGCTTGTATCTTTTATTCCTGCATTCGCCTTCAGACCCGCTGGTTTGTTCAATTATGCGGTAATGTATCTAGAAATATTGAAGGCGCGAAATAAACGTCACTGAAGATTTAAACGTTATTCTGATTTTCTATTTTTTATCTACATCAACTATTGAAATACAATATTGGCAATCTACGAGTATTTTGAAACTAGAATTATAAATCCAAAATATAAGGACTCATAATTCACAAAACTCCATCTACCTACAAGCGACCATCACAAACTAATTCATTATATCCGATCCCATCCTAAACTAATTGGACATTCCAACAGACTAATAAATGGTACCACTACATCTGGCATTTCCATCAATGTGAGAAGGCGACTAAAATGAAGCTGGATGAGAGATATTTTATCGTGAATTACGGTACTCGAATCAAATCCAGAAAGAACTGAACAAATCAGTATATGAAGCTGTATATTGTCTTTCCTTGTACCAGGAGTTCTAAAAACATCCTATCATCAACTTTCCTGACTTTAACAAATCTTCTATGATAGGTACGGATCAGCATTTATATTTCTAAAAATTTTGATTATTTTTATAAATAAAAATAAAGGTAGGCTGTCGCTATTTCACCAATTTTATTCAT
Organism: Rhaphigaster nebulosa; assembly: GCA_948150685.1. Lineage (NCBI taxonomy): Eukaryota > Metazoa > Arthropoda > Insecta > Hemiptera > Pentatomidae > Rhaphigaster > Rhaphigaster nebulosa. The sequence continues at coordinate 27,655,846 of OX411311.1, forward strand.
TTCGATGCAAATTTTCGGCCTACAAGCCATTTCAGTAATCTCAGGCATTTCTGTAAAAGGCCTGTTTAATTTATAACATATCACTGAATTAAATATACTTAAATATTCTAATAAATAGCCATTTATATACTAAAGAAGTATTTAAAATGCATATAATGTCATATTGATGTCCAATCCGGACCAAATTCAAATATACAGCGTCACTAAAAAATAAATAATTATGATAAAAGCACAATAACAAAATTGAGGTTAGATCAAATTTCATTACAGTTTAAAATGCAAAAATATTATTAAGAATGACGCTGTATATTTGGATTTGGTCCGGATTGGACATCAATATGACATTAAATGCATTTTAAATACTTCTTTAGTATATAAATGGCTATTTATTAGAATATTTAAGTATATTTAATTCTGTTATATGTTATATATTAAACTAAATAAGGGCCTTTAATAAATTAATAATTCAACAAAGATATGTGTAATTTCATAATTTATTTCTCAAGATTCAAAAGATATAAAAATGGCAATAATCTGAGCAACAAAAGTTTCTAAAGAAAAAACAGAGATTATTTATAAATAAAACAAAGTGCCAAATTTTCCATATTGTAATAAAATGTACTCAACAAGGGTGGATGAGCAAAGCTACAACTGTCTCTATATGAACTGACGTCAGGAGATAGTTTGGAAACTTAATGCAAACTAATAACGAACTCTGTAACTACTCCCTAAACTTGATTTAATTTGCAGTCTGATACGCAGCAGATTTTATAGGTGATGCTCGCTTGCCTTCAAAATTAAAATTTTCTCGGATTATAATTATGTAATGATATTTGAAAATACACAGTATTCTACAAGAATCTTTTAATTAATAAATAAATAAATAGGAATTTAATTCATAGTTAAATTAATTTATAAATGTACAACGACTGGAAATCGACATATTTTTTTGTTTCGTTCTGCCCTTTAAAAATGTTACAACAGTCTTTGAAAGTAATAAAGAGCACATAGAGAGACAAAAATTCAAAACAAAAAAAAAAATCAGAAAATAGGGGCTTAAGATAAAAGAAGATCTAATCATGAATTGCATAAGTGTCGCTCCCGTAAAGTCTATGTATCTATGTATACGGTTGCGACATAAAACAAAAAACGCTGCGAATTATCATACATTGGTTTATTATTTCCAAATATCGATATTTCAAAAATATCTGGCGGATCCATTCACACGATTTTTCTTAAAGGAAGTAGGCTAAAATTTTTAGGATATATGGTACAAATAGAAGGGAAAAGGGTAAAGAGGAAACTGTTGGAGGCGCATTTCAGTGGAAAAAGGATAAAGGAAAAATATAGAAGCTGGTGGAAGCGGAGGATGGATCCAAGAGAAAATGAAGTGGACGGCGATGCGAGGAAGCTGGGAGTAGGCGATTGGAAGATAAAGGTGCAGGGCAGGAAGAAATGGAAAACGATAACTCAGCAGGCTAAGGGTCCCGAGCGCCGGGGAATTAGTATACAAAGTTCAATAAACTATATCTCTGCTAATACTGCTCCAATTTCGATGACCTTTTTTTAATTTTGTAGAGAGTTTTATAACCCGCCGATCAAGGATAGCTGACTGCGGTCTGACGGATTTTTTTTTCATTCGATATTTGGATTATACGAATTTTGAAACGTAAAACCTCAAATTTTGAGAGGAGTTAAATTTATGTCGAGTTTCGGGAATAATCCTGGGGTGACCGGTGACTTTGTTGCTCAAGGAAGTCGGCCAAATAGTCTCGGAAGAAGCCGCTAACGGAAGGATTTTTTTTTATTCGATATTTGAATACTACGTATCTTGAAAAATAAAACCTCAAATTTTGAGGAGTGGTTAGATTTTTTTTCTTGGTCGATTATAAAGGTTTATTATTGAAAATAATAAACCAAAAAGGTTTGTGTGGATGAACGCGTTGGAACAACACTCCTCCGCGATCGAGCCAGAAACGAATGCTAGCTCGATTCCGGGTAATGATAGTTGATTATTATTTCATGGAGGACTAACAGAACAAATCGCGCTTTTCTTGATCTGTCTAGAGAAGGCTGGTAACTTTTAGATCAACATTCCTCTCCTAATCGTGTAACATGAGGATGCTACACCCATTAACCCACGGTATCCTAGACTTTATATCACTGCATACAAATATTAGTCATACAAAATGAATTATGAATGTTTCATTAAGAAACTAAAAAATACATATTACAATCAATTTTCTTAGGAAAATAATAAATTGAAAATAAAGTTAAAAAATCAAATGTTTATCAATTTTACATAACAACGGCAACTGTATGATTCACGTAACAAAACAAAAAAAATTGAAAATAAACGTTTTTTCGTCCTACGTAAGAAATATTTTTGTTAATGTTGATCGTGTTTATTCATCTTATCATTAATAAATTTGATAAAAAAAAATCACTTACTGAACGTTTTAAAAAGATAATTTTGTCCTTGAATGTTGTTTTTGTCCTTGTTCACGTACAACTTTAACGTCCATGCGTACTACCAATGGCAAGCATACCAACTTCTAAGAATCTTTGCATTAATCAAAAAATTGAAAATTTCAAGGAGTAATTATCAACATTACTATTAATGGTTATTGCAAAGTTTACCTAATAATAATTACAGGGGTATATAAATGATTTTTTTATAAATGCCCGCTTTCAAATTTATCTATTTTTTTATAATTTATTTTTAATACTCGACATTTTTAAACATAAATCTGTAGGAAAATATCCTCCTGCCTAACAGGATTAATGAAAGATGTATTTATTCTACCTCCAGCTTAACTTTTAGCAAATTAATTACAAATAAGTTTTATTTATTAACTCTTAGAAATTATGACATTCCTTACATTTTTTTATTTCTTTTCTTACATCCACTTCTTTCTTCTAACCGTATCTACGTGGGGTTCAGGATAAATCTCTTTTAGTCTTCGTTACAATGTGTACACGAATACTGTATATGTCGAAAATAATACCAAAAAGATATTAGCTCATGTTTGCTAAACGTTATGTAAGGAATGTCATCATTGCTAAGAATTAATAAATAATTGTTTAAGACTTCCTAAGGTGCTGTAATAGAAAAATAATAAATAAGTTTACATATTATGAATTTTTTATATATATATATATATATATATATATATATATATATAAAATGTAAGTTAAAATTCACTTTTATTGACGCTTAATTGATACATTTTTCTTTATTCATTAAATGTCCGTAGTCATTTAGTAATAGTTGTTTGGAAGTTACGATGACGGAACTTGACAGGATGGTGTCTTCAGAGATTCATCCACCTAACTTTAGGAACCAGATGGTACGTTCCGGAGGTTTATAAAGATAATCGAGGCGCTGAAGAAGTTTACAGAATAGTTACAATATTCTACTATGTAATCGAGATTATTTTTAATACTTAGTTTAAGCAAATTTATATTATACAAGCAAATACAAGCAAATTTATTTTATTTTAATGGCATGTATATAAAATAAATAATTAAAAAATCTATAAAATTTTGTTTGTCGTGAATTTTGTGGGCGTTTAATACCCAAACGTCAACACATGTATAATTAATTTTATACAGCTTTCTATTCCTGATATGATCTTTATTAAAAAAGGTTGACATAGCGGTGTGATTTTCAATATATCCACGTAATGTCTGTATCATTATATATTCGCAACTGAATTTACAAAGTTTGAAGATTTTTCGATACCAGGACCAGCCTTTCCTACTTCTTGGTTACTGATGATCTGATACATACAAATATCAGAATATTTGTTTTACTTAAATTCATGATAGATTTTTTATTAACTATAAATCTTTATTCACACCTTTCAATTATATCAACCGTTGAATAGGATGAACAGCCTGGAGATGCAAAGCTTAAAAATAGATAATTGGCCAATTTATTATAATTTTTATATTTATTTGATGTTTCATAAATAACTATAAATATATAACTAATAAATAAAAAATCTATTTCGTCAGTATCAAACATACTTGAGGTATAGGCCAAAGGAACCTGCTTTCAATTATGTTCATTATTATTATATAATTGTAAAAGTTCATTACGTGTTTAGTATTAAAGTAAATAATTAAAAACATGGTTTTAGATTATAATAATCCTTTATTTGCATCTCTATAAAAATTATATACAATTCTTTATAAAACTATGCAAAATAAGCTTTTATCTGAGGATTTTGTAGTTCGTTTGTAGTTGAGTAAACTAATGAGTGCATTTTTTTTAATCCTGTAGACAAACCAGGTAGTGAGCGTACCCCAGCCATTTCCATTCCTCGCGGCAATTTGCAACCTTGCTCCAAGTACTTCTTCCGCGTGTTGCTATCATCGTCTTATGCCAGTTCGTGGTCGGCCTATCTCTGGCTCTCGTGTGCTGCCTTGGTGTCTACTCCGCCTTCTTTGTCCAGCTGTCTTCGTTTCTCCTGATGATATTGCCTGCCCATTTCCATTTTCTCTTAAAGACCATCTCCACTAGCTGAGTTCACATGACCACTCAATTAGCTGAGTTTTGCTTCTGATCCATACTTAAGTTTTCCTGTTTTTCGTAGTTTATGTATGACGTTTTTGCTAAATCTCCAGGTATCATAACCATATTTCAGGACTGGTAGAACTGTAGTTTCCCACAGTTTCTTCTTCAATTTCATGTTTATCGTGCTTTTGCAAAACACCGTATGCCTTACCGTAATGCCAATTCTTCGTAGTATCTCGTTCCATTTCCCATAGTTTATCTCGTTGAAGTTTATGAACCAACAAATTCCGCAGAAGATAGTATAATTGAAGTATACTATTTCAAGCTTCAATCAAATTAACCGGTGACCACTATAACAGGTGATCTCAACGCAAAGGTAGGGGGGAAAATTAGAAAACTTTTTAGGAGCAGTGTTATGTCTTAGATAAAACTTTTTTATTTTACGCAATATAAAATAAAAAAAAGAAGAAAGACATAGCAAATTTAACTGAAATTTCATCGGCTTGTATCTTTGTTAGCCAGAGGCGGATTAACGTACAGGAAGACTAGTCACTAGTCTGAGGCGGCAATTTTTGGAAAATGGCGAAATTTGAGTGATATATTTTTGGTTTCAAAAGAATTTTTTAGTATATAATAAAGTTCAATTTGGCACTCATAAATTTAAAAATTATCTGCACTTACTTATTAACTAAATAGCTATAAAAAAGGGAGGGGATAGGAGCCGCTGGAGCAGGTAGCATTATCTGCCATGGCTGTGTGCGGTAGTACAACAAATTCATTCCTGTTATTAGTTCTAGATTTTTCTGAAGAAACAAATATGCGTTTATATAACATTTACAGTTTTTTTTTGTTTTTTTAAAATCTTTACCTTGCATATTCCATCTGGTAGAAGAAATTTATATTTATAATTGTACATATTTCATGCTAATTGCATTTATTAGTAATGATGCATACATTTATTTATTTATTTATTAGTTTCTAAACAGAATAAATTTAAAACTAACAATGAAAGAAAAACTAACAAATGAAAAGAAAAGAATATAAAAAGATGAATAAAAATGATATAATAAAAACACCGAAGAATTCCCAAAGTGAAAATGATGAACAAAATAAATAATTACAGTAAATAAAGGATATCCAAAATATGTCATTAATGGATAAAAACAAAACCACATAAAAAAATTTCACCTATTTAAACATAAATAATTTGATATTTCTATTAAAAGATTTATAATTTCACACATATGTACTTTTTTTTTTTCATAGCCGCTTACCAACATGAATATCTGTGTTTAGATTTATATCTTCTTTTCGATAATTTTCCTTTTACTGTAACAGTGTAACATTTTAATGAATTAATGAAATTTAGACTAATACTTCAATATCTACTATTTGTTAAATGATAAAAGTGGTGGGGCTCACCAATGTTTTGAGTTATAACTTTTTTTTGTGTTATTTTTTTTTTTAAATTATTATTTTCGAACTTTGTTAAGTACACAATATCATCGATTTCGTTTACATGATACTGGAAACAATTAGTTTTGCAGTGGATTGCTGCTTGAAAATGTGGTCAACAGTGGTAATGGCTCTGAGTTTAGTCAGTGACTTCAGGAAAATAATTTCGCAATTGATTTCACTCCAACATTTTCAACCTATACTTTCTGTCGTCACGATTGTGAGGCAGTTAATCATTTGTTTTAGGTAGGCATTTTATTCTTGCTATTTCAATTAAATGTGAGAATTATTGAGTAAAAAGACGTTTTTATTCAAATGAAGTTGATTTACACGCCTTCTACTGAAGACGATGAAAGTTTAATGCCTGTATATTTCTTAATTGTTGATTTTTTCCGTGTTTCTATAAATTGCAGATTGCAAAATATATTTTATATGTAGAAAAAACTCTTTATTAAAAATAAATTATTCGAAATATTTATCACTACTTACGATGTTAATCATAGGAGACTTACAAGGCTATTGAGCAGATATAGATATAGTAAAGCAGAAGCAGAAGCGAAAGTTCGGAGCCGGACACTCGAGGGCCCAGCGCAGGGATGGTGTCGCGGCGGCAGCTCACCGGCTACTGGACCAATCCGCGCATCTCCCCCCTCTCGCATGACCCCCGACAATTTCCTTAATTGTCTTCCGATGTTCCTCTAGGTCGCGGTTCAGTTTGTGTCCTCATCCTTGCCATCAATTGCTCATTAAACCATATAACGTGTAGTATAAACGTCAATTTTAAAAATAAATAACCCATTGATAATTTTAAGTAATTTAAAATTTTACTTATGCTACACTCAGCCATGAATCGTTTACCTGTGGACATAACAGTACTTCCTGTACACAGAGACGCAACACAAACTTTACTCATTTTAAATTTAGCAGTAGTATTCAAATGTTCTTAACTTCAGTTAACTAATTAAACTCAGTTAAGACAAACACTGCACAAGCCTATAAGCTTAACCCGGAAAAGGTAGTGTTCGTCGTCGAATGGACAACACACTTTTGTAAATTTAAGAGAAACCTCCATTCCTAGCAGCCTCCCTTCCCGAGAGTTCTTTCTCCATTGAGTACTGCACCAAATTCCAGAGAAAAAAGGTCATCAGCCACAAGTAATTCCATTATTTCGTTTCTCTTTCTGAAGTAACATAATCGAAAAGACGAAACGCTCCTTTAGCATGTAAAGTTGTGTTCGTACGGGAGACGAAGCGTTATTATCTAATGTTTGATCTCCATTTCTTTCATTGTTTCTGTGTATTTTAAACATCTTTAACTATGATCCGGCAGGAATTGTCTGCAGAAGATAATCTGGAGAAAATTTATGAAACATTATTTGAAGAAAGTGATGACGATGGGTTAGAATAAGAAAACGACAAATCCACTGTCGACCCCGACTAATATTCTGCTTTGGATGATTTCTGAACAAGTGAGTCAATATATTCTAGAATTGAAACTTTTACAACCTGATATTATATAACGCAAAAAAATAAAGCGAACGTACAAAGAATTATAAGAACGAATTTTCGTATTAGAAATGGAAAGTGAATCAGATATAGTCAAAAAAATGGCTTTGAATGGATATAAATTATAACTAGATTAAAACTGATTTAATGGTACAACACAGTATACGGCGCAACATCCAGCCCCGAAGGATGGATCCCTCTTTTTTTTTTTTTTTTTTTTTTTTTTTTTTTTTTTTTTTTTTTTTTTTTTTCCAATCCCTCAAACAAAACAGAACATTAATAAAACAAATAATTAGATAAATTATAAACTTGATGTACTTTACCTTTTACTACCTGTTGGTATTTGAAGGTCTGATGGCTATTTACAATTGGAATGATATTTCCCAGTCAAGGGAATTTTCTCATTATTTAGAGGTGAGGGTCCTCTTCTAGTTGTTTGTTAAATAAAAATACCTACTACTAAAAGCTATATACAAGATTAATAATGATAATATTTACAATATTTACATGGTTATATTTACAAAGGATGGATATAAGAGAGTGGTGCTGGGGTGGGACTAGGAAATAGGCAGGACGGGGCGATGGGATAGGATATTGGGAGTGGGGGGTGCTTTAGAAGCGGCTTAAAGTATGGTGTTGACCGGGTTGAGTGGTCCCTTTCGGCCCTGCCATCTGGCAGGAAGGGGGGATGGGGTGACGGCCCGGAAGAGTGGGTTGAATGAGGCAGGGATGTTGTCAAAGAACTTTATGTGTCTTCTTGTGATGTGCTGTTGAACAGTGTCGAGTTGTAATTCACTATGAATGTGTGCCATGTTCCGTCTTTCGAGAGATGTTCGTTTTGTGATTTTTTGTAGGACGCTGTTTTGGTATGTTTGGAGAGACTTCAGGGCTGAGGGGAATAGGTAGTGCAGGATGGGGGCACCGTGAAGCAGTGTAGGCCTAAGGATGGCTTTGTAGATCAGGATCTTGAGTCTGAGTGACAGCCCTGGTGAGTAGAGTAAGTGATTTAGTTGGTGTGTAGTGGCTTTGGCTATCTGTATCCTGTGTTTTGTGTGAGCTGTAAATGATAGGTGTGATTCTAATTTCATACCGAGGTATGTTAGCTGTCTTTTATTCTGTATGATTTGCCCATTCAGTTTTGGCTGTTTTTTGAGTGTTTTCTTGTATGAAAATGTGATTGCATCAGTTTTTTGTGTGTTTATGTGGATATTAATGTTTTTAAGTTGGTCTGTGATTTTTTGGGCTACTGTTTCGGCCTTGCGCATGGCGTGATCTGCATTCATGCTTGCTGTATATATAGCAATGTCATCCGCATATGCAGCGATTTGTACATCGTCAATCTTTTGCCCTACTATATGGGCTGTGTATATGTTAAAAAGGACTAGCGCAAGGACCGAGCCCTGGGGAACACCACAGGTAACTGGGCGCGGGGTGGAGATCTCAGTTTTGACACGGACAGAAAAAGTCCGGCCACTGAGGTATGAGCCAATAATGTCGACCAGTTGGTCCGGAAATCGGTGAAGCCGGAGTTGATCAATTAAGGTGGAGTGGGATACAGAATCAAATGCCTGTGTGCAATCTAATGAGATCATTGCTGTAGCAAGATTTTTATTGAGATTTTTAGCTGTATCATACTGTAGTTTTGCTACGTGATGATAGCAGCTAACGCCGCGAGAGAACCCGGTTTGTTCCGGGGGGATGATGTCATGTGTGTCGCAGTGTTTTCGGATGTGGATAAGAATAAGTTTCTCATATATTTTTGAGATGTGGTTGAGGAGACTGATGGGCCGGTAATCTTCCGGTGCCGCTCCTCGTTTTTTGGGTTTGAGAAGTGGAACAACTATAGCATGTTTCCACTGAGTAGGGTAGTATCTCAGGCGTGAGCATGAGTTGAAAATGTTGAGGAGAAACATATGGGCTTTCCTGGGGAGTTGTTTGAGTAGGACATAGGGTATACTGTCCTCTCCTGTTGATTTGTTTCCCCTCGTGTTTCTCAGAGTTGCAGTCAGTTCTTTATAGGAGGAAAAAATAGTTTGGGTTGTATCAGTCAGTGGGCTGTGGTTGTAAATGGTAGTGGTACGTGCTGAGTCTCTATCGACGTAGTAATCAGCAAGTATGGAAGCCTGATCTGCGGGAGTGAGAAGCTCATCGCCTCGTTGTATTCTCACCGATTTTGATTTGGTGTTATGGCTTCTGACTAGTTTCCAGAAGTTTTTGGGGTCGTAATGGGTCCGGCGTAATTGATCGTGCCAAAGGGATGTTTTCCACTGCGACATTAGGGAGGTGATTTGTCTAGTGAGACTGTTTATGATAGGTCTGTATGTTGGGTCTTTAGTCCTATACCAGCAGTTTTTTATGTTGTTTCTCTGTTTGATTAGTGCGAGTATGTGTTTAGGTGGCTGGCGTAGGTGAATGGGAGTGGGGTTAAACGTGGGTATCGAGGTGTATGCGGCATCGCGTATGATGTTTTGGAAGGTGTTTATGGCATTGTTTATGTCATGAGTGTTTGAGAGAGGTGTGATGTTGGGCGTGTTACTGTAGACTGTGTTCTTGTATAGTTTCCAGTCTGCCTGTGTAAAGTTATATTTGTGTTCTGTTGGTGGGATTCTTGTTGTGTCACGGCCGAGGTGATAGATAACGGGGATGTGGTCGTTGTCACTGAATTCTATTGTTGTGCAATCTGTGAATCTGTGTGATTGTTGTGTGAGTAACAGATCTAGTGTAGATGTGTACGCTGGATTTGAGTGATGTCTGTATGTGTAGGCGTTGGGGTGTATGACTGTGTATTTCGTTTTAGTGAGGTGAGTACCTAGCGCATTTGGCTTTGTGCAGTTCCAAGTGTGATGTTTAGCGTTTAGGTCCCCTACGATGATGTGTTGTCTGTCTGTTTCGGTTTCCCGTAGGAGTGTTTTGAAAGTGTCAAGTTGTGCTCCCGGTCTTCTGTATATACATGTGATTTTGTATGTGTGTTTAAGTTTTACTTGTACAGTGACGGCTGTGTGTTTTTCGTCATTGAGTGTGCTGTTGTTTATAAGTTTAGAGGGGACGTCAGAACGCACCAGAAGTGCGACGCCTCCTTGTGCGGGGGTTTGTGAGTCTAGTCTGTAAGTGTGATAACCGTGAAAGTGTATTCGCGTTTGCTTGTTAAGTTTTGTGTCTGTGAGTGCGACAACTGATGGCCTATGAGATGCCAGGAGGGATTCCAGCTCGAGCTTACGCTTTACGAGCCCTGTTATGTTATAGTTAAGGATAGAATGTCTATCCATTAACTTTAGCTGCGAAAGCTTGTTGGAGCACGATGTTAAGCGTGCTCATGACGGTATGGAACATGGCCTTCATGTCACTAATCATAGCGAGTAGACCCTCTACCCATGCGGGTGTATCCGTGGGCGGCTGGGGGGTTGTGGGTGGGGGTGTGGGTGCGAGTGCGGGGGTTGGTGTGGGGATGGGTGGTCCGTGGAATAGGACTCCGGCGTAAGAGTTCGGGGCAGAGGTGGTGGTGGGAGCAGGAGATGCAGTCTCCTGGGTGTTGGTTGTAGGTCTTATAGTGACCTTTGTTTCCTTCTTTTTCAGAAGGATTTGCCTGTTGGGACAGTCGCGGTATGAGGCCACATGAGGGCCACCGCAGTTTGCACATTTGGGTGGGCTGTTTCGTGGGCATTCCTGCGTCTCGTGGTTTTCGCCACATCTGACGCATTTTATGATGCGCCCGCAGAAGTTTTTGGTGTGGCCGAACTCCTGGCAGTTGTGACACTGCCTAGGACCGCTAATGTTTTTTAGTTTTTCAACAGTGTAGCCCATGTGGTCGATTGGGCCAACTTTTTCCATATCCTGGATAGATGTTTTTTCGTCGGTGGTGACGATGATGAGTGGGAGGTTCCTCTTATTCCCACTCTCGTCTGTTTTTTGCATCCGCCAGATGCTTTTGAACCCGGGTAGGCGGGCCTTTAGTGCAACCTCAATAGAGGCCACTGAGTGGTTAATATCAAACCCTTTTAGGATGTATTTCTTTAGGGGTTTGGTGCCTCGGGGTGCATATGAGTGAAAGTCGATATCAACCGACTGGTGGAGAAGGGCCCAGGTGGCGTCATAATCAGCCTTTGTAGTGGTGAAAATTTTATTTTCGTTCTTATTTGAACGAATAATAAATGAGGTGATGTTGGCCTCTAAGAGGGTCTTTCTTAGTTCCACCGATGACATCGGTGGACTAATCACAATCGGGGCCGGCTTGTACGGCTTTTGATTGGTTGGTGGGGTAGCTGGGGTGGGGGTAGCTGGGGTGGGGGTAGCTGGGCTGGGTGTCTCTGACTGAGAGGCTGATGAGCCGTTAAATGCACCATATCTGTTGTAGGTGGTAGTGGCTGGTTCCTCATTGGTCGGCCTTGGGACGAACGTTAATTTTCTTTTAAGGTTTTTAAAGCCTTCGTGGTCGGTGAATGGAATATACTTCCGTTTTAGTTTCTTGGGGGGCATGATTTGTGCTGATGAAGTTGAAGCAACTTCATCTTGGACCATAGGTGTGGGCTGGGGCTGAGTCATTATAAAAATAAAGGCCTAACTAAACTAAATACTGACACTTCACTTATAAGAAAAGGGTACTCACGTGACTCCAGGAGCACCAGAACGGACAGGCCGCGTCGAGAGCACCAGTAGTCACCAAGGGCTGCTTGCCAGCGCAACGCTGCCCTTTACCCAATAGGGTGATTTACTGAGGTTAGGTCCAAGGGATAAGCATGGACCTCAGTAAATATCAGGTGCTAAGCTAAGCAAGGGTTGAGAGTCTTGAGAACAGTAAGTCTTCAGCTTGCAATAGAGTCTTCAGGATAGGTCCTTCTGCCAAGGCTGCTAGCTGTAGAATCCTGTCTGTGTCTGATGGATCCCTCTGAAGTTCACCGCCAGTTATAAGCTCCGCCTGTTACAGTCTTCGCCAATCATAAGCTCGGTCGCCCGACTCGTCCAATTGCAATAAAGTTCGTAAGTCAAGTTTGGAATCTTGGTGTACACCATCCAGACAATATGCTCGGCACACAGCATACGCTTTAGCTTTATGAACTCTACGAAATCAAAATCATCTTAGGATCTTTCAAGTTCTGCATTACAAACTCTTCTAAATTTCTCTCTCCTGTATTGAACCAAAGATTTCTTTTAAAACATCTCTCTCGAAAACATGAAGTATATTATCTTCTGCTTCCTTATGAACAGGTTCTTCTGACTTATGTTATGGCTGCCCTGAGTAGTGTCTTATTGAGATTGACCTCGATGTTATTACCCATGAATTTGCTTCTAAACTGTGCTAGCTCGAAGAAGCACCGTTCCTCCTATTGTAAATTAATAAAACCAAGATTATCCTTGCAACATATCTATCCTCAGGATCGAAAATAAAAGCTATAAATACCTGGGTTATACCAGCCATATCACACAGCTTCGGAGTCCTAAAATGGTCTGCAACATCGCTCCAAGAATTAGATAGACTACTACGAACGAGTGTGACTAGGTCCAGAATGCATCATCCGACAGCATCCATCGCAAGGCTTTATCTGCCTAGAAAGGAAGGAGGGAGGGGTCTCACAAACATTGAAGAGGCATGCCGAAAGCAAGAAATGACCCTAGGACAGTACTTCAAACAAAGCGAGATGCCATTGCATAAAATAATATGCAGTCTTGACCGGGGGCACACTGCCTTGCAATTAGTTTCTCAAGAAGTTGCGTCCAACATTATTACCAACAGCTAACGACTGGAAGAATGGAAATCGAAAGCATTACATGGGAGATTTTATCACCAGCTTCAGCAAACTGAAATAGATAAAACTTTGTCTACTAGCTGGCTAGTTAGAGGAAGTCTGTTCCCCAAAACAGAAGGATTTCTTATAGCAATCCAGGATCAGGTCATAGCAACTAGGCCTTACTGGCGACACGTCTTGAAACAACAGAACGTATCAGACAAGTGTAGGCTCTTTGCCAGCACATACGAGTCTATTCAGCACATAACTGGAGGATGCGGTGCGCTGGCTGGCAGAGAATACCTCGAGAGGCATGATGATGTTGCCAAAATCTATCACCAGGCGACAGGACTAAAAAGAAAATTATTAAATGACTTGATGCCATATCATAAGTACAATCCTAAAGATCTCGTCCAGAGGGTAGGGATAAAATTGTATTGGAATCAGTTGTTTATAACAGACCATTCCGTGACCCACAACAGACCTGATATCGTGCTTATTGATGGTAATATGAAGACAGCAGAGATAATAGATATTGCTGTGCCGAATGATGGAAACACTAATTCAGTATGTGCAGAAAAAATCGAAAATATCAATCTCTAGCAGCTGAACTAAAAGATCTGTACAGACTGGATAAAGTGATTGTGAGGGCTATAGTGATCTCCAGCAATGGTCTGATACCAGTGTCCACTGTGCAAGCGACTGAACGGCTGGGCCTCTCGACGGCTGTTATAAATGAAGCCCAGAAAGCTGTGCTGTTGAATACCTCGAGGATTGTAAGGAGTTTTCTAAATATACAATAAAAACGACCAAACAAACACTGACCTGAGTGGTTGGAGTTGATTTTCCCCCTCTCCAGGAAAAAGCCTTTTTCGAAAGTGTCGAAAATTAAAATAATAATATAATATATAATAATTAAATATTATAAATAGTAATAAATAACCGACCAGATATTCTGATTATACACAAAAAAGATAAAATGGCCAGAATAATAGACATAGCTGTCCCAAATGACTCCAACTTACTCACTACAAGGGCTGAAAAAATAAGAAAGTATCAGGAGCTTGCCTTAGAACTAAAAACACTTTATCACTTAGATAAAGTAATAATAACTCCAATAATTATATCCTCAAATGGTCTCATATTAAAAAGCACTAGAGAGGGTATAGAAGAACTTGGCCTTGATCTTCAGAGCTTGAAAGTAGCTCAAAAAGTAGTCCTGCTTGATACTTGCAGGATTGTAAGAACATTTTTAAATGTTAATCCAGGACACTGAGAAGAATAAATGTAATAAATAATAATAATAAACTCTTTATTTATTCTGGGACAAGTCCCTTTAGAATAACAATTACAGGCAATGATAGGTGGGCTTCAGAGCCTTAGAGTAGATGATATAGGAACATATGCGTTAACTGATAATTAAATAAGAAAACAAAAGAAAAGTCAATAAATAAATACAAATGAAAATTATGACAATTCATAATGCAATAACTTCTAGCATACGAAATAGGTATTAATAGTCTAATTGATTACGTCTTAAAACAAAAACTACACGAAATTCGTATGTTAATAAGATATGGCAAAATTATAAATGAAGGAACATATTTACAAATGTTGATTGAAATAAGAGAAAATCTATTTACAATGTTTGTTGGAATTGGATGGAAAGTAAGTGATTGAATAAGCGGGATTTGAAGGTGATAAGAGTATTGAAGCGACGAATGGAAGGAGGAATGGAATGAGGATCGGACAAGAAAAGATCTGTCGAAAGCTGCGGATCGGTGGGCCGCTGTATACAAATCTGAAGGCCGAGAAGGGGTATGACGAGAATGAACAGAGGATTTGAATTGAAGGAGGTCGAAAATATAAGATGAATGGCGGGATTGGATAACTTGGTAGAGGAAAGATGCAAGGATATACTTACGACCATAGGAAGGGTAAAGCTAATTCAGCTCTTAGCAATATCGGGAGACAGAGGCGTTCCTCGGGATCCCGAAGATGAATCGTACAAAGAAATTTATCAAACGTTTTATTTTTGCCTCTAGGTTCCCAGAGACGCCTCCGTACACCGCACAACAGTAATCAAAGTGGGAGAATATCAAGGAAGTAACTAGGAGTCTACGGGTCTCAAGTGGAAATAGGTGACGGAGGTAATTTAATCGCTTTAAAGCATAAAAGGTACGACGGGAGATATCGGAAATATGGTTTTTCCAGGAAAGAGTTTGGTCAAAGGTGATTCCAAGGTTTTTTATGGTTGGATGGAATTTAATGGGATTGTTATTTAGGAACAAGATTGGGATATGAGGAACAGTTTTAAGGTGATGGGAACCTATTACAATTGCCTTTGTCTTCTCTGCATTCAACTTCAGCTTGTAAGCAACAGCACAGTGACTTATTCGATTCAAGTCCTCTTGGAGTCTTTTGGTGGCTAAAAATAGATCGGAAGGCCGATATATAGTAATAGATCGGAAAGCCAACCATAATTAGATTTTTTTTTTTAATTTAAATATTAATTGGAATTTACAATTGTTTTACAAAAATAATAAGTAAATGTATTTAAATGGCAGCACTTAAATAACTACTCTAAATGAAGAGGTCTAGTGGCCATCTTCTTTTCAGACACCTCTATTAGGTTATCTCAAGGTTATTGGGAACATTTTGTGGCAAATGGTAACGAAACTATTGGTTATGAGTGGGTATGAAGTTTGTAATTAAAAGGGGTATATTTATTGTGGTCCCAATCTACAACGTATGGATGCTGAGGCCTTTAATGGTAAGATATAAACAATAAATGCTGATTATCAATTAAAAATTTTGTCAAAGATGCAATGTGAAAAAAGCATTAATGCTTCGATAGCACTACAAAACAGATTAATAGAATATTTTCGTTTTTTCACAAGTGATCGCAATCACTTGCGATATATATATATATATATATATATATTGCGATCACTTGTGAAAAAACGAAAATATTCTATTAATCTGTTTTGTAGTGCTATCGAAGCATTAATGCTTTTTTCACATTGCATCTTTGACAAAATTTTTAATTTTTTTGTTTTACCATAATTAATTTTTATGTAGAAAGATATTTCTGTGTATCAGACAACTTTAAAAAAAGTATAAAAGGTGATCGACTGTATACAGACTTTGTTCCTAATTCTTTTAAGTCAAGAAAGAGAATCTCTCATAAATCGCTCTGCTAGAACAGTCGGATTTGACGGATTGTCTACTTCTGACTTCCATTCCTTACCCTCTACTAAGTAAACACTTAAGCACTTACAAAAACACTTGCTTTCAACATTCTGTTTAACTCAGCTCAAACACTATTTTGGAATTTATTTTTTTTAAATTTAACTAATTTATATTTTCAAATATAAATTGTAATGCTAAACATTAAGTGAATTATTTAACTTAACCGTAAACACTCCATTTCAAGTGAGATATATAACCGCAGACTTCAACATAACTTATGAATTAAATGCCTAAAATAATTAGCTGTCAACAAAAACTTTAAAATGTTTAAAAACATTTCAGAACAAACAAACATGACATGAACCTATTAACATTTAGAGGATAACCGAATAACATTTAGAGGATTTACGCAGCACACCTTAAATAGTAAAGACTAATAGAATAATGAGAAAACTGTAAAAAGGGCATGCACATAAAAAAAAAAAAAAATTAACAATATTTTTTTAGGTATATTTGAAAAAAAAAATTGAATTTTTAGGCATCTGGTATATTAATATATAAAGAAAAACGTAACATGTAAAAACGAAAAACTCAAGATTTAAATTTATAATATATTTCATAGACGTTTCAAACAGCATAAGAATATTTTATAATGAATTTATGTACTGTAAATTATTGGTACATTTTCAGTGCTTAATATGGACAGTTATTATGAAAATAATTATTTTTTACAATAAAAAATACGTGATGTGTCCTATCACACGACTTCCCCGACCGGTTTTGATGACAATAAATATTTTTGTTTTTTTAGCTTTGTAGACAATTTAATTATCTTTCAAATGAACATCTGGAATGCCCTGGAGATGTATAGTTTACAAGATAGTGGATAATAGAAAAAGAAGTGAACAGGTTCCATCTTAACGTACCCAGTATACTTTGAAAACATCTAAACAAAGTTTTTATTCCCTGTTTCTTTGGTAATAATGGGTTTTTTTTTCTGTAGGCAATTTCTAATTAGTATTGAACAGTTTATCAAAATATCCACAATATTTCGAGTTATGAGCAAGAAAAATTTTCTTTTCGCTATAACATTTTTCACGATTTTTATCTGGAATGCCTTATAAATAAGAATCGTTAAAAAAGTTGAGGAAAAGACTTTAGGCAATTTTCATCAAAATCGTTACTGCCGTTATTGCCGGTGCTACAGTCTCTGGAAAAACACGTTTTTCGGATTTTGCTCAGCCGTTATTGGGCAGAGGGTGTTCGCTTAGGAACACAGGCATCAGATGCCGACATCCAAAGTATGAAACAATAACAAAATCGGTCCACCCCTTCAAGAGATAGTCGTGGGCCAGACAGACAAACCAGTGGCTGAGAAGGCGTAATTTGGAACGCATAGATCCGTTGAAAACTGCACATCGAAAATTTGACCCGATTACAATACTTTCCTTAAATAGTAGTGGTAAGAATGTAAAAACATAAATACATTATTGCTTTTAGTGACTGGAATATATTGGATAACATGTTCATCTGTGTTTATTACATACTAATCAAATGTTAAATAAATAATAATAATAAAATAATATTTATAATTTTTTCAGTATTATTCATTAAGATTTTATTTTTTTTATCTCAGAACAGTTATGAAATACTCCAGATAATATTTCAGAGCGAATAAATATATGTTTATTTTTGCATTCTACCATACATGTCTAAATATCTGGGATAAGCTTAGTTAATATTCAAAGTTTACTTCATTAAATTTACTTTCGATTGTAAGTTAGCCTCGTGTCGTAATTTCATTGTATACCAGACGTAATAAAATGTAAAATTAAACTAAGTCCTCAAAAGAAGAAAAGAAAAGTATTTTAATAAAAGATACAATTTGAAGAGTAATAATACCAGAAATAATATCCCTAAATATATATTCCTATATGATTCTGGAATTGGCATTGATGGCAATATTGGAATTTTGGGTCCGTACTTACCCCCATAGAGCTTTCCAAACTAGGGCGAACGGAATCCGTGATCTACTGGAAGGATGCTGCTGGAGGAGCCTGAAACATTCCAGTTCCAGTTGGGATTCGGCTGGCTCTATGCCAATCCGTGAGTTAGCTCCTATTGCGATGGATTATCTTCCGAACCTACCAGAGCTTCTGTAACCATCTTTGGAACGTAGGTCAGGTTAGGGAAATAGGTTTGGCTTTGTGCCTAATTTTAAATTGCTATACGTATCAATATAATTGGGCTTTAAATAGGTACTGTCAATCCAAGCAATGTTTCTAATCTAACGAACATTCATGATAGAAATGTAAATCGTTTGGTGAACATTTTAATTCGTCCACCAAAGAAACATCGAGCAACGGGTTATAATCTATCGACTGGATACAATCAATCTGGTGCAGATGATTTATGGATTTTATAATATATTTATGCATACTGGATTCCAATTCAATAACATATTTAGATGGCTTTTTTTATGATCAGATTTCTATGTATATGTGTGAATCACTACATACAAATAAACCCACATATATTTAGCTTATTTGGAGATTAATGCTCATACTTTGAATACAAACCAATAATATAGCATTATTATAGCCAATGAAAAAAAGGAAAATAAAGTAATCTCTTGATAACTTCTTTTTAAACGTTTTTTCAAATTAGTTTATTTTTTATATTTATGATCTTTAGTTTTATTTGTT
The DNA here is from genome assembly GCA_948150685.1 of Rhaphigaster nebulosa. Taxonomy (NCBI): domain Eukaryota; kingdom Metazoa; phylum Arthropoda; class Insecta; order Hemiptera; family Pentatomidae; genus Rhaphigaster; species Rhaphigaster nebulosa. The sequence continues at coordinate 27,674,945 of OX411311.1, forward strand.
ATCCCGTATAAATAAATCATCTCCTACATACATCCTACATATTTTGATGCTAAGAAAAATTATGATGCACCTACATTTGATTCGGACTGCATAAAGAATGAATCAATAAATTAATGATAATAAATGTTATTCTGGTACTTTCAGTCTCTTTAGATTGACAGAGATGTTCAGTACTTGCACAATTTGTCTAGCTTACAGTGAATAATTAAGAAAAAGCTGAATTATTAAATAATAAAATGAAATACAGAAGTGTACTCGGCATACCAACTGGAGATATGGGAGCGCCGAGGGATTCCGAAGATGAATCTAATTAATCTATTGCAAATATAGTCAAAGTGGAAGAAAATGAGGGAGAATACTAGGAGCTGACGGGTTTTAGAAAGTATTGAATCTCGAAATGTTAGGAGCAGTTTAAGGATAGCAATGGACAATCGGATGATTTGGGAAACGTGATTATTCCAGAATAGGTGTTGATCAAAAATTATTATTTGGTTTCTGACAGTGGTATGGAAGTGGATAGGGAGGCGGTTGAAGGAGGGTAAGGCATAATAAATAACGGAATCCAGTAAATCCTTGGAACCGATGAGGATGGCCTGTTTTTTTTTTTGTTTTTTTTTCACAATTCAGCCTCAAATCATTGCGTACTTCCCATGCGTTGATCTATATCTTCTATATCTAACTATATCTATATCTATATCTTCTTGTACCTTTCGAATAGCCTCAAGCATCTCAATAGGATGGAAGGATTTGTAAATTTGGAAGTCATCAGAGGGCATATAAGTGATGTTACGAATGTTGAATGAAATCGGGGAGATCGTTGATATAGACAGAGAAAAGGATTGGTGAGAGTGAGGACCCCGAATAAACACCACATGTCAGTAGGAGGCGAGAGGAAGGAGGTTTATTGGGGATGATAACTGTTTGGGAGCGAAGAGACAGGAAGGAATGAAATCACTTTCATACGCTATCTGTTAAGGAAAGGTTTTCGAGTTTGGAGTGGAGGATATTGTGATCAACTCAGTCGAAGAGAACAAGAATAGTAATTTTCTGTTGTCTATAGAGGATTGGAGATCTTGGGTAATTTTTAAGAAGGCAGATTGCGTGGAATACTGGGATTAGAAGTCAGACAGGAGAGGGTTGAGGATAGCATTTCGCTCGGGGAAATTACTAAGCTGGGAATGGACTATTCTTTCTAGTGGTTTCAATAAATTAGAGAGAATGGATATCGTTCTAAAGTCGGAAACTATGGCAGGGACAGAAACTTTATTAAACAGTCAGACTATGATTTTTAAAAAGCTGCTTGGAAAATCGAAATTTGAAGGGAAATCATAAATATGTAAAAGAAAGTGAAAAATGGCGGGGAGACATAGTTTGATGATTTTCACAGGAATGTGATAAGGGCCTAGTCGTTTGTTATGGTCTTGAGAACTGAGTAGAGTATATCTTCAGGGGAAATATTTGTAAAGTAGAAATTTTCAGGATTAAAGGATTTGTGTGGAGTGCCGCATGACATAGGAAGAGTATCAGCAAAATAGGAATTTAGTTCGTCAGGAGCAACCACGTAATAAGTTCAGGCTTTGGAATTTACTATGGATAAATTTTTAAGGATTTTCCATCTGGACTTAGGATCGGGGGCTTGTGATAAGATAATATGGAAATGTTGTGCCTTATCTCGGCGTATGATAGATTGGGTGAAGTTACGTAGGGACTTAATGAAGGAGTAATCAATCTGGTTTCGGTAAATAGAGATATTTGAGGAAAGCAATTCCACCATTTCATCAATAGAGGAAGAGGAATGGACAGGTTCTAGGGATTGGGAATGCGTATCGAGGAAAGGTTTTAGTTTTTCAGAGGTTAATGAGTTGAGTCCCGCCAGGAAATTTGTTTGGGAATGAGCTTAGGAGTTGGAATATTACAGGAGATCTTGATAAGATCACGACATGAAAGGAAGGATACTGGATTCTGAGAGGAAGATAGTAAGTTTTGGAAGGAATCTACTATAGAAAGGTCCAGCCATCTACTTGTAAACTGAGTGTGGTGGGTGGCTTGAACAGGTACAATGAAGAGGTCTAGGGAATGGATAATGTCTATAAGGCATGAATCGGATGGCAAATTAGTATTGAAGTCACCGGCTATTATCACTTTGCTGTTATATGTTTTTTCATTTAAAATTCAAATACGCAAATCATTGATTTTACAAACATTTTCAATCTAGTAAATTTGAAATATTTTGAAATTAAATAATATTGTAGATTTTTTTTCGTCCGAGAGGTAATTTGACTTTAATATACACAAGTGTAAATTGAGAGATTATCTATATTACATCGATACGATGTTGTTCATTGTTTTGAACAATCGCAGTATGACAAGAAAGTAATTGATTCAACACTAATTAATTAATGTTGAATAAACTATTGAAATAGGTGTATGTTGAACTGTCATGGAGTAATGTACTAGGTACGTCTTTTTGTTTATTTTTTTTTTTGTTTACGTTCTCGATGTGAGATGAGCTATCTCAGGTCTCCATTCACGTGATATTATATTTTTCAATTTTGATAATGCCTGAATTGATGAAACGTTGGCTGGTTTTTAATTTACTGCTATTATAGAGACTGTTTGTTGGAATCCTCAAATGATACCTGAACGTGGCATATATTATTATTTAAATTATTGAATTTTCAATTGAAAACTTTTTATTTCTCTTAATAAATCGTTAAAAAAATTATTAAGATTAATTTAAGTGTAATTAATTTATAGCTCTATCATATAAATGAAATCTAGGTGTTTCCCTCCCTTTTCATTATTTTTTATAACTTTTTTTTCGAATATTGAAAATGGAGAGCAAGAAGTATTCCTTGCCTTTACAGTTCGAAATATATTATTTATTCTAAGAGGGTCGTAAATTGTTAACATATTGTTTCATAAGTTAAAAAGTAAATAGTGAAATAAATTTATATTCTTTATATTTTCAATATCTGAGTTTACCTCTGATGTCTAGAAATGCTTCATTAATATTTGTTCTCCAAGTTGGACCGAAACGAGCACATCCTCTTGTGTTAAGTATAACTTTTGTCAGTAATGCTTGGCTCTCTCTCTCTATACTGCTGATACAATCACATAGTCTTGTGTGTATAAATTTAATTTATAAGCATTGCAATGCTATACCAGTCTAGTACTTACTAGAATTTCCAAGTACAATGTTTATTGTTTAAATATGTGAACAGAAGGTTAAAAATAATAACAGCTTATTGCACAAAATAGATTGGCTCTATATCCTTAGTATATATTTTTTTTTTATACCTCAGTATCTTGAAGAAACGTTTCAGTGTTCGCTGAGTCAGGAGAATAGAATAATAAAATTAATTGAAATAAAAACTCTAAAAACAAAAAAAAATATAGCCACGTTACTAATCAGATCCCACTCTAAGGGTCATTAATGTTGTTAATTGACTATTTAGCAACTTTATAATAGAAAGAAAATGTTTTCAATTGGAACTTCAATCGTTTAAATAAAAATATCTGCCTAGGTCAGATATTATTCAACCATTTCAACAAATAATCTCTGAAACAGTAGTAAATAAATAACAAACTAGTCATTCCTTTGCCAAAACAGAAAAATATAAGATCACATAGATGCATAACAGAGATAACACACCTCGCATCACCAATTTAAGAAAAAAGTAACTAAATAGAGGAAGTAAATCACTTCAAATCAATTCAACATATACCTACTTCAATATCTTAATCAACATTAATTAATTTAATAACTGTCACTTTCACGTTGTACCACATTTACAAAAAAAAAAAAAAAAAAAAAAAAAAAAAAAATGAAAAATATCGTATTAATATAATATTAGTACTTTCTCAATTTTGCAATTATATTTATTAATTCCAAATTATCACACCGAATAAAAAAAATCGATAATATTATTTCATTTTTAGGCATTTAAAATTTACTGAATTAAATTGTTTTGAATAATTATTCAACAATGACTATAATCAATGACTTGCATACTTCGTAGCCAAAGTTTCAGGATATAAACGATTCAAAATTTTTTAAGCAAAATCGACAACAATCATTGTTGGTACTGCTCAGATATTAGAAAATAGTAAAAAGTCAGAAGATTTTTGAATTTCAGTACGTTTTGCTTCATATGCATTGAATAGCATTACATATCTTTGTATTAAACAAAAATAATAAATAAAATAAAATAAAGGAGAAACTTTGTTTTGAGTTCATTGATAATATCGAATACTGCTAAAATTTAGTACGTACCAATTATATATATATATATATATATATATATATATATATATATATATATATATATATATATATATATATATATATATATATATATATATATATATATATATATATATTTTAAAAAGATAGTGAATATTTTGTCTAACAACATAACATCATATATAAATTATAATTGTTGAATTGAAAACCCAAAAATAATGTAATTGGTTGTGAAAAAAATGGTGGAAGAGAGGAGATTGGGGCGATAAGGGGTGGGATGTTGGGGTCAGTGATGGATAACGTAGCTTAGGCTCAATCACGACCTTCCCATGACAGCTCAATCTCAACCAAGACTCCCCGAAATCCTGTAATATTATTGAGTAAGGATTATTAAACATTTGTACATATATATATATATATATATATTGTTTTTTTTTATGTCAATATTTCTTTAATATTTTTCTTTAATTTTGTTAAATAACACTTTTTTTTTTTCAAACTTTACTGTTGAATTTTAAACGAGCATGCGGGCAATGCAGCAAATAATTGTACTATAACATACCTTTGAAGAAAAATAAAAACTATATAACAAACACGAATCTTCTATGATAGAATATTTCATTAGATTTGGCTTTCCAAAACTAAGAGAAGTAAAAAGGCACTGCCCACTTAAAAGGCAGACCATTCATCGAGTAAAAAAGAAGTCACTGTTTTGATCTTTGTTTGTCTTAATACACAACGGCCAAACATGTTTTGTTTTTCTAGTAGTATTTTTTTTTTAATTTTCATAACTTTTATTATTAATTAAAAGCGTTTTGTAATATAATTAGAGCCCTACAAATAGAAAACGTTGGGGAGAAAATCAAGAAGTTATTCTAGGCCGTCTCCACACTGCAATTTTTCACATGAGCATCTTCCGCGAAAATCAGAGCCTCCCATTGCTTGGTGAACATGACCGTGGAACACGTGCTAATAGATCGCTTTAAGAAAGAAATCATATGGTGTGATATAAACTTGGAAGGAAACCTCATAGTCGTCCGCCAAGCAAGTGTAAATAGTGTTCAAAGACTTATTGATAAGATCGTTCAATATCAAGAAATATTACAAAAAAAAAAAAAAAACAGTACAAGACCATCAGGCTTTATGTCATTGCGTTCCACTTTCATTTTTCAGGTAACTAGGCGTACCACTAACCAATCTTATGATATCAGTATTAAAGGTTTACATTCATAAAAAAATACAACCAAATTTACAAAATTATATTTCACGAACATAACAATATTTACAATAATTTTACTTAAAAAATAATCAATTCAAAATAAAGTTTAAAAAATCCAACAATTTTTCCAAAGGTAATTAATTTCAAATAACAACAGCAACAATAAGAATACTGAAAATAAACGAATTCTTCAAGCAAAAATGTGCCCATCAACATTAAGAAATTTGGTCATTGTGAAGATATACGTACTTACGGAACCATGTTCGTTTGCAACGAGAGCATCAATGTTAAGCCTTGATGGAACTAAACTTGATTCTTGAATCCTCTTCAACATTGAAAGTTTTCGCCTTTATTGAGGTAATAATCTTAGATTATTTATATTAATCTATATCTTGTTGAATCATCTTATAATTGATAGAATTAGTAACCATTTTTAAATTGTCGTAATCTTTCATTGAATGTCTTAAAAACATAATTTGATCCTTTTTTTTTCTGCTTGTTCGAGTATTACCTGGAACAAAACACCGTATGAAAACTCCTGCCCTTTACTACAGGCGATAAATAAAAAAATCTAAATGTCGAATCTACTTTTTTCTAGAAATTATTTCCTAAATCGAATAAACGATCCACACATATAGAAATCGTGTCAGAAAATAACAATATATTTTCAACTTTTATATACATGTATATATTGTTTTTATGTCAACATTCCTTTAAAATTTTCTTTAATTTTGTTAAATAACTTTTTTTTTTAAACTTTACTGTTGAATTTTATACGAGCATGCGAGCAATGAAGCAAATAATTGTACTATACCATATCTCTGAAGAAAGAAAAATTATATAACAAACAGGAATCCTCTTTGATAGAATATTTCAGTAGAATTTTCTTTTCAAAAGTAAGAGAAGGAAAAAGGCACTGCCCACTTACAGACGTATATACATGGTAGGTACTGAAAATATATTTGGTTAAATTAAAAATACGATGAAAAAATAAATAAAAGTATAGGAAAGATCAAACCGCAGCGGTATAAGGGAAGAGGTTGTCATCACTAGACTGAAAATTGGGCACATTCTATGCAGGGATTGCTTATTAAAAGATACACCTCCCAAATGTGAAATATGCAATTTGCTGGTGACCATTAGTCACATTTTAGAAGACTGCCGCTATTTTACACTACATGACAGCTATTTTCGAATTTTAGGAATAGAAAAAACCTCCAAATTATGTTAGGAGATAGAATCACAACACAGGAAAAATTATTGAATTTCTAAAAAAAAAAAATATAATATAACTTAATAATAAAGAAGGGCACTAAAGACCCGAGCAGTTGAGTGTCCATTAGAAGATTAATCTAGCCTAACTAGTTATACATATAAAAAATTTTACTGAAAAATTCTTTTTACATTTGAGATATATTATCATCCATTGAAAATTTCTTTTAGCATATCAAACACTCAGTACATTGATAGTTATGCTAAATATATTACGGTCGGAATGTGAAATATCTGGCTAGGTAAGAAAGTTGGCTGGGGCCTATTTCACAAGTTGGATGCCGAGACCAACTGCAATTTAGGAGCCAGAGCTTGGGACATTTGTTAGCAGCTGACATTACCGGCGTCTTACTACCGCGGCCAACTTCTTACGGTCCAATTATATCCTGATGGTTTTGAGATATCGACAATCCTACTCCTTTCTATGGTTGGTCGGATATTGCCCTCATCACTTTTAAAAGAACAACTACTGCAGAAGTTGTTAGACCATTTGACATCTGAACTAAACCTGTTTAACTTTGGCACTTAGCTTTTATTTGCAGAATCGTGTCAAAGGATGAAAATAAGACAATTATTATTATATTTTACTAAGATTTTAACCTTTTCATCTGCATGTTATACAGAATTATTTGAAGAAAACGTGGAAAGAATTCTCATGAGTCTTATCCTTTCCTTTTGGATTTTGGCTCGTTTATCGATTGATATTATTAAAAAAAAAAACTTTTTCTACAATAATCAGGTAATATTTAAGCCGATATATAGATACTTGTTTTAGTGAAATGTTTTTCATTATAGTAATAGTTCTGATAATAATTCTGCTTCCTCACTAACGAAAGTGGGGTAAGCTTTGCATTCATACAAGACGTAAAAAAAAAAAAAAATGCCCTCAGAATCCACTCGCGTTCTACGTTTTAGGCATCAACGAACAAGTTTGCTCTCGTGGCAATATGTAGTCAAATCCATGTGACAGGCATGACACCTTCTACCGATTCATCCGATGAAAATTTAGGGATTCTGCTGGTTGGTACCTAGATGGTCCCATATCAACTTTATGAAATGTCATCCACTACTTTCGGTTCCGCATGCGTAACCGAATTTTCCTTGACATATATTAACACATATATTTCGAAAATAGTTGATCCGATTTTTCCCAAAGTTAGAGGAAAGATAAACAAACATAAGTGTTAAAATGGTTCAGTATGATTTTTATCAAATTCCATCAACTACTTTCGCTTGCAACATATGCAAACGTATTTTTCATGACACGTCTATATTTTAAAAACTCTCCGATTTGATTCATAGTTGGAGGTAAGCTGGGGACTACTGAGGTAGTTATCCAGTACCAATTTCATCATATTCTCCTTAACAATTCAAATTAATGTAATTGGACTTGAATTAATTCATATTATATTTTATATATTTTTTTTAATTTAAAAATAATTATTTTAAGATGATAATGACTTTGGAAATAATTTTGGCACATTCTTCCGATATTTTTTTCCTTTATTAAATAATTGATTGATTCATTAAACAAAAATAATAATGTTTATTTTTATGTAGTTATTGTCTTTTTTTTTTTTTGTAATGGTGACGATGTACATTTCATCGATCTAGTGATCGTTCATTAGGTATTCGAAACTGCTAATTTTGATTACTACAAAAATTTTGTAGCATCACGAACATTTCAAATTAATTAATAATTAATTCATCGGCATACGAATCGTTTATTGGGTTTTAAAGGACTCTAATTCGGATTTTTTATTGCGTATGCAAATTTTACAAAATGTTTTCTTCGATATATAGTTCATTTCTTATGTATTCGAGAATTCTATTGCCGTTGTTTGAATCAGATTTTTGATCGCGCATGCGCATTTCGATTTACTATTATTGTTGAAATTTTCTTCGATATAGGGATCGGATATTAGCTAATCGAGGGTTTTGAGGTTTTGATTTAGGCTAATTTTATTTTGTGCCTAAATTTTACGCACAAAAATTAATTTATATTTTTTTCGACTCAATTGAAGCACATCATTTGCTTGTACATACTTTTAAAAAAATCTCAATATGATAAAAATTTATTTTTTTGAAAATTTATTGTCTGTGCTGAAAAGTTTCGATTTGACACTTGTAACCGTCGATATGTCAGTACATTTGTCTAAACAAAATATGTCAGTGATTAAAGATTAAAAAGATAATTATAAATAACAGTAAATTCAACTGTTTTTTTTTTTGTAATCTAATGCAGCAATTTCTTCCCCTGAATCTCCGTTCAAATCATTTTTGATAATCTTAACGTTAAAAAATCTTTAAAGTGACATGAAGCAGCCATATTTACATAATAATTAAATAGGTATATTTTACATTACATTAGCTATAGTAACTTTAAAAATAAATTGCAGACAAATATTTTTCTTATTTATTTATTTCGCCTCTGCCCCTAAGGGTCATTGGCGTATTATCTAATTATTATTAAACCTTTTGATTTTCTGAGGTACTCCAAAAGTTTTTTTATCGTTTCTTCGTCATTTTACGGGCTTTCTTCCTTTGTCGTACCCAAAGTCATGTGTTGCCACAGAGCAGAGAAGGTCGAACATTCCAAAAGGAGGTGCTTAATTGCTCTGGTAGTTTGGCAATGATTGCACATTGAGATTTTCAGTCCTACCAGCAGGTATCCGTGGGAAAATCCATCATGACCGTTACGGAAACGGTAGAGGATGACTTCTTCTCGTTTAGATCTTCGAGTTGAAGTTTTCAAGCGAGAGCAGTTATTGTGGCTTCTGGAACATCCTGATGTCGAGCCAAGTATTTTGATTGTTTTTATTATTAATTTTGTTTTTATTTTTTCTTAAATAGTTTCAAAATGATTTTTTTTTTTTTGCATCTGGCAAAAATAGTTTATAGTGAAAGATATTTCAAAATTTAAAATGGCATACTTTAAACTCTAAAATAAATTTGTATTAGAATATATAAAGTTTAGTCATTTTATATAATTCTTGTATTCATGAAGAATAATATTTTCCGAAGGTGACCACTCATAACCGTTAAAATTAAAAAAATAATTTTCTTATTTTTTTAGTTGTTATTGGTTTTTCCTTTTAGAAAATATAGTCAGTCACTTATAACGCGATAAAGTGTTTTAACGTAAAGCGCATCATTCTAGCAGTATTATTCAATGCTGAAGAAAATTTTAAAATTCCTTAAAATAAATAATGATACTTCTAATAACTATTAAAATACAGAAATCATTGGTTTTGGAGATTTCATATATAATAAATAATTATTACAAAACAGATAAAAAAGCGAAATATTATTAAGTTGTTATTGCATTTTCTCTATAAACTCTAGTTTTCAAATAAAGGAAGCAAATACAAAAGAATATTTCCTCTGGGGTTGTAGAAGGAAGATGCAAATTGTCTGAACCCTTCCTAGTGGCACGGAACAGCAGTTAAGGAAAAACAGGTGAGAATTTCATTACAACCACAGCCTTTGCTGATTCAATTTAGCTTGCCCCTGTTTATATTTAAGCAGATTAATTCTATTTTTAACTTTGTAAAACACTTCTTATCCGATTTGTTTTCTCTTTAAATAACGCCACGTTAAACTAAAAAGGTAACGCTGGAAAAATTAAGAGACCTGAAATATATAAATTTAAAATATAAAATCTACCTTGGGCAAAGGCACCAGTAGTTGGTTGGCACTGTAAGAGAAATCAATGGCTAGTTTAGACACTGATGAATTTCAATTTAGCAATGGAACGTTATTTTGCATTTGGAATATTCTACGCACCTTTATAAACTAAAATTAACCTTGAATGTGAAACTACCTAAACATCGAAGGTGAGTATATAAGCTTTGTTTTACAGGTATTGGTAAACTAAAATATTTTTTAGACTCTTATTTTATTTTCCATAACTTGTACCAATCACTGGCATGCTGCCAACTACTGGTGCCTTTACCATATTTTGTTGCGTTCTTAGAACAAAATGTCGGCTCTTCTACGAAATTGATTCAGAATGATTTTCTTCGAGACAATGAAGATTATGAAGAATAATAGAAAATGCCGGAAGAATTTAAGAAAAAATGTAAAGAAGTATTTCAAAAACTTTTAACAACGTCAACTTTTAATTATTTAAATCAATATTTCTTTATTTTTTTATTTAATTATGATCATGTGTTAAGTATGTCAATGAATAACTTTTGTTAAACATTTTTTTTGTAAATTGCCTTCCCAACATGCAAGTTTTTATTTTAAGTCAAACGAATGTGCGGTCCACAACGGTCTCGTCGATGTCCAGGCTGTCTCAGCGCGTGACAAGGATACTGTACTGATTGGCATAAAAATCATATCTATAATACTACCTTTATATAATCACTACTAATAATAAATAGACAATTTAATTGGAGAAGATGCCAGAAAAAGATAATTGGTGATGAAGAAGGTCGACTGTAAAATTACAAAAAAGTATATTTCAGACCTAAAAAAGGCTTCTAAATAGTAGGCAGAAAACAAGAGCTCCTTTATGAAAAAAAGGCTTTAATTGCACACACAATTTAAAGTTTAGATATATTATGAATATATGTACTCCTAGTATTTTCAAAGGATCTAGACATGTATGGAAATAAGTTATACAAATAAAAAAAATAAACTGAAAAGAAATACTACCACATCTATCAGTGATACATACAGCCTGAGAAAAGAGTATCTATAAATATAATATTCATTTGGGCTTCGATATCCCACACAAAATAAGGCTTCCTTTTTCTACCACCGTCAGATGTAACTTTTATTACAACTCTGATCTATACAGAGATATATCCAAATTTAAAAAAAATATATTGTAAGAAATAGTTGCTCTCTGCAAATTAAAGTTATCCCCTGAATTGTACCCCTGTTTTATTTATTTTTTTATTGAAAAAAAAATGTCATGTTATGTAAACAATGTATTTATTCGGACATTTTTTCAGAAAATTTTTTCGACTGAGAGAGACGGAATTAACAATGACAGCCATGTTATTTACATCGGCTATTTTTTCACTGCGTTCATCGGCAGTGATTTCTAATTCTCTCTTGTTTCAAATTTTACCATCAGCCAGTTTTGTTTAAAGCTGACTTACAATTATTTCCTCTATAGCTTTTTTATTTTAATTCAATGTTTTTCAAAGCATATTGTATCTAAAACATCTCCTTTTATCTGCAGTTTTGCATTAATCATTAGGTCGAAAGTATATATATATATATATATATATATATATATATATATATATATATATATATATATATATATATATATATATATATATATATATATTTATTTAACTTACATACCAATATATATATACATATATACATATATATATATATATATATATATATATATATCTATTAATCTACTAATCTAATATATAGAATTATAATAAACTAACTATATCGATACTAAATGGTACTTTCTTTCAATCGTATATCTATGTAAATTAGGTATACCGACCACAAAAAAACAAAGCAAAAAAAAAATCTAAAAAGAAATTTTTGATTAGGCACTTTCTTATTTTATTTTACAATAATAACTATTGTCTGTGTTAACAATTTACCTACTTTTAGTAATTCACTTACCTAACTTTAAGAATATAGGTTATATTACATTTTAGTTTTATATATCTCTGTTATGTACAATTCTTTAGGTATATTTACATTTTTTTTATTTTCTAGATAAATATATTCCATAATTCTTATAACCTATGCATACTTGCCCTTTTGAACTTGTTTAATTCTATAATTCTTATTTCTTGGGAAGTATTAACATTATACCATATATTCTATGTTCCTTATTCTGTTGTTTATTAAATGTACTACATTCTTTTTCTATTAGTTACTATGGAATTCTTGTCTTTTAAATAATTTAATATATTTCTATAATGGTTGTGTTTATTATTAGTTGTAATTTATATTTAATATCCCTTCATATATTTAATATTTCGGCTGTATTTTTCCATTTATTTAAATCTATAGAAATTGGTGTAGCTCAGTGTGTGAGAACACCGGTCGAGTCCAGGTGTGGCAGACAATTTATAATTTCTGTTATGTTAGCCGTGGATCGATTCTGGGACCGGAGACCCTGTTGAGAACCTTCATAAATTGGGTAATAGTCCTTCATTGGGCCAGGAAATAACTTACTTATCTAGTACGGTATTCATGGGTTGTAGCGGCACAGGTTTATATACCATATCAACATGATAATATCTGTTTATTTATAATATCATATTATATTTGCAGCCTCCATAACGCCTGACGAATTAATGTTGTAGAAAACCATCATAATGTACTGTACTTATTACTATACTTAATTACTTAAAACTACAAACAAGCGTACCTTTATAACAGAATCATTTATTTTTAAAATTATTCTCGTTAATTTTTGCCGACATATTATTTGATGTGTAAAAAGAAGAGGTATAAATTTGCTAATATTATTTCAATTGTTTTCACGTCTGATCCTGAATTGTGGGTCAAAGTTATCAATAGATACTTCTCTCTCTTTAGTTCTGTGTTCTCTATTCCTCCATTTCTCTTCAAATGCTGTATTTCATCTGTTGAGATCTGGCTTTCGTTCTTTATCGAAAGAGTTCAGAGCTCATTAGCATGGGTCAATATTGGAAGGAAGCCTTTCTTATTTCATTCTAAGGAAGCCTTTCCACAGAATATTAAAGTATCCACCAGAAATACTTGCCCCCCCCCCCTTTAATTATATCCTAATGTTTAAAACAAGAGTAACATTCCACCAATTACCTCTATTGGGGTAAAGAAAGTATGGTAATTGTTCGACTAACTTTTTTTCCTCGTAATTATACTCAATTTACTTCTTTACCTCCAAAAAAGAAATCTTTTATAAAAATCTTGTGCCGTCTTCTTTACCGCAGGACCTATTACCGTTCTGAACACCTGAACCTTCTTCGATAAAATTTCAGGGATATGTAACGCTTATGTCAGATTCATGAGGAACACAATGAACACATGGAACGCAAATAAAGAATATTTTTCGAGGCTAAATTATTGAGAGTGAAAGTCTTCCAAAAGTCCATTGTACGACAATAATTTGAGGGAATTAAAACTGATCTCAATTGGTTTCAAGTTGATTAATTTTAGAAAGAAGAATTTTTTCAGTAATTTTTTATTATTTATTTTTTTAATGTCGTTTAAATAATATATATTGTAAATTGGAAGAATATTAATTGATGTTCTATAAACGTTTTTTCGATGTGAAAAATTGTTTTTCTTCCTAAAATGGCTTTATTATACCTCAAAACATTTCTAAAAACAACGTTTTGGGGTAATTTGACCTAGTTGGGAGAAAATATGTTTGCAAATAAATGTAACATTGTTTTGATTAAAAACTGTGTATATAAAAATAATTGTAATAATTTATTGTATAATTATTGTATATATTGTAATAATATTTTTAACCTTTTTAAATTTAATTATATTGTAGTGATAACCTGAAGATGGAGCAAAATCCCGAAATATTGTTTATGGAAATTTGTAAGGTATAATGAAACCATACAAGAAAGAAGGAGAATATTTCACATACTTTGTTTAATGTCATGTATTTTATTTAATTAATATTTAAATTCTTTTCTTAATCTCTCAAATCAAATATTTTTTTCAAGAACAGATTTATTGGTGACAACCTTCAAATCTATATCAATTATGGATTAGCCGTTGCTTCGGCTTATGTTTAAAAACCACAGAAAATATTTCTTCTTTAATTTATTTATTTATTTTTTAATTGAATCATACAACTAAACCGAATTTAAAGACAATTTTTGGGACATTTTAATATAGAAATTTAATATCAAAATCATGAATTTTATTTAGGATATGAATTTGAGAAAATATATTAATTATTACGATTTTAAAACGTTTACCAAACGAAAACATTGAATAATACATTAACGATAACGACATTTGAATATATCGTTTGAAAAAAGTAAAAAAAGTAGTATAAAGTAAATTTAAGAGTAATTAACGGTGATTTTTTTTTATAATTTAAACTACAGGAAAATACTGGAATGGCATATTGGAATTACATAAAATATAGAATAAATCAGATATCTTCTGTAGAATCAACCTTGAAGTTCCCGATTTCACTAAAAAACGTAAGCCATCAGCAATAAAGTATCCTATCGCGGTGACAAAGATAAGCACGCACGGTAGAAATAAATTGCAAAGCTCATGTCAACAAGCGGATCCCCACCGGTGGGACGGGAAGTTGTCGGACTGAGGATTCATGAGGAGAGGTTCCGAACAGTTGGAATACGGCAATGTATCTCTCCTCTTTTTGAGTGATTTTAGAGCAGCCATATTAATAATTTATTTCAGAAAGTATTAAATTAGAAGTTTAATAAAATATAGTTTTTTCATATACATATCTTTATTTGTATTTTATCCACACTTGTCACTCTTATAGCGACAATAAGGAGTTATGATATAAATAATATATAACTGGCATGCCAGGTATGAGGAAGGCCAGTACCCATCAGCACCTCCTAAGGTGAGATTCAAAAGTATTTTACACAAACAGATCTCTTAGCCAGTTCCTTTTCAACCTTCTTCTGGTAAGTGCAGGCAATTTATGAATAAGAGGCTTGAAATCCCTAATTGACAAGACTTACCAAAGAAAAGGTCATCTTTATCTTACGTTGAATTATTGAAAATTATACTTATGGAAAAATATTATTACCAGACATTCTTGATTAAACAACTAATTTCATATAATTTAATTCGTCCTCTCTGTTATGACAAAAAATTCTTAAAACCCTTAATAATTATTTGCTTATAAACTTCAAAAATGAATAATCCTTTGTAAAAATTATAATACGAATAATTTTGTTTAGAATGTGAAATTGGACATTATTTTATTTTTTTTAAATCTAATTTATTTGAAGAAATAATAAGGACGCAAGACTCTGTCGAGAACTATTTCTTCAATCGCGTCAGTGATATTGGAGTCAGTGTATGTAGTGTAAATTGCAACACACATTAATTATCCTATAAATTCAGCAAAAAAAAAAAAAAAATGTCTAGTACTACTCTGGTCTTTAATATTGCTTAGTATGGTATATTTTTGAGCACTGGTCAAATTTGTTTTAATTATTTTCCTACCACTATTAGGTAAGGAAGGTATTTAAATCGGATGATATTTTCGAAGTGCATTTTTCAACGGGTCTCAGCGTTTCATAGCCCTTGAACACAAAAACTCAATTTCAGCTATTGCTCTGTCTGTGTGTATGCGCAACGATTATCTCTTGAAAGCATGGTCTGATTTTGTTGCATTTTTTTGTTTGTTTTATTTTGTAGGATTTTGTTCTCCAATGCCGGTGTACCAAATCGGGTACCTTGTGCGAGTAGCGGCTGGGCAATAGCCGAATAAACAGTTTTTCAATAGATTAGCGCCAAAGCTCTTTAAATTTAGTATGCAGTACATCTCCGAGAAAATTTTATAAAAAGGCAACATTTTATCTGCTTATAGCTCAAAAAGTATACATTTTATGGTATTGAAATTGCCCAGATTTGAGGTCTCTAACCGCAAAAGTCACATTTCTCGCTTTTATGATTTCCAAGAAAACCGCCAAAAACTGATATATTAAAAATAAACAAACTGAGCTGATAATGAAAGTTTCTTGCAGATTGTATTCAAACAAGACAGATTTACCTACATCTGGTTTCATACATAAAAGCTAATTAACTGAATGACAAATGTCGTGAATCTATTCATAACTGAATTTTGACAGAAATTAGTGAATGTGACTTTTGCAATTAGGACCCTCATTTGAAAGGCAATTAAATTATCTACAAAACAAAAAAAATCATCGAAATCTATTATTAGCATAGATATGGTGTATTGAAATTTTTATTACATTTCTTATCACATTGGTAAGGAAGGTATTATGCCAAGATAAGTTAAAAGGTACTAACTCCAAATCATTTATTTAAAATGATCATCTTTGTATTGTATCCGAACTACTCTAAAAACTATGCCTTTTTATGACACTAAAAAGCCATAAATCTAATGGTTAGATCCTAATCATTGGTTTTAAGGATTTCTAATATCATAAAAAGGTGTAGTTTTTAGAATAATTCAGCTACAATACAAAAATATATTAAAAAAATGATTTGGAGTTAGGGGCTTTTAGCTTTTGACAGCAATATTGTAATCGAGTCAAATTTTGTATTTGTTTCAGAATTCCTTGAGTCCAAAAACACGCATTTTCAGCCATTGATCGGTGTTTCTTGTATTGTATCTTAATTTCTTGCTGAAATCAGATAAGAAGAAGCATAGCAATGAGACATATACTTTATAATTATTTAATAATAACACCTATTGTTCTTTTGAAGCAACTGTTTATTCAAATTTGACAGCGGATAAGTAATAAGTATTGAATTTAAAATAAATGAAAAAATACCGAATTTTGCAATGGTGTGCAGTTACACATACTTTAGATTGTATTTGAGAATTTTATATATATATATATATATATATATATATATATATATATATATATATATATATATATATATATATATATACATATATATATTTATAGTAATAACGTCAATGTGTGACTCAACTTGTATTAGAGTGGGTTTTCACAGTTATAAATAGCTATTGAATCCGGTGACTTTTTTAATAAAATAGAAATTAAAACAATCAAACTAATTATGAGAATAAAAATCTGAGATTACTTAAATTATAAGAGCCTTTAATATTAATATTACATGTTGGCGATTTGTGTTGGAATCTCTGATAAGAGGTTTATTTCTTTTAGGCCAAGTTTTAATTTTACGTTTACAAAGATTTAAAAAAAATAAATAAAACCCATAATATTTATTGTTTTAATAATTGATATTATTTGTCAGGAGGAGCAGAAGTCTGTTAAACGCTTTCAAATAATGAAATTAAATTAAAAAAATAAATTTTTAATTTCATAATTTCAATACACTAATTAAATAACCTATACATTTCCTTTATCCTACAAATAGTTTAAATTATTTTCCGAAACCACATTACATAGTAAAAATATCAAGAAATTTAATAATGATTATAATGAAAATATTAATAAAAGTTATATTATTATTCCAATACAATGAAAAAACTATAATGTCTCATATTGTAATGATTTAGCATGGCATGATATAAATATAAAACTTAATTTTAAGAAATTTCTATATTACTTTGAATAAATAATATTTCTAAAGGTAAGATTTTAAGGAAGAATAATTGGAAGTGTATATGATAATAATTTTCTTTACAATTACTTGAAGGTATTGAAGCAGCATTTGACTGTACTCTATTGGAAGAAGTTTAAAGCTTTCAGTTCAGGCATTGCCCGAAAGATCTCAGCATCTGTATCATTTTGCTATAAGATCGATATTCCATAACTTTAGTGACTAATTAATATTTAACAATTTATATATTTACTTGAATAATTCTAAAAATCACTCTCGATTTTTCACAAACTAAATTAGTATTTTAAACTGAAGATGAGTCTAATAAACTCAATTGATAAAATAAGGTTACACATATAAGTAAATTTTAAAAATTCAAAGATTCATAGAATGTTTTTGTTCCTTAAAATCTTAATTATTGTCTAAGGCCACGTTTTTAAAACATTGTATGCTTTCAGGATGTGTTTAGATTTACATAAATATTTCAAATGTTTGATTAGATACAGACAGTCTCAACTGATAAAATTGATGACATTTACAAAATTGTTCCGAATTCTATCGAATTACAGTTTTATTAAGCTTTATCGAATTTTATATTTATATTTATATATTTATATTTTCAATAAAAGAATATCCTTTTAATGAGAAATTGCAACTTTTTTTTCGTCTTCTTGCTCTTCCTCTTTTAGTAGAAATTTGTTACTTTTTCATCAATTAGAGAATACACAACCACATGACTTTGTTGAATAATTAAGACTCATTTTTGATCTTTTCGAAACTTACCGGTTGTTGATTCTTAGTTACTATGTTATGTATATACAGTTTGACCTTCATCTCATTAACACATAAAAAAAAAAAAAATAATAATAGAACTGAGGTGTTAAAAGAACAGAAAATTAATTAAGATATAAAAATAAAAAAAAATATCCATAAAATAGAACGGTATATACTTAATATATGTAAATACAAAAATGACATTACAGCAACCTATCGATATCAAAAAGAAATTTTAAAATTTTGTGGTCTTTAGTATTCAAAATGTATGTATAAAAATAATGTAAAAAGGTTTGGAAATGGCCGAAAATCAAAAGGCCTAATCGTCACGTTGTTTTTCATACAGTAATTTAATAAAATCTGTTCAAATTTTATTAATGAAATTGTTTTTTTGGAGGATTTTTAGTGGTCTTGTCTTCGATTGATTAATTATCATAAATTAAAAACGACTTAAAGTTTCATTAAAACAATTTTATTTATTTCTGAAGTAAACCAATAATAGAATAAATTGTTTTTATGGAATATATATATATATATATATATATATATATATATATATATATATATATATATATATATATATATATATATATATAAAATAAAGAAATTATATACATAAATACACTTCCTTTGTTTTTTATTTATTATTGATTCAGAAGGCTCTGGTTTTAGTATTATGATAAATGACATCATTGGCGGAACTCATGGTTAGAGAAGGCCAAGGCACAATAGCACACAGAGATCTTCATACGGACCACAGAGCTGTCACTGGTGTCAGTGTATTACCCTCAATAGTCGTGCACTTGTCACTACATATGCAAACATGTATGTATAAATCAAATATATATTTACACACGTATGTTTTTCAATTTATTTTTCATAACCAGAATTTTTTTTTTTTTTAATATTGCGTGTTAAAGCAAGGAGACAGTCTTAGTCCTCTTTTTTCATCATATTTATGGATGAAATTCACAAGATATGTAAGAGAAGGACGGAGAGAATGGTAGTAGAGAAATGGAATTTAAGAACAATATCAGTACAGGCATATTTATACGCGGACGATATTGTTCTTGTCTGTGATGATAAAGGAAAACTGGAGCGGACCCTGGTTGAATCGCAAGAAGGGCTATTGAGAAAAGGAATGGCTATTAACTCCACTAAAAGTAAAGTCCTGACAATCTCAAGAAAAGAGGAAGACGTACACCTGTTCTGTAACGGTGAGGAACTTGAGACTGCTGATGACTTCAGATATCTCGCAACAGTGGTTAGCAACACTGCCACCATTGACAAAGAAGTATCCAGCAGAATTGCAAAAGCAAATAAAATATACTATCGGATCTGCAACACTATTGTAGGCAAGAGAGAGGTCACCAAGCAGGTCAAGATTCACATCTTTAAAGCTGTCTTTCTGCCTACTCTACTATATGGTTCTGAGAGTTGGGTAACGTTGGACAGACACATTAGCCGTATGACTGCCATGGAAATGAAGTACCTGCGTAAAGTGGCAGGCATAACACGAAGAGACTGGGTCAGGAATGAGACGATGAGGGAGCAACTGGCCATATCTTCATTGAAAACCACCTTCGAGAAATGCCAATTAAAGTGGTTTGGACATGTGTGCAGGATGAGCGAGAACCGAGACCCAAGGAAGATAATGGAAGCTCGATCAACTGGGTCAAAGACCCAGAGGCAGGCCAAGGATAAAGTATGATGAATATGTCACCAGGTAGAGCAGAGATAGATGAAGGACTTTGAGAGGAATGAAGCAGCTGGCTCAGGATCGAGGGGACTGGCTCTGGTGGATAGAGGCGCCTCTACGCTGTAAGGCATCAAAGAGGAAGGAAGAGAAGAGAAGAAGAAGTATTTTTTCAATTTATTTTACATAACCAGAGTTTATTTTTTATATTGCGTATTAAAATACCTGGTGATAAAGTAAAAATAGAAATCTATTTGCTCACTTTATTTATTGTTTTGAAGAATAACGATTAAAACCAATTTGTCGTCGTTCTTGCTGGTATTATTTTAATATTAAATAAGCTTTAGCGTAAACCTACACCGAAATTCATATGTATGAAGACTAAATACAGCTAGAAATCTAGAAATCTAGAAAAACGCATCAACCAGAGATACCACATCACTCCAAAACATCCAATCGCATTCTGAAGGCAAAGGGAGATAACAACAGCTGAGTAGGTTTTATTCAAACAGCTGATCAGCAGAAAAGAGAACAAACACGTACAATGCAACTAAAAAAGATATAAGGCCAGAAAAAAAATTTACACACAAAATAATAAATACGAAAGACAATATAAAACCAGAATAAAAAAGAAATATGATGCATAGTTAAAAGGCTATCTAGTTAGATTTATTCGACTTCTCTAAAATGCTTAATGTTGTTTCGTAGTAAAATTAGTTCAAATTTCTACTGTAAGTCCTGTAATTAACAGCAATGTCAAAATCCTTTGCAATGTACACAATCCTATTTATACACACACACACACACACACACACACACACAGACACAGACACACACACACCCACACACGCGCACACGCGCACCCGCGCACGCACGCACGCACGCACGCAAGCACGCACACACGCACGCACGCAAGCACGCACAGCACCGTTAGGCATTACTTCATGGAGGGGGGGAGGGGGGTGGCTGAGTGCGCCTCATTGTATTAGGCTTTCTAAGAGTACTATATTAGGCTCGCCGTTCCTTCCTCTTCTTCCTTAGCAGCTTGGTGATCTGTGGTGCTAGACGTTGGCCCGCCATCCAGCGCTCCTGGGAGCAGCATTAGGCTGACGATGTTATCAATGTATGTGTAGTAGTGTAATGTATGTGTAGTAGCAACTGCGTGAGGTAGTAGTCAACCTGTCCGTGTTCTTTATCCACCCAGGGTTGTATGTAGGGAACCAACGTGTGTGTCCACCTCGACTATTTCCTTTGTTTCTTTGGCCTTGGGAATGCGGTTGACTCTGTTATAAGAGTTGTTATTGGTGGCATTCTGGCCACTACACACGCAGCGTCGTATGAGACTGTACAAAACGCGGTAATCACTCTTCAGGCACTCCGCCAATATACGGATACCATCGATCGTCGGTAAGCCAGTGTATCCAAGGCGCCTCTCCATATCGCTGCTGCGTAGAGCAGGATGGATGTGATCACGCTCGATACCAACAACCTGCGGCTGTGCCTGGGTTGGTTATCAGCCGAGCCAGCGCTGTTAACTCTAGCCGCCTTATCGCACACCCACTGGATATGTTCCTTAAACCTTAGCCTTTCATCAATTCTAACTCCTACATATGTCAAGAAATGTTTGGACCGGATCTCTTGTCTACCCACTCTCAGACTGATTTCATCCTTTATTTTCCTGCTACTGATGAGAACGGTTTCTGTCTTGCTGTCCAATTAATCAGTTTAATATTTTGGTTGGCCTTCAGGTTCACTTCTTTATATTTTGCCTCGATAACTAATGCAACGTCATCAGCATGTGTGTTTGTGTTAATTGTATAAACCTACTCACTTACCTATTTCAGTATAATTTTTTATCTTTTTCTTTAATACTTATTTTTCTATTATGTTGTACCTATAAAAATCCTATAAATAGTTCTACTTGTATGATCAAAATATGTTATTTTATTTAATATTATTGTTTTGTTGCGTTTTATGTTTTTTTATTTGTTCCTTTAATTTAGTTTTTATGTAAATTTTACCTTTGCATAATTACATTACAATAATTCAAGATGTAAACTAAACAT
The DNA here is from genome assembly GCA_948150685.1 of Rhaphigaster nebulosa. Taxonomy (NCBI): domain Eukaryota; kingdom Metazoa; phylum Arthropoda; class Insecta; order Hemiptera; family Pentatomidae; genus Rhaphigaster; species Rhaphigaster nebulosa. The sequence goes on from OX411311.1 coordinate 27,697,438, forward strand.
TGCATGCATATATTATCCTGTTTTGTATTGGATGTACATTTTGTAAATATACTCCGCTTGCACAGGTTTACTATTATGCTAGAGAAAAAGAAATATATATAAAATATAAATATATAATACATATAGAATATCCAAGGGCTGTGGCCGATGGCTGAGGTGATTTGTGGCTATGGCTCCATTTTCAGACTGCCATTAGCGAGGGAACCCACCTTTTTATCTTCGCTCCTCCTACAGTGCTCACATTTTTCAAAACCGCCCATTTTTTTTTAATTTATGTAATGTAATAAAAATGTCTTCACATTTTCCGCTCAACGTTGAAATATAATACATTTTTGGAGGCATTTTTTGAGGTTTCAAAGACAAAAATGAGGAAAAGGAAGTTTCAGATGGTTTTCTAGTACCTAATATGATAAAATGTTTTATTTAAAAAAAAATTTAAACAGTTATGGAACTATTATTATGATAAATTACGGCTAAACAGGATATTTAAATTGGGGAATTAATTTAATGTACAACCTCTTTCGTTCCATCCCGTGTCGCGGAAACTCAATTATTAAATTAAAACATCTGATTTCAATTATCAAATCTAAAGAGGGTTGAATAAGTTTCATTGTTAAAAATATCTTTGTAGAAGAAACAATTTTAAAACTTCTAAAAAAATGTACCTATCACAAAAAAATAATACTAACGAAAAATGACTTCATAATATATTTTTATTAAAACATTTTTGTTAAACTATGGAATTAAACACAAACATTTCTTTTTTGTTTTTAGGAAATATAATGTCGTTCAAGATACATCAATTTTTGAAAATATACTTTAATATGTTATGCTTAAATAATTCAATGATAAAGACTCGTTGATTCGCGTATAAACTAGTGTAGGTTGATGTACCGTGTTGAATTTTTTTTGCACACTCATACGGGTATGTTATTTAAATATTTAACATTAATAATCCCTGATTTCGTCTTCGTAACAGGACGTTACGATAAAATGGGAATATGTTTTTTTTTTTTTTTATTGATTGATTGAATTTTTTTTTCTAAATTATTGATTTAAAAAAAAAAAATTTATTAGATTCCACAATTACATTTTCCTTAAATTAGGAACATAATAGCGTTGGATAGAAGACAGAGCTTTCATAACGGCGGCCCTAAACTTGACGTACATTATACAGGGGAGTACAATGCCCATTCTGTTTCGTCGCGATTTATGCACCATTTTGCCAGCCGAAAGGGCCAGGTAGGAATGCCTAGGGCAGCCCTTACAGCCACCATATCCCTTCTGCAACCTGCCAGCCCGGCACTAGAATCCTAATAAGTGTTCTCCCAAGCTATAAATTGTTACTGCCCGTTCCTCTTTCGTCGATTGGCTATGGCTTGGCCTCATGCCCATGGTACCTACTGTAAACTATGCTAGGATAAAGATCCGATTGTTTCATCTCACTCCCTAATAAGCTGATTGAAAGGAATTTAGAATTTATGTATTGAATATTTTTCGTGATTAATTATCAAAACAATTAACATACTGTATTTTGAATGAAAGTTTTAAAGTGATATATTGACTTTTGACAAGATTTTATATCATAGAATATATAATATATATAAGTTAATTTAAATAGAAATTGTAAGTAGTTAATACCACATCTCAGTCGGAGATGAGAAATTGTAACTAATAAATATATTCTCCGTCCTTCTCTACTCTAGAGGGTCCATTACCATCTCTAATAGCACAGAATGCACCTAAGAGACTGCAGGAGTTTCAGAAAAGCATTTTAAAGAAACGATAAAACACATCTCTTCAGAAATAAGAAGATAAGCGTTAACATGCATTCGACCGATCAAATGTAGGAGAACGCATAAGCAGGAGACAAATGAAATCCAATGATTCCTTGAACATTTAGCAAACACTAAAATTGTCAGTTCTACATTTCCACCAGCTCACCAAGGAGCCAGTGATGGCAAAATGTATCCGTACTACGTCCTCACTGAGAACAATTACCCTGTCACTGATGAAAACTAACCGTACTTCAAAGATATTGGCTACAGGTGAAAAGCTACAGTAGGAATCATTTCACTTCAACCTCGGAAGAAGAGAGCCTGCTCTTGAGAGGTCACCGAAAAGAGGAGGCTGAAACCGAGGATAAAATATTTATGCAGATATAATTTATTAAAGACATTTTTGCCTTACAATCTCTATAAAATATGTTTTGGGAGGAAAAAGAGCATTATTCAAAATAAAATAAAAAATATCTGGTGTGTCCATTCAACTTTCCTTACCGCTTTAGATGAAAGTAAAATAAAAAAAAAAAAAAAAAAAATATATTATATCTTTGCTGATATATAGTAGGAGAGATATAGTTATGGAGTTATAAAAAAACTAAACAAATGTGAACCGGTTTTCAAAGAAACATGTGCAGAATACATTAAAAACTATGTGTATAAAGTTCAATATGCTATATCTTCTCTAAAACTAGTCTGATTTAGATTTTTTTTTCTGTTTTGTAAGGAATTTAATTAGCTTTCGGACAGACCTGACGAAACCAGTTTTTTTTTTTTTTTGTTGGCCCGATTACAATACTTTCCTTACCTAGTTATGGTAGGATAGTAAAAATTAGCGAGGGGAGATAAATTAGATAAAATTAATTGATAGTTAATAAATAAAAAAATTAATTAAAAAATTTAATAGTTTAATAATTAATAATTTAATTTTAATTTAATAATTTAATTTAATAATTTAATTAATTAAAAATTTAATTATATGAAAATTAATTAATTGATATAGTAAAAAACGAATAGAAATAATTGAAACTAATAAAGTAAAAATGATAAATAATGAAAGTAATAACAATAAATAATTGATAAACCAATTATACTGAAAAGTTACAGCTGATACAGTAATGAATGATAAATAATTAAAGAAATAACAAATATAATAATAAAAGATAATAAATGTTATTTCTAACAGTTGAAATGGAAAAACACCTTTTCTCTATAAACTGCCACTGAAAAATATTCCCTAAGATAAACCCTAATGAAGACTCGAAATGTGGGTCGAAATGTCGGCATTGAATAAACACTTACGACTATTTTACATGTTATTCTTGACCGCCACCCGTGCCACCATCTCTTTGATTTACCCAGTGATCAACCATCTATTCGTAATATTTTCAATTATATTAGAACACCGTTTGATCTTTATTATTTACAATTTACAAGAAATATGAAACTTCTTAGAATTTTTTATTTTATTCGAGAACATCCATGAATTAATAATGTTTTGAATTTTTTGAGGATACTATTACAATAATAACGTGACATATACAAAAACCTTTAAATATTTTCGTATTTACATAACATTTAATATGTGATTACATATGAATGTAAGTTGTTTGATTAAAAACAAAACAAAAAGAAGTAAATAATCTACGAATTGGATACAGCGAGTTAATTACCGACCGAGTCATACCATGGTTCAAAGGTTCACTTACGATCAATAGTGAAAGAGCTGTACACGGGTACAGTTTTCCTCATGTCTGTTGAGGAAATTCCTCTCTCGGTCAATACTCGCATGGGTCATGGTTATTTCCTTAATTCCAGGATATATTTCCGAAGTTTTCCTCTACAATTACTGAACCCATTCAACTATTAAAAAAGTCATTCGGGCATAGATCATAAGAGAAAATAATTATTATTTCATGACGCTACAACTCGCTAACAAGTTTTGGCCTACTCCGACCGCTTCCTCCATTCGTCACGGTCTTATGCCGACGCCATCCAGTTCTTGACTCCTTGGATGTTGTAAGCATCTCCTGCCACACCATCTGACCACCTCTAGCCTTGTCCTCCCTCTCCTCTTTGTCCCATGGATTGGTTGTGTCAGGCATTTTTAGTATTTTAGGCATTTCTTCTTCCGCCAGCGATATGTGACATTTTTTTGTATCATTTAACAATCTTAAAACGACTATAACTCAAGAACTATTTGACCTAAGGATCTGACATTTTTAAAATTTTGTTCAGTTTCAGATGCTGTTTTATAAAATATCTAACATGACCTGGTTAATTTAAAAATAAAAAAAGTTCAGAAAAAAAAAGATTTTTTTCCAAAAATTCAAAATCGAAATTTTTGATTTTTTTGAAAAAAATATATTTTGTTTAACCTCTTTTTGACAACATTTATTCTAAGTTTCATGATGGTACTCCTATGTTATCATTAAGAAAAAAAATATTTTCTGCTTAACTTTCAACTAAAAATGAAACCCTTTAAGAGCGATTTGAGTATAAAAAGTAGACTCTTTATGCTTAAATATTCAAATTTTCTATTCATGCAGATCAAGCTTAATTTAAAAAAAATATTAGTGTTAATTTGGTAAGTTTTGTTTATACTTAACAATAAAAAAATAAAGTAATCAAGACAAGTAACATTTTGTATAACTGACAAGCTAATTATTAAACAAATTATATTTAAAAAATGAATTGGTGCTAAAGCCAGTCTCTAAAGTCCAACAGACAACCAAATATTAACACAATTTCAATTTTTCCAGTGCGGTGTAGAAAACTTGCTATCAATCACTTTTTTTTTTATGTAAATAATGAAGAATACGTTGAAGAAGAGAAGACTTTAAAATCAAGATTTGAAGAAGCTGTAGTAGTTGTTGGGAATAAAAAAATTCATGCATTGATCCCTCTCAATAAAGTCCAAGTCCAAACAAAAACATATTCTTTTTCTGACAGTACGGAAATTCACAAAGTTCAGGTGAGTCCTGGCGATGAAGACATTCTGTTTGAAGAAATTGTGGGGTATGTCGCTTGTGTCTAAGAGAAGGAGTGGTGGATGGCATGTGTTCTATCAAAAGATCCAGTTGAAGAAGAAGTTAAAGTTTCTTTCCTTCATCCGAATGGGTCATCAACATAATTCACTTATCCAAGAAAAGCAGACATTTTAATTGTGCCAAAAAACTTTATTTTATGCAAATTACACCTAATCACTGCAACAGGCAGAACATACCAAGTCTTGACAATGGAAACGGCAAAAGCTTGCCAACTTTTATATACAAAGAAAAAATACCTCTACTGAGCTCTAAAAATAATTCCACTGACAGCCTGGAGCAAAGTGACTATGTAATAACTTATTAAGTTAACAAATATTATTGCAGCTTTTTACAATATAGTTTTATAAGTCATTAAATAAATATATATTTTTTTAATTTTTTTAATCTTGCCCTCGTTTACAGCTGAGCGGTGTGATTCGTAAATAAATATGATTACGATAATTAAAACTTTTTCAGTTTGAGCTAAAATTCCTGGATGAAAAATTGTTAACATTTGTTATTCACCAGATTATTCTTGAATGTCTCCACTTTGTAGTATTGTTTCCTTCACAGTTTCACTTTAGGCTAAACAGCAAATACTATCATAACAGGGTATTTTTAAAATTTACACGAATTTCAACACTGAAAATATTTTTTTACCATGTTACCATAGAAGTACCATCTTGAAAATTGGTATAAATGTTGCCAAAAATGAGTTAAATAAAATATATTTTTTTCAAAAAAACAAAAAATTTCGATTTTGAGTTTTCATAAAAAAATATACAAATTGAAAAAAAAATATTAAAAAAAAGTAACTTAATCATGTTATACGTTTTATAAAACACCATTAAAAACTGTAAAAAATGAAAAAAAATTAAAGTCTTTATGTCAAATAGTTCTTGAGTTACAGTTGTTTAAAGATTATAAAACCATACAAAATGTGTGAATTTTTCAAATTTTCAAAAAATCATAACTCTGGAATAAATTGTCGAAAAAAAATTAAACTTAACTTTTTTTCATCTCAGAGGTAAGGTTAACAAACAACCAAAAATAATTAAAATCTAAAATATTGACATAAAAACCTAGTTTTTTATTGGTTGATTTGATGTGGAATTACTCCTTTATCCGATAGCATTAAGTAAATAAAAAAAATTACCGAAGCAATCTTCATAATTATGGTTCGTAAATAGCAATGCAAACAGTAAATAAATAAAATGATGTTTTAAAATTAATTAAGTAAATAAACTTGGATTTTATTATGGTAAATAACCACCACGGATGAAACAGCTGATAACAATGATACTTCAAATTCTGATTATGTCTGAATTCCGATTGACATTAAAAGAAGTAGCAAGAGTAGAGGAAATTAATTCAGTTGACATCCGCATGATGGTATAGAAGGATCAGTCTAATTAGGAATTGATAAATTATTTGCCACTTCTATAATTTTATTTTTATTGAAAACTAGTTTCGAATGCTATGCATTCATCTTCAATTCGAGGTTTGAGTAGATTATATCAAACAGAAAAGTTTTTATTGGTTTGTTCTCGCAATTAACTGGCAATTGCTACCTAAACCTGTACTGCACTTAAACCTTGTACTGAAGATGAATGTATAACATTCGAAACTAGTTTTCAATAAGAACAAAATTATAGAAGTGGTAAATAATTTATCAATCCCTAATTGGGAATTAATTCGATTACAGTTTGATCAGCTAGCTATCGAGCTTGAAGATCAAGAATTTTTAGGCCAAGGTCGTCGAACTTGTTTATTAATCTAGGATAAAACGATTTTTTCCGCCCAAAAATGTTTTTTTTTTGTTTAACACTACAGCAGACATTATAAATGTCCGGACCGTTATCTAAATTTTGCAGGATACTTTTTAAAAATTTAATGGGATGTTTGTTTGCCTATGCCCGTTGTAATTTTTTTTAATGTTCATAGTATGTCATACCAAAATCTATACTGTAAGGACAGTCATAAAATCACTGCAAATTTATAAATTAAACTTCATAGCATTGAAATAGAGATAAGTTATGCATTCAAAATGTGTTTGACTATGTTGTCAAATACTGATTAAGGAAACATACAGTTCATAGATTTCCAATCTTTTATTACATTTTTCCAACTATAAAACTTCGCTATAAAAGTCGCTAGTGTAAATTATAATGTGTCATATCTTGATAACCTATTACAGATTGTTGACATTATTTATTAGAGTATAATAAAATTTATTTTTAAGTCTTGATAGGATCGGCATCGAACATTTGCGTTAGTTTAGCCTTATTATTATTTTTATTTTTCAAGGTATCTTCAAAAACCTTCTTCTAATCATGCTTTAGTAAAAATTGCCGTTTTCAGTTGTTTTGGCATCCATTGGCCCGTGATTATGTGCTTTCAATTCCTCCCTTGGGAACCCTATGGACGTTTAGAATAATTTACATATCTCTACAGACCACATCCGTGATTTAATTAAAACATCACTTCAAACCCTACCGTCTCTCATCAGTTTTTTCACCCCAAAAATATAGATATTGAATGGTGATCGTTTAGTCTTCTGAGGGGTACTAAAAATAACGATTTGTTTGATTATGTAGTAGATTGATGGGAGCGGAGTAGATCATTGGTAAGGGAATGTGTCACCATGCTGCCGGTCCCGGGTTCGAGACCGGTTGTAGCAGAAAATTTTTTATTTTGTTATCAGCTGTGGATCGAACCGGTGGGATCGGGAGACATTCCTGGGACCACCCACCCTCTATAAAGTGGGCACCCTTAATTGGGAGAAAAACCTGAAAACGGTTGAGCGTGATCTCGGCCAAATCACCTCCTTGTACAACCGTTGGTCTAGAAACAATACGTTCCTTTCCAAGTACTGAACCCAAGACCCTTAATGGGTTGTAGTGGTACAGATGTTTTTTTTTGGTCTAGAAATACATCATTTTCGAAGAGCACCAAATATCTTATTTATTGTATACGGATTTTCTCTGAGACTGCTGGGAGGATCTTCTTTTTAAGATTTGGCACTAAAATCATAGGTTTTCGGAACTCGACATTACAACCTGTCATATCGCTTCAAAATGACGACCGATTATCACTGCCAAGTAGCCCTCCTCCACCTCGCAAAATTAAAAAAAAAACACATACCATGAAATACTGATCTATTTATTAGCTTTCATATCCCACAAATCATAGGTTTTGAGGTCGTCACACCGGGAAGGAATTAAATACTAAATTAAGTGGATTAAATAATCAAAGGAATCAAAAATTAAAGGAATTTAATAATAATGTGGATCGGCTGAGTCGTCATCTACTCCACACAATTTAAAAATTATAACATTGAATCAATATTTGTGATAGAATTAAAAGCTCTTTATGAGCATTCCAAATGATATAGCTTCGATTTTGAGCCCATTCCCTTAATTCCCCAACAATCCCTTAATTGATGTAACTCAATATATAAAGTGATTTCAATCAAATGCTCTGAAACTTTGTAGGGACCTGGTTTTTGTCATTTGTCTGAGCAAAAGTATCGATTTGTACAAATAAATTATATGACAGAAGTTTGACTTATTTTCGAATTAATGAATTAAGGTCTCATTTTACTTATAACGGAATGTTAGAACATCGGATACAATATCGTATTCAACGATGTATTTATTTATTCTTACTCTGGTTCGGATGTACAGATACACCCACATACACAAAGGGTATATATGTGTGAGGGTGTGTGTGTGTGTGTGTGTGTGTGTATATATATAAATATATTAGGATTATATAGAAGATTGTTGCACACTTCAAATTCAGAGGATATGAATGGGTGGAAGAGGTTGATCCGCGATACAATATATATTTACACCTCTCGTGTATGTGGGTATATTTATACATCTGAACCAGTAAGATTTTAAATAATTGCATTGTTGAATACGATATTGTTTTATCCGCAAATAACTCAAAATACTGTCACAAAATTTGTTTGTGCCCATGGAAACATTTTCTCACGACAAAAAATAGATCCCTGCAAATTTTTTGATTTTTAATTAAATGCTGTGGATTCTTCAAAAAATTAAAGACAACTTAATTTTAAAAAACTTTAAAATTAATTAAACTAATATTAAATAAATAGTTAAACATTAAAATACAATACAATAATTAGTTCTTAAATAGATAACAACTTATTTAATATATTATTCTTTAATAAAAAAAAAAAGATCTTCATAAACATATTCGTACTTAATTAAAGATAATGGGTCTTTTCAGAATCTGTGTAAAATCCCGAGGATTTGAGAAAATCTAAAGTTTTATCACTGTACGGGGAAAAGGAGTAGGCAATGAAAACGATTGTTCGCTTTAAAGGCCTTGCTTGAATAATGGCGAAACTTTATTTTATAATTTATGCGTGTTATTAAATGTGATGTGATTTTATTATCTATCACTTATTAACTTTATTAAAGTAATATAATTAGTAAATTTTAAAATCAATTCGGTATAAAAGTCATATTTTCACTTATATATTTACCTAAATTCTCTGTCTTCCTTCTCCATTCGTTGAATATATTTTATGGATAATAAATCAACTATTGACGATAGCTACTTAATAATAATTTAACATCATTAATAACGATTCAAATTAATTAATAATAATTTATATTAATTAATTATAATTTAAATGAATAATTAAGTAGCTTTAATTAATATTAAATTAATTGTCTTATGAATAATAAATAATAAATTATTTTAAAATATGAATATAACTTTATAACCAGCGTTTTAAAGCTTAAAAACCTACGGTTTTTGAGAGAATGCACGATATAGGTCCGCACGGGCCCTATGCCATCTTGCGTACGTGTCGTTGTCATGGCAACTTTATATCAATTTGAGTCTGTTTACAAAAACTTTTAATGAGTAGGAAATTATATATTGTTTCCCATGTTCAACTCTAAAGGGCACTGCAATGTATGAATACTACACATTGAAAATGGTAAGTCATTACAAACTATGTAGCTTCACCAAATATGTGTGTTAAATAAACTTTTTTGGTAATATAATATTGTTTACACGAATAAATATGTTTTCCTACTTCTAATGTATTAGTGATTAGAAGAAGGATTGATATCTAACGCGAGAGTTCTCGCTCGGGTATACTAGTCAAATTTTTATTTCAGCTGGACATTTGGTGTTATTTATTTAATTTTAACTTTAATTTTTATTTCAGTAATATTGAGAAAGCATTATTATAAAAAAGTAATATTATTATATTATTGTTTAATAGAATACATCTTGGCAGGCCTTATCTCATTTACATGGTTGTCGATGAGTGGTTTTAATTTGCTTTACTTTTTACCAGAAAATGAAATAAGAAATTAATTCTAAAGTAAGCTAAGTTATCATTAAAAATATAAACAGTTGTAATTCTCATCAAAATTTGCACGTTATTAAATAATTACAAATTTAATTCTGATTTAAATTTAAGCTGATTAAATTATCAATAAAGGAAATATTTATTAATTTACAATATATAATAAACTCATACAGAAACTTGAAAATCTCTAATGAAGATTTGATGTTTTAGGGGCATTACCAATGTCCTATTATGCACACGTATAATGCATTTTAATTATATCTGTAGGTCTATCATGTTGTTTGCTCCGGACTTTCCTCATTACCAAGCGAAATTAGGCACCCTCGAGTTTCGTGCAATAATTATGTTAATAGTTTCGAATAGGAATTATGGCTTCCCTTATGCTGATAATACCCAATTTGGTTTCATGAATATTCAGAGAACAACTTATTACTTGTTAATTTTGACAAATCTTGCAATTTCATTTAGCAAATAAATCACGTAATGCAGCAATTAGTTTGGAACAAGTTAAGAAAATTATGTTTAGTACAAGTACATAACGAGAATTTTGAAATACGTTTTAATTGGAAATTACATGAATATGCGTAATAAATACATATGGGAGACTCAATAATATTTTTTTTTTAAATGTAAGCATTTTGATTAAGGGAGGTATAGGCAATCAAAAATTGAAAGGAAATTAATTTTATTTTTTTGCTTACCTGAAACAACAGCTCCTACTAATCATAGCGATATGTGTTTTTTGTATTTATGATAATTAGATCCTAGATAAAAATTCTTAAGAATACAGGCTAATGAATAGTTTTTTAAACGGCAAATAAATTATGTGTATTAAAAAAACAACTATTTTTGACTAAAAATTTCGATTTCTAAATTTTTACAAAAAGATTTTGAATAAAACTTTAAACGCCTAAATTCCGACACACATATTTATATATATATATATATATATATATATATATATATATATATATATATATATATTTAAACACTATTATATAAGAGAAAGAACTCAAAATGAGACGTAAATAATTGTTAGAGCATACATAGAAAGTTCCAAACAAGAAACCGAGTGTCTCAAAAGTAACAGAAAACAAATCACTTTCGATATTTCGCCAATTCAGGCATCATCAGGACAGAAGAAAAGAAAAAAAAAAAAAAATAAATAAAATGTACATAGATTGAAAAATCCAGCATATCTCATATCAACAGTCCAAATGATACTAAACAGAGACACCCCACACCAAGACAACCAGACACATTCCGTGGAAAAAGGGAGAGTACATGCTGTTTGTAATTTATTTTTTCGCAACTTTTGTCAGGTATTCTCCCTTTTCTCTTAGTGTGTGTCGGATTGTTGAAAGTTTGCGCGCATTTATTGCATTTTTGTTTAATTAAAACTTATTATTTAGCAAAAATTTGTAAAGATAAACTATTTAGGTTTTTATCAATAGCAATAAAGATTCCTAAAAATTTTTTTTTTACGAATATATATTTCATTGATATGCCCTATTAGACTTGTTACTAATCTTCGTATGTCTATTGTAATCCCCTCTACTATATGTCTATAGTTATTATTCATAACTGCTAATTAAAATTTTATTATACATATCACTTTTAGTTTGGGCAATTTGTGTGAAGTAATTTTTTCCAGTATCATTATTCTTTTATTAAAATTTTAATTAGCAGTTATGAATAATAACTATAGACATATAGGAGATGGGATTACAATAGATATATAGAGATTAGTATCAAGATTAATAGGGCATATGAATGAAAAATATATTTCGTTAAACAAAATTTTTAGGAATCTTTATTGCTATTGATAAAAACCTAAATAGATCTTTCTTTCCGAATTTTTGGTAAATAATGAGTTTTAATTAAACTAAAATGCAATAAATACACGCGTAATTTCAACAACCAGTCACATAGTAAGGGAAAAGGGAGGATGAGTCATGTCATCAACTTGACAACAGTTGGGAAAAAATAAAGTACAAACGGCATGTACCCTCCCTTTCCCCACGGAATGTTGCTGATTGTCTTGGTGTAGGGTACTGGCTCAAAAACGAAAAGTTGTACGATACTGAAATTACCTATTTAAGATAGGCACGTGAATGTGACGTTACTGCAACTTTTTAGTCAAAATCGACTAATCGGAAGTGCCACTTTATATAATAGATTTTACACTTTTTTACAATTTTCTCGAAAACGGCTCTAACGATTTTGATGAAACTTGCCTAAATTATTCTTCATAAAGGCCTTTTACGTTTCACATATATTCTGTATATCACCGAGGGAATGCAGAGGAAGAAGTTATAATGGAAAGAATATTTTATTTGCTCATAACTTAAAAAGTATGCATTAGATGGTGTATTATGTTTAGACGTGTATGAAAGGTAATTAAATTATCTAAAAAACAAAAAATAATCATCGGACCAGTAATAGCAAAGATACGCATCGGACTAACCGAAAGTGGTAATTATATCATTGATTTTACAATTTTGTCGTGAACGGCTCAGACGATTTTAATAAAACTTGCCTAATATCTTCTCCTTAAAGCTCTTTAACTTATCATGTATGTAACTATGTAATGTATGTAACGTATCAAGTATGTAACATGTAAATCATGTAAGTTTTAGAATTACCATTAGAATTACTATCCACTGTTGCTGGTGTGAGAAAATAAATAAAGCTTGGTCGATAGGTATATAAGCTTAATTATGTTCTCTTAATTTAAAATTAATTTTAATTAACGACTGATTTGTAAAAATCACAATGTGCAGTAAATTTAACAAAAAAATCGATGTTTTTTCTTTTCTTTGACTCTTGGATGCTACGAATCTTTGTGCTACGGAAAATTAACGTGATTAAATTCGACCTGCAGTTACATCCCAGTTACAAAGTGAAGCTTCAAAGAATACTACAAGTTTTTAATACTGTAGTAATTTGATATTAGTGAATGATCATTGCTTATAATTAACTGGTAAGATTTTACTTATGCAATGCATTTTGTTTTTCATTTTTATCAGAAAAAAAAATATTTAAAAAATGTTAATATACAGTCAACAAAGAAAAATATAATGTGAACAGAGATGTTACAAATACTGAAGCATCAGAGAGACAAAAGGAGCCTAATAAATTGAAGAGCCACAGATCCTCCAAGAGCCAGGCGATTTATCAAAGTCCATTATACATTTACTTTATATCTTTATTCCAATATAATTTGAATCTGTCAGCTACATAATATATGGTTCTTCCAACCCCTATATCCCAGGCTTAAGGATATCTTTTCCTCTGCTTGTATAACTTGCCACAGAAAATTAAACTTCACCTGAGGTGTAGTATTATAATAAATACAGAATAAATAAATGATCATAGAATTCGTTATAATAAACATTTTTCCTTATCCTTTATCTACTACCGTGGGTCGAAAGTTACCCGACCAAAAAAGTAATTTAAATATTTCTTGAGTGCTACAAAAGATAACCCACATCTTAGGTTTCCCCTCACTACTAAGAGAATATCAGTTAGCTTCGGGCTTTCTTAAAAGGCATACTATTGTATTTTTGTGTTAACCAGTGATTTTGGCCATTTTTGAACCTTATAATAGTAAAAAAAAACTCTCAGACATTTCATTAGAAGGGTCAGGGAAAAAATCAAGTCATCAAGGGGAAAAGTACGTGATTTTTTTTAAAAACGTGTCAGAAAGAAAAGATGCATCTTTTTAATATTACTGTATATACTATAGTATTATTGCATTATATTAGAATTATTTTATAATATTATTAGATAAAACTTCAATGGCTAATATTTCTTGACTCCCATGGCTTTTCCTGCATCCTAACGCTCTCAAAGAAATTCAGCTTTGAATTGTGATGCATTAAAAAATAAATATACCTACCTGTTTTCTCCCTAATCTTTCATTTGTAGAAATAGCAATAATTAAATCCAAACATTGCAAAGAAGTGTTGCAAAAAATTAATTTTTTAACAAAATTCAAAAATAAAGTGTGTTAATTATAATTTGTGTTACTTTTTTCATTTCAGGTTGGATATTCTATGTCACACATTGAAATTATATATGTACCATCTATTTTTTTTTTTTCAATTCCCTTCTTCCCTATTAATAATGCCTAGGATCGCCAAGTGGCCAAAATTCGACCAAAATTACAATATTATATCAATTTCGTGATTTATTTATACATTTAAAATGAAAAGAATGCATTATTTTCTTCGGCTATTGTTTGATGAAATTGAAAAAAATCGAATTAATTAAAGTAAAAAGGGAATTAATTCACCTTTTCAAAAAATAATCGTGGCACAGAAACACAGACCTGTGGCCAAGAATGTGTTTTTTTTTTTTTTTTTTTTTGGATTCAGGAGGCTCTGAAACACGAAGGTCACTTGAAAACGGCATTTTGACCTGATTACAATACTTTCATTAGGTAGCAGAGGTAGGAAAATAAAAACATGGCTACAATGTACAATGCGCTGTATCTTTGATAATATTGTTTTGTTTTTTTCTTTGTAGCGAATTCAATTATCTTTCAAATGATCATATGTATAAACGAACGGATGATGTATACTTTTTGAACTAAGCGCAAATATTTTATTCTTTTCGTCATAAATATTTTCCTTCTTTTTCTGGAGAGTTTAATGGATAGTTAAAGAGCTTTGAGGAGAGTGCTATTGCCAAGTTTCATCAATATCTTTGGAGCCGTTTTGGCTTACACTATTTGGAAGAAGAGTTTTTTCGGCTATTGCGCAGCCGCAATAAAGCTCAGAATGCTCGATTTGGTACACAGGCACAACTGACCCAAACCTTGCAAATAAAAACAAAAGTAAACAAACCTGTCAATCCGTTCAAGAGATAATCGTGGCAATGTCAGAACCAAAAACAGAGATTTACCTGTCTTAACGAAAAAATGTCTGAC
Organism: Rhaphigaster nebulosa; assembly: GCA_948150685.1. Lineage (NCBI taxonomy): Eukaryota > Metazoa > Arthropoda > Insecta > Hemiptera > Pentatomidae > Rhaphigaster > Rhaphigaster nebulosa. The sequence goes on from OX411311.1 coordinate 27,712,540, forward strand.
CCAGCTTCTCGGATATGCAGACGATATTGATATTATGGGAAGGTCTGAACAGGCTCTCAGAGAAGAGTTTACAGCCCTTGAAGCAGCTGCAAGACGACTTGGTCTAGAAGTCAATAAAAGAAAAACCAAGTACATGAGAGTTGGTGGTGAAGTAGATCTGAGCTCTACGTTTGAAGTGGGCTCTTTTAAGTTCGAGTGAGTTATGTAATGCTTCATATATCTTGGGTCTAAAGTGAATAGTAAGAATGACATGACTCAATAGATACAGAGAAGGATCACTGTTACCAATACATGCTTCTTTGGACTTGGCCGACACTTTAGAAGTAGATGCCTCTCAAATAACACCATGATAAATATGTACAAGACCCTCGTACGGCCAGTTTTATCATATGGCTCAGAGGATTGGACTATGACGAAAAGTGATAAGATGAAGCTGAGTGTGTTTGAGCGAGGAGTCTTCAGATGAATCTACGGCCCAGTGAAGGTGGGTGAGCGCTGGAGGAGAAGGAAAAGTAGGGAACTCAGCTCTCTATTTGCCGATCTCGATATCGTCACTTTTATTAAACTTGGTAGACTAAGATGGGCAGGATGCCGAATACTGAAATACCGAAAAAGGTTATGACCGAGGAGCTGCACTCCAAAAGAAGAGTAGGAAGGCCGAGAATCAGATGGCTGGACTTAACTTGGCAATCGGAACTGTAGAGCTGCAGCAGAAGACAGAGCCAACTGGCGAAGGCTCTTAGAGCAGGCCCAGTCTCGGTGACGGGACGTTGCGCCACATATGTATGTCTGTATGTAATGAAAACATATGTAAAAACACTCGATAATACTTATTCAATGATACATCTGTTTTCCCCTACCATACGAACATGCGGGGTAATCGGTACGACAAAAAAAATTCATGCCTATAAATATTAGATTAGCAAAACTGAATTGCTTCTGAGCCAGAAAATAAACTAATCAATAATAATTCAAACCAAATTTGGGTCATTGGTAATGGTTCTTAACCTACGCAATTTGCTTTAACAGTGATGTTCCCTACTTATTTTAGAACCATCGTTATCCGCAAAGAACTTCAATTTTGTTTTTATATGATAATCACCCTTTTTATATGTATGGAAAGAAGAAACTCCCCTCTTTTTAACAAGCCAAAGAACGTGGATATCGGATTAACTGAAGAGGAGATACAGAGCTTCAAACCCAAGCCTAATTATGTAGCTTAAAAATTTTTAGCACAATCGGGACTGGAAAAAAAAGGTTTTTTTCTTCGATAATTTTTTCAACATCAAGGTTTATTGGTGTGCTGAATCCAAATCTGCAATAATTTTTGGTGTGAAAAAATCTATGAGGCTAGTTTACTCAATAATTGAAATACATTTTAAATTTATTTGACTACAAATCAATTTTTTTTAATGTTTATATTTTTCCTTTTATATACTATAAAAAACTTATTAGCTGAAAAAATCATGTCGATATCATTCTCCAAACACGAGATATAGAATAAAGCATTTTCAGCATATTCTTTTTTCCAGGCCCATTGGATGAAACGGAAGAATATGGGTATACTTTTTTTTAATGTTGAATTACCCAAAACATATTGATCAAAATCGGCGACGAACACACCGTGCATTCCCCTTGTTAGTTCAGTGACGACATTTTTTACAAAAAGATGCTTCCCAGCCTCTTTGCGTTTAAAGGCATTTAGCCCTCGATTGCTCTTAAGAAAACTTTCTTTTTCCTGATTTTATTGTATAAGGTAGTTTATTTTTCATTTCTTGTATTTAGGAAAAACTATTGGTCAATCGTTTAGCTAACCATACTTGTAAAAGTAATGTTCCACATTCCTCCAATTTACTTATTCCTCTTCATTTACAATTTCACAGCGTTAGTACTTAATTTTATTTAACATTGTTTGTTGAAATTGAAGCTGTTTTATAAATAATTGATAGTCTTATTACTAATAGCTCAATGTTCCTTTTTATTTATTGTGTTCAGGAAAAGTTATCTATTTGTATTCTTAATAATTTAGTAAAACCTACTTGTAAAAGTAAATCGATTCGTTCCTTCATTTTAAACTTATCCTCCTTCGTTTAAAATTTCACAGCGTTAGTACTCAAGCGAGCACATTATTTGTTTCGAATTATTTGTTGAAATGTAATCTGTTATATTAATAATTGTTGGTCATATTACTTTCTACCGGTGTTTAATTACTCATCTGCTTGCTTACTTTGGTGATGCTGAAATTCCAGCTTTATTAAATTCCTGAAAACACTTGATATCTCGTGGAATTAAATCATTGAAAATTTGTTTTTAATCCTCTTATTCTAGCATTTTAAAATCGTGTTAGGGAAACTGTTTTATAAAAATTTACCCAGACAAATTCTCTAAAAGATTATAATCATTACAAGATATAGCATAGTTCGAAAATAAAGTTAAACAAGGAAGGGACTATACAAAAAAACGGTAAAACATTTAAAATCATTCCGATGAAGTCGTTTTTTCTTTTTGCGGTGTACTTGATACTATATTGGAATGATACTATATACTATATACTGGAATGATACTATACTTGATACTATATACTTGATACTATATTTTCGTTTTATAATTAATTTAGATTTATTTATTTTTTTAATTTATATTTTACAAATGTTTATTAGCTTTAACTTTGCGTCAGTTGGGAATTATGTATAATATTCATCCAGTGGTTGAGCATTCACTTTCATCCCCTCTCTCTATCCGTTCATCAACCTTTTCTTCGTGTTTTATGAGAATCGAAAAATTGTCAGTTGCACACAGTTATTCCGTTAAAAAGACGAAGAACATAGTAGAATACTTAGTAAGTCACTCTCCTGTTTTTGAATGTTTTTTAATTTTCAGTTTATTTACTTGTACATGTGTTGAATATTTTATTTCACTTCAAGAGAATAATATTATTTATACTTTGCTCAGTTTTTTGAAGATCAATGCAAGATTATTTCTTATTTTCGTTTGTACGAATATTTCAAACTTCTGATATTGAGCGTTAACCTTTTTTTTTTTTTCATTTTGAGTTTTATCTCATTTAAAGTGTGCATGAAATATTCTTGTTTTTCATTATCTCAGTGTATTTTAGGAATTTTCAAATTTACAGATTAGGATGTTCAAATATTATTATGCCTATCATTTCTTCCTTTAAATAAAATTTTCATTCTAGTTCTTCATGAAATAATTATGTTTAGATTTTATTACATTATTACTCAGTTCTAATTAGATTATTTTAATTAAGTTTGCGATTTCTTCACACCGGAAAATGAAAAAAAAAAATGAGATCAGTTGATTGTTCAATCTCAAAAGTTTAAAATATCTTTTCAAACGAAAATAAATAATAATCTGCTTACACTGGTCTTGTTTCTTTAAATACTGAACATAGTAAAAATAATTATTATCTTCTTGAAGTGATAGAAATGATCGAATGTTTAACTGATATCATTTATTTTTTTTCATTTTTCAGTATATTTAAAATTTCATCTAATCAGATATCACAAACTCATTGAAAATACTCTAATTAGAATTGTGTAATAATGCAATCAAATCTAAACATTATTATTTCATGAAGAACTTTGTATGAAATTAAAATGACAATTTTCAATTTAAGGAAGAAATGATAGGTATAATAATAAATTGGACCTCAGAAAAACTGGCCTACCTTGATTTAACCGTTTTATAACTCAAAAAAATAATTGCCCTAAGATAAAAATTTATTGTTATTACATGAAAAGAATAATTACCTTTAATTACACCCAACAATACTCTAAAGGATTAGCGATAAGAGACAGTTATATTCCGGGAGCTGAGGTCCAAAAACGCCAAGAAATATTGAAATAATTTCCCTTTCTCTAATATTGTTATTTCAATATTATTTGGCGTCTGTTGAGAGTAATCACAAATACTTTGTGTGAATCTTGTAGAAAATTTAATCCTCTACAAGATTGGTTATTGAAAAATAGTTATTTAGGCGAAACCACTGAAGATATAACTTTTTGCGTTTTTTGACATTTTGCAGATGTATATGGTTCCACATCTCAGCATCTGTTCCAAATTTTTAAAAATGTTACATATAAAACTTATAATATATAATATAAAGAAAAATCCCCAAATCACGCAACTTTTGAAAATGTAAATTAAGAAAATAAAAATATGTAAAAAGTTAATAAAACGAAAATGTTAATCGCAAGAAGAATACACAAATTCATTGTAATAATTTTCTCACTAGTTTCTAACCTTGTCTCTACTTTGATTCCCGATAATCCTCCGAGGCGTTTGAAATGAGGATGGCCTCGGGACCTTCTAGTTTAGAATTGTTATTGGAGTACTACCAATGGGTAGTTTCTCTAAATGTCTAACTTACCACGGTTAACATTTACTTGTAGTTTTTAGATGATACAATTGTAAATTTCAATAAATAAATAAAAATGTGTTTATGGAATTTCAGCATTGCCAAAATACCTGCGGATGAGGAATTTAGCATCGATAGAAAGCGATAAGACCAACAATTATTTACAAAACAGATTAAATTTTAACAACTAATGTGAAATAAAAATTGATTATTAACGCTGTGAAATTGTAAACGATGAATAGGTCTAAAATGGAGGGACGTGTGCTATGTTTTATCTAACTTGAGTTGAGCTTGATTACTATTTAGCTCTATTACATTTGTCTATATATATATATATATATATATATATATATATATATATATATATATATATATATATATATATATATATATATATATATATATAGGGCTGCCATTGGGCAATCATGGAGGATGATTATCCCAAAATTAAGTAAGTTTATGAATACTTTTGAATTTCTTACCTTGTCCTCTAAATTGGATACCTTTCCAAGGGTCTGGTTTGTGGTTACCATTATTTAATAATGAACCAGGATAATGTTCCTACCTTTAATTTTAATATTAATGTTAATCAAAGTTACTGCTATCTTAATGAAATATATTCAAATTAAATATGGACATGGTTACTAAAGAACTACCTCCTTGCTAACATTTATGTTTATTATTCAAAATTAAAATAACAAACTATTACCATAAAAAGTTAACCATGGAATGATTCAGCCTAGACTTAGCCATTAATTGTTTTAACATAAATCTCTTATCTGTACTAATTGGTGTTGATGGTTCCTCAGGCGAAGGCTTGAAGGCGATGGTTGTAGGCTTGCATCAGGCAAGGTCAGGATTCAGAGGAGCAGTCTAGCATCAGCCGATCTCAGTCTAGCCGTCCTCCCTCAGCCTCGGTCAGTTAAGAAGTATATCTTTTTCACCTCTTTGCTTCTTTCCCCCTTTCTCTCTTGTTTTGCCTAAGAGGGGGTTAAAAACGATGTTCATTGGCCGACTAGTTTTATAGAGGGAGGAAATTCTGGGATTTCATCGGATGGCTCCACCCCTTGTCCTGACAGCCGGTATCTGCGAACCATTATCCAACTAGTCTAATTTAATCATACCTTTTCCACTTTTTCCTCGAGGCCAGCCAAGCCTAAGGGGACCAGTTCTTAAAATTGATTAGATGTTCCAGCTTTTAGCATTGTTACAATGTTAACTTCTCAGTAGGGTTTTTAAATTAACTTATCCCTTATCACTTATGTGGTGACATCTGTCATCGTCTGTCAGTTACCCTTCTCTACCTGCTCGTCCATTATTTCTTTTGTTCGCACCTGGTCTGGTTAAATTTTATAACGATAATATTGTCCAATATCAATACATATTACGTGGAACAGTACTATTCCTTAACTAAACGATTGAATAGGCAAATAGATTATGGTTTTTCATAAATACAAGAAATAAAAAGAAACTACCATAAACCTTTAAAGAAAAATTAGGAAAAAAAAAGTATTCTTAAGAACTATTGAGGGCTTACTGCTTGTGTAGCCTGAGATACAAGGCCCGGAAGCACTTTTCTGTGAAAAAAGTGTTTACAAAACAAAAACTAAAGCCAATTCAAATTAACACGAATACTATACTCTGACACCCATATACCTTTCACAATAGCCTCGAAGCACTTAATGTACGTAAAAAATAAATTAAGAATGATTAAAAAATTTATAAATAACGTTCATATGTTAAACTTCATGTAATGTTGTGAATTGTAGTCTGCTAATGGCCGGCAAGGGTGGATGATGTTTATTTTAAAATAAGTAAATACGAAAATTTTGAGTAATTTTATAATTGTTTTCCTTTAGCTGACTACTATCATCCTAGTTCCCCGAACTACTTTAATCATTTAGTCATTACTAACGTTCAATTACAGTAATAATTGCAATATCTGTAAGTTATACAACTTTATATCATTTTATAAAGTATTTTTTTTATACTCTCGTATGTTTTTTTTCTATTGTATAATAATGAAGCATACACAGGTATGTAATTCCAGAACCTCCCTCCCTCTCTCTGACCATAAAGTCGCATATAAGGGCCTGAAGAATATTGTCAACATTTGACCAGGGGCGATATTAGTTTTGGTGGAAGAGGGTCAAGCATTAGCCGCAGCCTCCTAATGCCCCTCGCCCAAGTCCATTAAGTCCCACAATGAAAGCACTTATATACGCTTAGCCCAACTCCTTTAAAATCGATTTCCAAAAAGAAAAAAAAATATATATCCATTAAAACTTGTAAGGTTGATCGTTCAATAAATTATATTGAAATGTATAATAAACAGAGAGATGGAGAAAGAACAGAGTAAGCACTATTCACATTTTATCCTCGGTATACTTCGATAAAAGACTTTACTTTATATCCCGCCATATAACTTCTAACATTGCTTAGCTCAATTCTCTCAACTTTACAGGAGGTAGTAAAAACTGCCTAATTCCGTTGATAAAGATCTCTTCTTATAATTTATGGAGCAAATTTCAACTTCAAAACGACTTACGGAGTCTGTAGCTCGTTGGTATCGTTACCAATCGATCAGGCGTGAAAAAAGAAATCGAGTTTATAACTTAGCTCATTTTCCTCCATAACTGAGTTAGGCGGTGTTACAACTTATTTGAGGATATCTCATTAAAAAAAAACCTATCAAGTCATTAATTACTTGTAATAGATAATTATTGATAACGGTGTGGCGACTGGGCAGTGATAGTGATCAGTGCCAGGGAGGTTATGGTTGTAAAATGGGTTTGCCAATGTATATAAAATTAATTATTTCATTTTTTCGTTTTTCCGCTAAACATTTTCAATTAACTAATTTTCTTATTGCAAATTTCAATAGTCAAATTTTCTTGCGTGTTCATTGGCAAGCCTATTAATTACCTCCCTGAAAAAGTTGTTCTGTGGAGAGCTCTCTCATGTGTGTATTGTTGTCCAATAATTCTTATTCTGCTATTTTCTCATTTTGTTCCAGTATACCTTTTATGTACCAATTGCTTTGGAAAATAAAAGCACTCCTTTGAATTATTATCAATTATTTAGTGTACATCGTACCCCGAACACCAATTACATTAAAACGGTTTTAGTGTGTATTAATTATACTTTACAGTCAATTGTATAACATCTCTTTAAAAAGAATTTAATGAACAAAGTATTTTAAAAAGAAGAGAAGCATACTGTTTTTATCAAAATAAGTTTTTTTGGAAACTAAATTAACAACAAATAATCCCCGTGGATGTAGTGTGATTATCTAGAGATATGATGTCCCTGAAGTTGAGAGTTCGGTTAGAGTATGATTAATTATATTACTACTAGGCAGACGAAGAAGCTACAACAAAAATATTTTCTGTATAATATTTCACTGTTTTACCTTCCTTCACCTTATATAATCATTCATTAAATAAACTGTAAATGGTTAATAATAAATTATTTATAGTCAAGGAGAGCTAAATCAATGATGAATTAATTACACAATTTACTAATTAAGGGCTAAATTTATAATTAAATCTGTTTCAGATATGACCTTAAAACACATAAGACTGATCAAAAGACTCCGCTTATCAATGATGAAAACATGTGATAGAATATATTAATTTGCTATACCTTACAGTTAATTATCAATCAAATTAATTTATATTACTTATGGCCATTACTATTCAATTTACTTTGTTAATGTTTAATTTTACATAGATTAATTCAAATAATATTCTGCAGAATAATAATTAATAAACTGTTTCTTGGTTTAGGTAGCGGAGTAGCTCAGTGGTAAGGCAGAGTGCTGGGTTCGAGACCAGCTGTGGCAGTAATTATTATTTTTGTTATCAGCCGTGGATCGACCCTGTGGGATCGGGAGACCCTCCTGGAGCTCACCCAGCCTCTATAAAGTGGGTACCTTTAATTGGGGAAAAAACATGGTGGTTGAGCGTGATCTCGGCCAAATCACCTCCTTGTACAACCGTTGGCTTAGAAACAGAACGGTCCTTACCATGTGCTGAACCCAAGACCCTTCATGGGTTGTAGTGGTACAAGTTCAAGTTTTGTTGGTTTATCTTCTATCTTGTTGTGATGTATTCTTGGATTTAACCACATCGCGATTTCAGCTGAAAGTCCAAATTCTTATAAATGAGATCTTTGTGAGAGTCAGCCGCAGAATGAAGAATAGAGAAACAGCAGAGCAGAATAGATGCAGTAGTAGTAATAGCGAAGTATGATGCAATGGGACAAACATTGAAATTCTGCCTCTTTGTATACTTTTCATCCCTCTTTTTTTTAATTCTTGGATCTGATTAGCTGTCAGATTCTGACGGTATCGCTATCTCACGGAAAATACATATTTACATTTAAACGATTAAATAAATAAATCTAAATAAATTCTTATTATAGTGAAGTATGGCTTATTCTATTAAAGTATGATAGCATATTTATTAATTTAATTTACTTCGAAAATTACTCCTAATCAAATTTATCATGTCATAATATATGCACAGAGCAACAAAATAAGTACGTACGTAATAGTATATATATATATATATATATATATATATATATATATATATATATATATATATATATATATATATATATATAGCATACAATATGAACATCATGCCTTAAATAATGCCTGTCATGCTTCGGAGTCATATAATTAAAACAGTTTAGTTACATAAATAGTTGTAATTTTATCAAAGAACTAGAAGGAAGTGTGGTTGACTTATCACAAACTTGGATATTGGTTGCAAGCCTGTTCTCGCAGCCAAAGTATTTCTCATGGGGCGAATGGATTAAAAATTGATAACTCAAAACTTTTTTCATCAGTCTTCAAAAACTTTTAACCTAATTAATGAAACATGAAGGAACCATCGTATTTTATTGGCAAGAGATTTTCTTGTTTATAACTTATCAAGTTAAAAAGAATGTAACAGTAACTGCCAGCCTCTTTTAAGTGGATACCTGGCCTTTCATTGGGATTATACTGGCAGTTGAGCTCTCTAATTACGAAATTTTAATTTTAGCAACAAACATAAACATCTAGATCAGAAGTAAATAATAGTTTTTAATGTACTAGCTTCAACTTTGCACAACCCATGATTTTTGTATTTTTCATTTTCTATTTCTTTTTTTTGTTCACATTAATTATTCTTTTCAAGACAAGAATTTATATTGCTGGCTTATTATTTTATTGATAATATTGTAAAAATTAATTGATCTTTATTTTGTAATCTTAAAGCCAAATATTGTTTCTGTTTTATTTGTTCTATTCTGTTATTCTTAAGGGACCTGGTCGCAGAATAAAGTTCTTCTTCTACCAGCCTATCTACATACTTTCCACTTCATCTTGTTTAATCGTTGGTCAAGAAAATGTTCTTTCTTACCAATTTCTGAACCGCGAAAAATGAAAAAAAAATACATGTATATACATATACATTAGTATTCTCCATTCTTGCTTTTATCTATAGAGTTATAATGATTATGTTAGTAATTCATAGAAATTATTAAAGTATTTTTTCACTGAAATTAACTTATTTTAGGTTGCATTAATAAAAATTATATTTGGATGGTGTAACGTGTTTAAGGATATTTCAGTAGCGTATAAGTAACATTTAATTTGTTCAAAGCAAAAAATAAGTTTTGAGAAATAGTAATGTGGTCTCTAAAGCATTATTAGTAATTAATAATAAAAAAAAAAAAATTAAATCAGGTGTTCTTGCGCATTGTTCCCAGCTGAACTAAACACAATGTGGTAATCATGTGTACAAAATGGCTTTGTGTCTGGATGGATGGAATAATTCATAATTTTTTTTTAAACGCTAGAAGCAGTAAAATGTAAATTCAGGAGAGATAAAGGACAGGAATAAAGCTTATAATTTTTATTCAATTCAGTTGGAATATAGGCAGTAAATAACGAGACCCAATGACTTAGTATTCCGGAGCAAGCTCTGACAAGATTTCTCCCTTCAACTCTTCAGTATTCATCATGGCGCGTGGTCCAGTCGGTCGCCAATGATAGCAGGGAAATCGGGGGTTCGAGTCCAGTCTGCTAACTTTCGATTCAATTTAACCAGACTTGGTTTTGTAAGTTTATTCCTTGATTTTAGAGCAAACTTCGAGGCCTATATTCAATATAGTTTCTGAAAACCTATTATATATATATATATATATATATATATATATATATATATATATATATATATATATATATATATATATATATATATATCCTCTACTCTTGTAGGTGAGATTGATAATAAGTACTGCTGAATTAAGTGTTGCTACCTCTACAAGAATTTCCTTTTATTGAAGACAGTAAATTTAATTTGATTCCTATCAATTAAACTAAATTATTCTTAAAGATATTAAAAGAGACTTCTAAATAATTGGTTTTATTTATATGCTTTTTCCGAAGATAAAATTTTCTCCAAATGACAAAAAAAAATCTTTAGCAATAAAAAGTGAAAAACTGGTTGACTACATTATCAAACTAAATTAACTACACAAATATGCAAATACATATTAATTTGGTATTACCTAATATAATTAATTTTCTGTATTTATGTTTCGAATATATTCTTTAATCACTATTACTATAGTCCTTAATTGAGATAGATTGTAATATTACTTAATAAAAATAGTTTGATTTACTGATCCGTTTTAATTACTTTAAATAAAAGGTGCTTTTAAATTTAATTTATTTTGTAAACCAAGAACTTTCTCTACTGTCTGATCTGCGTGAATCGATTCTAGGCTATGGAATCTAAGGAAACTAATAATGTTCCTAAAACGTGTCGTCGCATACAAAGTAAGATTTTAATTTTATTTTTCAAATACAATTACTCAAAAAATGTGATGGAAAAGTTTTTAAAAAAATATAGAAAAGTATCAGAGACATAACAATTTTATTGTTATTTGAAATGAAAAACTCTTATACTAGCAAAAACATTTTCTTTGAATTAAATTGTATTATAGCAAATATAATAGATATTAATAATTTAGGTATCATTAAAAATATTTCGTGGGTAGCTCAGTGGGGCGGATAGTTTACTTATTATGTTATATCAGCCTTGGGGCCGGGAGATCGGGTACACCAAGCGTTTTTTAAGTATGAACCTTGGGGAAAGAACCTGGTAATCTTTGCCAGATCTCTTCTTTGTACAACCTTTGGTCAAGAAACAATATTTCCTTACTAAGGTACATTTAAAAAAAAATATTATTATTATTTTTTTATTTTTATGAAATTTATCTCTCTAGGAGATACCTAATCAATTTTTATAAGATCAACTATATTCACTAATTTTTTCTTCTTCTTTAATTATATTACTTTCTTTTTCATATATAGCTCATGGGTATAAAAAAGCCGAAAAGTGTTGTATCAATGAAAATATATCTAGAAGATGCTACGGACGACAGCAACAAAGGAGCAGTGCGTTCAAAGGAAAAGGCGACAGAAAAGACAGGAATGTGCACCTGCACAATAATGAAAGAAGAGGCCATGATATACCAGGGCGGGCTCAGGATCTCCTCGTAAAAGCAATGTTTTATGTATGAGCGACTGTTCACCTGTCGTAATTGCCAGAGTCCTTTATACTCCCCTCCTATGTAAATTACTTTCTCGAATGTTCTCTCAAAATTTTAGTCTCCTTTGGGCATAGAGTAAAGAAAGTTTAATTAAAGACTCGACAATTAAATATAGAAATATTTCTTCAATATACTCAATAAATTTCCTTCGTAAAATATAATCATCTGTAATAATGGTCTCTTCATTACATTTCAGGGCCAAGTGCAGCTAGAAACAAAAAAAAAAAAAAATTAAAAAGTAACTATCGAAGAAGACAAATTTTTCGAAACCACGCAACGTAATAATTAGTCAAACTATGGATAAGCCAATGTCTGGCCAGACAGGCGGAACGACTTAATGGTGAGTGTGGTATTCACTTATCCGCTCTTATGTAAATCAGACTGAGAGGGTCAAGATTAATTTGGTGGGACATCCACAAAATAAATATTTAATGACCCTGGTGGGAATCGAACCCACACTGCTCCGAACCTATTGCTTTGTATCTAATTTGTTTATAACTAATATAAAACAAAATAAATATTTTTTTTCTATAGGTCTTGATATTGTCTTATCTCACTGAGGAAATTAATATTAACTGACTTAATATTAACTAATAAATCTCATGACTCCTTTGAACGAATTATTGTAGAAATAGGAGTACATAAATACACTCTTAAAAGAATTTATTAGGGCTCTGTAAACAAAAAAAGAAAGAATAAATTGACTATTTTGATAAAAAAAGTTCTATGAGTCCAATTTTTTTCTGAAATATCTATCAATATGATTTCCACGAACGCCTATTTTAAATTATGTAAATATATAAATAATTTTAATTCAGATTAATTATCGTAATTGATTCTGTACTCTAGCTGAAGCGAAAAACACACACACACACACACATATATATATATATATATATATATATATATATATATATATATATATATATATATATTTATATATAAACCTGTACCACTACAACCCGTGAAGGGTCTTGGGCTCAGTACTTGGGTAAGGACCGTACTGTTTCAAAGCCAACGGTTGTGTAAGGAGGTGATTTGGCCGAGATCACGCTCAACCGCCAGGTTTTTCCCCCAATTAAGGTTACCCACTTTATAGAGGCTGGGTGAGCCCCAGGAGGGTCCCCCGATCCCACAGGGTCGATCCGCGACTGAATACAGAATAAATAATTATCTGCCTCAGCCGGTCTCGAACCCGGGACCTTGAGATTAGTAGCGCAGTGCCTAACCCACTGAGCTACCCCGCTCCCTTATATATATATATTTATATATATATATATATATATATATATATATATATATATATATATATATATATATATATAAGGGAGCGGGGTAGCTCAGTGGGTTAGGCACTGCGCTACTAATCTCAAGGTCCCGGGTTCGAGACCGGCTGAGGCAGATAATTATTTATTCTGTATTCAGTCGCGGATCGACCCTGTGGGATCGGGGGACCCTCCTGGGGCTCACCCAGCCTCTATAAAGTGGGTAACCTTAATTGGGGGAAAAACCTGGCGGTTGAGCGTGATCTCGGCCAAATCACCTCCTTACACAACCGTTGGCTTTGAAACAGTACGGTCCTTACCCAAGTACTGAGCCCAAGACCCTTCACGGGTTGTAGTGGTACAGGTTTATATATAAATATATATATATATATATATATATATATATATATATATATATATATTATATATATTGAAAAAAGAAAAATCTAACTCTTCAGTTTCAAAATTTAAGCTGAAATCTAAATAAACGAAGAACATTAACTAAATGAAGCTAAAGGGACCTAGTCGATATAAAAACAAGAGATTTACGATCAACAACAAGCTACTACAAACAAAACTGGTCGTGTTCCTTTGCCAAAGCGTTTTGTTATTCGATTTAACACTCGAATAGTCCATTTATTCAAAATCCAATCATTTCTGAGTGATTAAAAAAAAGAATAGGATTCTTTAGCATATTACATATCACTACTTCAAGCATATTACATAGGCGAAAGTGTACAAAAATCGTTCCACTAAACCAATTACGAAATTTCCAATATTGAAAAATAGTTAAAAATTCTCCAAAAAAACTATATAAACTTTGTTCTATACCAACAGACTTCAGTATTGTTATTAGGTTACATAATATTTCCTCTAATACTTCTAGAGTGATAAGATTTTAAAAGAATGGCTCTAATTTCATCTCCATATCAATTCCACAATTAACTATTTATTTAATTTATTTATTTATTAAGTCAGAAACATTTAAATAAAGGCAAATAACTTCCCAAAACGAAATTTATTTGCATTGAAATACTTTAAAAAAATTAGTTATTGGCTATTTTAATAAAAAATATGACAGCTCATTGCAGATTAGAATTTTTTTTTTATTAGAAAATAAGAGTGGAAAAATAACATAAACAAAGAGGGATGAAATTCACACTTAAAGCCATGATTTCCCACTTCTGGAGATGAGTTGAAAAACGTTGAAGGGGGCGAATTTAGACTCGACCTCTGAAAACAATGGGAGCTTTCCCTGCGTTAATTAGTAAATGTACGGGTCTCGGACAATTGAAGCATGAAAAAAATAATATTTTAGTCGAAGAATATTAATGATCTAATAAAATAAAAAAATTTCTTGACTTACCAGAATAGCGTTCCGAAGTTTAACAAATTATAACCAGCATAACCTCGTCCAATAGTTGAAAAATAAAGAGCCAAAGCACAAACCGTCTCAACAATTTTACTATCAACTGTCAACTGGGTGAGAGTGAATTATTTCAAGAGTTTAGTAATCTAACAGCAACAATATCAATGCTAGATAACTGGGGGTCGAATTAAGACGACGGGACGGATATCAGACAGCTTACATTGTATTATATTATTATGCATACATATATACATATGTGTGTGTATTGAGGTTATTGTTATAATTTAATAACATTATGCTGAATTTCAAAAGTTTCTAACATTAGGTAATCATTTTCAAAATGCCCAAAAACTTCATTATTAATTATTTTGCTTTTCAACTAAGGAATACAGAAAGTGAATTCCGACAAAAAAATGAAAAAAAAAATACGGAGAACAAATTAAATTATCCCTGGAGTCTTAATTACTCGTCTCCAAGGGTCTGAAACAATCAGCTCCTTTTATTTTTCAGGAAAGGAAATTACACAATTAAAATTGCCTGCTACGGCTTTACTAATTGCACACCGAGACCCCGGCGAATAATTTAAAAATTATTGGTGTATTAATTTAAACTAAAAATACCAGTTCTACTTATTGATTGATCGTAGATATTGAAATATAGCTTCATTGTCGGCGTGGAACCGCTATGTGTCAAAAACATGATTTTACAGACCAGACGAAAAACTGATTCATAAGCAGTGATATAAAATATAATGTTATAAACTAATTTTAAATATTCAAACATGGTAGATAAATAACTATGAAACAACCGATGTGACTATATAGTGACCGTCTTGAAAATGTCTCATGATTATCTGTGTAACTAGCAGAACCTGTTGAGAAAGTGATGGTTACTTACAATAGAAGGTTTTTTTTAATCTATTTGACTCATGTTAAGATTTTTATCGTTATAATATGATCGCTTTTCACCAGCTCCTTAGAGGTAAGGTCTTGTTTCTAATAATATCAAAATCACAAAATTGATTTTTGGCCACATTTCAAGGTCCAGACTTATTCCTTGGGTCCACTAAGAAATAAATTTTAACCTCCACTGACCGGTTTTGAACCTCCTTATGCTTGAGCTTATGAATCGATAATGCTTAGCAATCACAACCTACAAATCTATATTTAATAATTTTTAAAAAAAAATTTGTGGGCATGTGTGGTCAGCAGAGTGCCCTCTTTTAACGACCTTTTCTCCCTCTCTCTCACTCCCTCTCTCTCTCTCTCTCGCTCTCTCTCTCTCTCTGTATATATATATATATATATATATATATATATATATATATATATATATATATATATATATATAAATCATTCATATATTAACCATAAGAAATAAAAACTTCATTTTACTTCCGTTAAATGGTTGTTTGGACCTGCCTCCTACTGAAATACATTAATCAATAAAAACCGTATGGTTTTTATTACAATAGTCTCCGAGGTGTGCAACCTCAGTTTATATCCTCGCCTGTTACTAAAAAATGAAAAATGAAGCTCATAAGGATTTTTCTTTTTATTTAAGAATTATTTTCTTTACAATGACACTTGTAAAGTATCAAGTAATAAAGCAATAAAGTAACAATTTTATTGTTAAGTAATTCAAATATGCTCTTTATGTTATTAATTTTGTATAAATGTTTTTTAGATATTGATTCTCTTTCTTTATATATTTTTTCTATGTGCTTATTTTATTTCTTTTTCTGTATCATATTGCAATGTAAATTTATGTGTATATATATATTTTTTTTTTCTCAATATGGGATGTAAATAATTATTTTAACGATAAATTTTGTTAAACGGGTGAATGTAATTTTCTTTTTTCACTCTCTTTGTTCTTTTTTTATTATTACTCGTTTATATTGCTTCACAAGAATTATTTTTTATTTTATTATTTTTATATTATTTATGATTCTTATTTGTTTCTTTCAAAATGTAAGCCAGAATTGTTACTTTTTTGTTTGAACAACATAGCTAGACTTCGTCCCAGAATAAAGTTTTCTTTCTATCCTAATCTATTCTACATAATTATTCTATTATATATATATATATATATATATATATATATATATATATATATATATATATGTTAGATATACTAAGTTTAATATAGAAGTGGCAAATAATTTATCAATCCCAAATTAAATTATGAAAAGTTCGAATGGCAATCAAATAATTATGAAATGAAAAAATAGAAAATTGAATATAATTAAAGCAGAACAGGTAAACTGCGAAAACAAAAATTCTGTTAAACTTATTAAGTAAAACTTAAACTTAATCCAAAAAGGAGAAAAAAAAGGTTCGATGTATATTTGGTAAGAAATAGTATGAGTCCATCCACGTCCACTGTCTCGTCCAAAGCCTTCACTTTAAAGGCTTTGGATGTTCCTCAACCCTCATATATTCATATTATTAGCTTCTATCTCTTTTAAATTCCGTTGTATAGCTTTAATTTTTATTTAAGTGTATAGAATGTAATATTTATTTCTGATTCTCCAATTGTGATTTTTTGTATCTCAGATTAAATTATTTTTATCCATTCATAAACGAATTTTACGATGTAAACCAACTCGAAAAAATATTACATGAAGAAAACTGTTGATTAATCATCGACATATAATTTTATTTGGCATTTGAGCACTAAACAAATATTTTTTCTTCTATTCTTAGATATGTGCTGTTTATATCCTCTGTGAAAAAAGATAGAATATGTCCTAAAGTTTTTATAAAATATAGAACTAAAATTTATTTACTATTCTGCATGTTAAATTATTAAAAAGATATTCTCGGTTTTTAAATAATTTAAATAACAATACAACCGCTGTATTGAAGCTCTATATTATAATTTATTTTCTTTTAATTTCCATTTTTTTTGTAATGATACCGCGTGTAATAAAGAAATTTAAAAAAAATGTAATAGGACGATTTTTAACTTTCTTACTAATAATTTTTCACTTACGAATTAAATAAGATATGCCACTGATTCTTTTTCTTATTATTAATTAATGAATGCGCAACTTAAAAATCCTGTTTGATGTTGAACTGTTCCAAAGTCAGGGCAGGTAACTCAGGAGAGGTCGCTTTGATTAGAGACCTTGGCTATAAGTAGTGTCCACTAATTAGTTTGCTAGGACCCTATAAAGCATTCTCAGCTGGACGGTACACCATCTGCTCCCGATATTAATTAGAGTATATTGTTCGGTAATTAGAGATTACTAATTGATCCGAATCCTTCACCGCCTTTGGGTCAATTGATTTTAGGAGTAAGGCTGAAACTTGGAATAATTAATAAGTATGATAAATGGACCCTGAAAGGCCCTTTAAAAAGCGGATATTGATCTCAAGTATTAATCTTTTATTACTGCATTCGAAAATTTAGTATTCATAGGAATATCAGAAACAAATAATCAATGATATATATAGAATAATAATATATATATAGAAGAACTGACGAAAATTTCTAATGAAGACGACTTGGATAATTCAGCCACGAGTGATGATCCCGAAAGTGGAGCGTTCATTCTTCAGAATATCATCTATGACAACCCTGAGCCGTCTACCCCAAAGAACGACTATTTTCTAAGATTTGCTCCTGTACAATAATTAAAGAATAAGTTTAAAAGAGTTAAGTTAAAAAAAAGTTAATTCGCAATGTATAATCAACAAATTTCTACTACTTACTAAAACAGAAACTCAAACTGAGATATTTGTTATTAATCAGTCGATACCTGCCGGACTGAGGAGTCGGTATGATGGAAAGGAGAGTTAAATTATTTTTAGGAGTACGATTGGTGGGGCCCCAAAAATTGCAATGTATCTGTAAAAAAAAAAAAAAGTAAAGTATTTTTGTTTAAATTAGCTGTAAAAACATTTTGAATTAACTTTCTATATTTTATCCATAAAATATATCCCGACTATGATGGGATGAATGGTTTTTAAGTTTTTAGTTGAATGTTAAATGGTTTTCGTTTTTGAATGTTATTTAACAGGTTAGCAATATATATTTTTCGTAAAGATGGAAATTATATTTTAATATTTCGGATTCAGCTAATTATCTTTGGTGATACTATACCCATAAAATATGCTGAAATAACGATTTAGATTGAGAATGAGAATCTCATGTAATTTCGACATCAGAAGTAATATCAAAATAATACTTTTATTGAAGACAATTTCAAGGGTCCTAACGATCACTCCACTCCATTGTTCAATTTTTACCGACTGATAGTGGTTTATGGTCACATAAAAATGCATTAATGGGGCTATAAATAGTGGCTCTACAATAGTAAAAATATTAAATGATATAATCTTGACCCCCCTCTCAAACAAATATAAAAAGTAACGGATATTTTATGCATTTTTCAATTATAAATCCACTCAAAATGTTTACTTATTATTAATTATTAGTAGCATAATTATTAGTAAATAATTTTTAAAAAAATATTAGTTATTCATATCAATATTAAAAAAAAAAACGTTATACAATCAATATCGGAAATTTTAAAAACAATGTATTTAGTGACAAACAATTTTTATTATTATTGTTATAGCACAGCCATAAAACTGTGCAGTTCATTGTTCCACTCTATCCAATCACTTGGAGTGATTGGATTTTGTTCTAATGTGATGGATTTTAAAGCCGATGGAATTCTAGATGCTCCCCTCAATCCCAACCACTTCTATATTCCATTTGGTGTGGAGTGATTGGATTGGAATGATCGTCAGTAATCCCCATTATATTAGTAAAGTGTATGTTTGTACAAAGAATCGAACTTTATTTGTCCAATGGCGTTGTCCAATATATATATTTTTTCCTTATTCGTCAAATAGATGATGGCCATAATATGATTTAATAATCTTAATGCGTAAAACGTTACTTGTAACTTAAGTGCTCTAACTTGCCTTCCATAGGCTAGGAAAGATGAGGGAGAATAATGTTCGGGGATATCAATGCCAAGTTTAATAAATACGTGTTTGATTATATTATGAATATTAAGTTTCTTATATTTGTTTCATTGTCTAATTTATGATATATTTTTTAAAGAATACATCCATATTTTTTTTTTTTTTTTTATTAAACGATAATGCAATTTTATAAAAAGTAGGTAGGCCTCATTGCAAAATCAGTTAATTTTATATAACACGACAATACATATCGACTTGGAATAAGATCAAGTATAACTTTATAGCAACCATAAAGCTAAGCAGCAGTTTGAATGCAAGCCCTCGACTTCATCGACCCAGCACTCTGGTACTTAATGCACTTTATCGATGCATAACTTCAGCCCTGGAAACTTCAAAGGATTTATGTCCCAACTTAACTTGCTATATAGGAACAAAGGATGCCACCTAACTGGCTACAATCAAGCACGCGTCTTTGTTAAAAGAGCTATACACCTTCTTTTTTTTTTAATTATTATAGGAGACAAATTGTATTATACTTTATTATTTTTTTTACTAATTGCACAATCGATTTCTGGTTTCATTATCCAGTTAATAATGAATTAAATCGGTTACCCAGCTGCGACATGTTTCACACCATATTCCTAGATTAGATAAAATAATTTTTAAAAATATTAAAAATTTAGTTTGAATATACTGAACAAAGAATTTAGCTAAGCGAAGCTCATTTAATCTTATCGTAAGAGAGTCGACATCTACCAATAATTTATTGTTGCTTCTCTTCAGACACAGATACGGAGTTCATCTAGTTTTGTGTCTTCTTCTATTGTCTAACTAATTTTTGCAGGACATTCATTTATTTGTGACGTATTGAATACAGATTATTGAATAATCCTTCGTTGAAAAATTGAAGGAGAGAGATGAACTTAAAGTCTTTTAAAATTTCCATCTCGGCTCAAATATATTTTATCTGTAAGTTAAAGCAGTAAACTGTAAGTAACTTGATAAATTGTTTTTAATGTTAGTAAATAATCATAATCTATCTGCCATGTATATCTTTATAATACTAAGAAATTCATAAAGATAAATTATAATTTAAATAAATAAAAGTTATACCTGTTAGAACATCTTAATTCCTTGTACGCAGTAAAGGAAGTACATATTGTAATCGTCATATTTTTGTAATTAGTATTAGATATTATAGAATTATGTATTTATAGTTATTTTGTTCTATAACGTTGTATAATTTGTTATTTTGTTATATTTATATTATGCACTATTTTGTTTTGTTTTACCGTCTGTAATTGGGCTTAAGCCTGTTGGTGGATGCTGTTCATAAATATATAAATCGTGACAATTTTCGGAATTCATATTTCAACGGAAATATCCATTTTCAACATATATATATATATATATATATATATATATATATATATATATATATATATATATATATATATATATATGTATATATATATATATATATATATATATATATATATATATATATATATATATATATATATATATATATATGAAGTATCACAGCTAGTCACAAAGATTCCTAGATCATTTGGTGTACTTGCTCATCATGAGTACAGTTACCCGATCATATAAATAGAAATTGCTCTACCCCATCAAAATAATTGGCGAACATTTAAGTTATAACATATGTATATGTCCATAAAGGATCATAGATTATCAATTTAATTAGTTAAGTGAATAGAAACGTCATACCTTCTTATTTACAAATGAATTCAAATATCAACAATACATACATTTTACAATAATCTAGTCCTAATGGCAACGACGTTAGGTTTGGCGGGAAGCAACTTCGGTGGGCCTCTTTATTTGTCTGATGCTATGTTTCACCACCAACAAGAGATGCCTATGTTGGTTAAAGGAACATTTGACATAAGTTATAGACTGCAAAATATATAATATAGAATCACAATATAAATAAAACTGCATTATACAGGGTGGAGCAGAAATGACTGACACGCTCACTAATAGTCTCCAATCCTATGCTCTAATTTGGATGATATCGATGCAGAATGTGGGTGGTTCCAAATGGATTGAGCTGCAGCTCAAACATCTCTAGGTTCCCTTGGAGTTTTGAGGGTTATGATCCCTGACAGACTAAGCTCGTTGTGGAGTTCCTTGGAGTGGCCGGCAGGATCACCGGATTTATTTTCATGCGATATTGTTCTCTGAGGATATCTCGAGTACAAGGTGTTTGAACACTAATCTCGTTCTTCGGATGATTTAGGGGAGGGGATCGGGCAAGAAGAAATCTATGCCATTCCACCAGAAATGACTCGAAGTGGTTTAAAACTTCAAGGAACGTCTTCGGCATGCGTAGTCAATAACGAACAAGAACATTAGGAAGATGTAATCTTTAAAACCTACTGAAATAAAATTATTTGTAAGGCACTATATGGAAATAAAAACAGTTTTTTTTCTTCTAGAGACATAGATATGCTTCTTACTGCCCTTAAAAATGTGCCAGTAATTTCTGCAACACCAATAACAATGGAACCTCCAAACATCTAGATTATTTGTAAAAAAAGGTTTTAACACAATATTGAAAAATTTGATATTGCAGGAAATTTAATATATAAACGAAATAAAGAAAATATATTTTTTTTTCGTGGTTAAACATTTATAGATACCCTAATCGCTTTTTCCCGAATACCCCCAAAATCACTTCATTACTACTTTTATAGGATAAAATATCAATAAGTCTGAATTACCCAGTTTTATAAATCGGTAAAAATCAATATATCGCAAAAAAAAAAACGCAATAAAGAAAACAATTACACTAAAAGGAATATCTGCCCATGAAGTGGATAGCTTTAGTGACGCTTGGAGGAATGACCGTCTGAGAGGTGCGTTATACTGCACAGAAACACTCTCCTCACGTAAGAAAATAAAGAACTGAGATTCTCCTGGTAGTTGAGTGGGAAATGGCGAATTTCCAACCTCCAGAGGACAAAAGACGAAACTGCAGGCTGTGAGGCTGAGTTATAAATTACAAAAATTACAGAGAAGAGCTTAAGAAGAATACCAAGGCTTAAATGCTATGTTATTGTCTAGTTTTATATCATTAATTTTGAAAAAAATTAAATAAAACATTTTCTTTGATTTTATATGTAGTTATAGCTATCAAAAAGCACGTTTTCATTTATAGTTGCAAAATATATCCATGTTTTTATATATTCAGATATATAGGTGGAACATAGAACAAGCTAACTTATATTATTTCATAGTATTTAAATTTTAATACTTAATAACTTAAAACGAAGTTATAGAAAAACTGATAATTGTATCGTTTTTTGTTGCGTGTGCTTAAAAAGCCTAACCTTTTAACTTGATGAAATTACTTTAAAGGCAGTGGGTGACGACCGAAATGAATAATTATCGAGTAAGCATTGATTGCTAAGTTGATAAAAGAGAAATAGAGCATAATTATGTTATAATTTGATATAATTATATTTTAAATTAATTTAAATAATTTTATCCATATGGTTATTTTTACTTTCCCTTACCTATATACGAAGTATATAGTAAGGGGAAGTATTGTGATCGCGAAAATTTTCGAATTCGAGCTTTCGACGGAAATACACGTTTTAAGATCCCCTGAGTCCAAATAACCAAGTCTCACAAAATGGTCTGTGTGTATGTGATCAGTCTAGCTCAAAAACAAAAAGATGTACGATACTGAAATTACGTATTTCAGGTTGGCACATGCATGTGATGCTACAGCAACATTTTCGTCAAAATCGACTAACCTTTATATAATTATATAATCGATTTTACACTTATTTACAATTTTATCGAAAACGGCTGTAACGATTTTGATTAAACTTGCCTAAATTATTCTTCATAAAGACCTTTAACTTTTCATATATGTGGTACATCTCTGAGGAAATGCAGGGAAAAAAGTTACGATGAAAAGAATATTTTATTTACGCATACTTCAAAAGCGTGCACTTTACGGTAAATTATCTATAGTCTTGTATAAAATGTAATTAAATTATCTAAAAAACAAAAAAATAATCATAAAAATCGGACCAATAATAGCAAAGATACAGCGCATCGGACTAACCCCAAATGGTAATTATATTATGGATATTACAATTATTTACAATTTTCTCGAAAAAGGCTGTAACGATTTTGATGAAACTTGCCTAGTGTCTTCTCCTTACAGCCCTTTAACTTTTCATGTATATAGTGCATCACCGAGGAAATGCAGCGAAAAAAGTTATGATGAAAAGAAGATTTTATTTGCTCATAGCTTAAAAAGTATGCATTTTATGGTAAATTATGTAAAGAATCGTATGAAAGGTTATTAAATTATCTAAAAAAACAATAAAAGAATCGTATAAGCAAGATACATTAGCAAAGTATTAGCAAAGATACAGCGTATTTTATGAGGAGCACAATACCCTAGATGGATAACCGAGTGCATCTGAAAGGATACGGATGCGACCGAACCTTCTCCCACCAATCTGTTATAAACAATATACTCTGTAATAAAGTAATTTAAGAATACAAAAGCGGAAATTAACTTAATAATTTCTACTTTCATTTCATTTAATGGAATGAAAATATTTCCATGAAAACTAAACCGAAACTTTAAAAATATATTTGCAACTTGACGAAGTTAAAATATATAGGTAGTGTACATAATGGTTTTTCTAAAAATGTTTAAAAAACTGTTTTATTGTACTGAAGTGGGAGAAGATGTAAAGAAGTGAATGCTGCTGATTTTATTTCAAGCATTGTTTAAGTGAACTTTTTAAAATTGTATTAAAAAGATAATCATTATAGGACGGTAAGGGAAAGTTGTGTGATGCACGCACCGCACCAGATTTTTCCCCCTAATAATACATGCTATACGGCATTATAGGCTACTCACTCTCAACGCAGAACTGTGTTGCGGGTACTGTAGTATTTGCGCTTCGTATATCTTCCTAACACCTAAAATCAAATAACAGAAACAGACCTTTTTTAAAAATAAATTTCGTAGTTTCTGTTTTTTAATCACCTCTTTGTATCGAAATATAGCTTCTTAAATATATTTTTTAAATACCAGTATACTCAATTGATCATATAAAGTTTTTCAACTACTGGTTAACGTGTCTGTGATATGTTAACACACTGTTTCCTCCAAACGAGAAGATTGTAATTTATTTATCTAGTTTACTGTTTAGAGCTATTTGTTTGCGTTATTTTTACTTTATATTATTATTTTTTTTAAATGCAATAGATGCGGGCAATAAAATATGTATAAATTAAATTAATTGGAATGTCTAGAAATTTTTATCAAATGCTCAAACTGAAATTACCCATAAACAATTTAGGAATTCTCAATACTAATGTAAAACAACAAATAAAATAGAAATTGAACGATAGAATAAACTAAATGGTGATACATATTTTTTAAAATTTTACTACCGTCACTTTTTTTTTTTTTAATTTTTCAAAATCACTGCTATAGTGGTCCCCAGTATGTCTTCATCTTGTTATCTTCGTGTTTATATCTCAATTAATATGCGCCACCAGAGACACACCGATGATTTGACCAAAATAAGTCAAACGAGTCAGCACAAATTTCAAGAGTAAGTTAAGAACTAATTTAAACTTTAGAACATAATTCACAATTTGCAGCTTGAAAGCTGAAGGTCTCCTCAGTGAGGTTGTACATGAAGTTAAGTTACTATTAATTTACTTAATATTAAATGTATCATTGCTTTTAATATTTGTATTTTAATTGTGTTTTTTATTTGGTATGAATGTACACAATAATAACTGTTACATATTGCACAAAATTGCAACAAATTGTAATATTTGCCAATAAACTAATTAAAAATAGAAAAAAAATGTAGATAATAATTTATTTCGTGATCATGAAAATTCGAATTTTTCGTTTGACAGATTGACATTCTTTTAGTGACCTCTCCAACTGCTCGACTTTTTTGTATTTGTATTTCTAATTTAAACTCATTTACTTATCAACTTTTATTTTTATAAGTATGGTGTAGTTTAGAAAACTCTTGCCGATTAAAAAAATAAAATAAATAATGGCCTCTATTGGTTGTTAATACTATTATAGTTGTTAACAAAGATTTTAAGAAAATAAAATCTGTTGGTTTACCTGTAAGTCATTTTCATATATTATTGTTTTTGTCGGAATGAAACAAACAAATAACAATTAAATTATTTTCAGTTTAATTAATTATAGTTATGTTTTTGTTTTTTCAGCTGTAATAGAGTATGAAGGATTCAATACGATGTTCGTAAGTTACACAAAAGACCCATATCTTGAGCTGACCCCACGACAGAAGAGAAAGGATGGAGTGTTTACAGGTGGTGAGCGTTTAGGGCGGTCTCCAGGCAACCCCTCCCAACAGCTGGTCGATAGCAAAAACACAGGCTCTCAGCAGCTGTCGAAGGCAAACTGTCATTACAGCCCTCATCTCTTTTTGATTGTAAATGTCTCGCTTTCTTTCATATATAGTAAAAAAATACATTATAAATATAATATTAAATAGGCGATGAAATAACATCAATTTTAGATCCTTCTTAAAAAAGTACAAAAGTTGCAGAAAAAATGTTAAATTAAAAATAATATAAGTAGATGTTAAATCATACATTTAATAAATTGGGCAGGTATTCCCTCAATTTTCTTTATAAAAATTTATAGTGGTTCTGTGTTATAAAAAAAATTAAATTGCGCTGTGGGTTAAGAATTTGGCATTCACGATAATTGCCTGAATGTAAACCTTGAGAATTTGCTCATGTCGCTGGGGTCTCTCGGGTTTCGTCATAACTTGAGCTTTTCTGGTTTTGTCCACATTAGGGATGTTGAAAAAATATCGATATTTTAAAGGAAATATATCAATATTTTTTCCCGATAATTTTAATTCAATATAATATAATATCGATATTAAAATTTGAGTATCTAAAACCGATGTTTTCCCCCAAAAAAATCATAAAATAAATGCGTTCATTGGGTTGTTGCTTCTCACTTCGATTTACAAGTCAAACAAAGAATGTTCAAAATCTCTCTTCAGAGAGGCCCATCTTCAGAGCAATTATGTCCTAACGCCGTTTCACCGTTTTGAAAGATGCTCTTCGTTTCGATGACAGAAAAACCCGTAACGAAAGGAAGAAAATTGATCCAGCAGCCCCCATTACGGAGAATTTCACGAAGTTAATCAAGCAGTTAGAAGATATACGTTCCTGGTGAGTATTGTACCGTGGACGAATCACTCCTCCCATTCCGTGGGCATGTCTACAAAATTTCGTGTGTACAGCCCAAAAAGCCAGGGTATAAGTAAGGAATAAAAATAATGATATTGACCGATACTAGGACTGGTTATTGCCACAAGGCCTATATTTACACTGGAAAAAGATTAGATGGAAAAAAAATGACAGAAAACGAAAAAAAGCTCCTAGTTCCGACTCAGGCTCTCCTCCAGATATATCTAAACCAATTCCAAACAGCAACAGAAATATAACTGCTGACAATTGGTTCAGCTCAATGGAAGCCGTACTTGAACTCTGGAAAAGAAAACTTGCCTATGTGGGTACCATGAAGAAGAACAACAGGGAGTTGCCTCCCGAATTCTCAGCTCTCAAGAATCGACCCCTCAATGATGAGCTCAAATATTGAGAAATGGATCAATATTTTTGCGCGATAGTTTTAATTTAATGTATTATAATATTGATATTAAAATTTGAGTATCTAAAAACGATGTTTTTCCAAAAAAAATCATAAAATTAAAAAATTCCGTAAGGCCTAAGGTAAGTTTGATAGATTTCATTATTGCATTATTCATTCAATATTTATTATTTTTCTTCCTTATTCATTTTTTTTTATGTTAAAGCAATTTAGTTTTTTTTTTTAATGACAAATGTTAATTTTATTTTTGTTATAGGCAATGGATGAATATTTAATTTTTGCTATAAAAGCTGTTACCTCGGAAATATTTCATTTTATATTTAAGGACAGAACTCCGAGAGATGCTGCGCTCTAACGAGAGGAATCTAACTACTACTAGGTGGTATCTAATTTATTGAAAGAAGATAAATTCAGGGGGAAACCGGATCAGCTGGCTGTAGTGCATAGTGTACTGGGCTTTATTTTAATAGGGAATGTTCCAATATTAGACCGCTGTCTAATATTATGTTTAAATGCTGTTTTATAATCCTTCAATAGATAGCTTGGTATAATTTTTTTTGAAAATTCAAGAAGTTCGAAATTTGATCATGTCGCATTTACTGGTGAAAACGGAATGTGAAGAAATTTTTAAATCTTGTGTTCGCCGTTTGGAATCAGGACAGTTTGTTGTTAATTCGCCCTTTCAGAGAAAATCCAGTTTGTTGGGGGATTGCTGGAGATGGCCAAAAGGAGATAAATGAATTTGGAAAACCGATTAGATCGCTGTCAAGAACTCCGAATGCCTTGAGGTGATGCTGGATAATTTGCGGCAAGGGTATATATTGTTGGCAAAAGAACCATTAGTAATGACGGCTATTACATGCCCCATAATGGTATTGTTAATATTTTATATTAACAAGTAAGCCTCTTAGAACTGTTTTCGACGCTAGTGCTAAAACTACAAACAACTCATCATTAAATGACACTTTAGACGTGAGTTCCAAATTGATAATCGGTTATTTTCGTTTAATAATAAATGTTCGGTTCTTTTCAGTAGCCTTGAATGTGGGTATCAAGCAAATGCACCGGCAAATTTAAATAAACGAATCTCCCAGAAAATTCCAACAAATTTTTTGGTAGTTTTGCTTGAAGATTTCATTGGAGGCTTATGAACGACATTGACAAGGCCTACACGTCTTTGATAAGCCTCCTCGCCCTACTTGATGATAAGGGCCGTTCGTCAATTTGTCGAAGAACAAGTTAAAAATTATCCATTGGCAGAAATTCGACAAGACACCTACATGAACGATCTCATCGCTTTCGTTCCATCGTTACCAGATGCTCTGCAGCTTTATCTCCAAACAAAGG
Organism: Rhaphigaster nebulosa; assembly: GCA_948150685.1. Lineage (NCBI taxonomy): Eukaryota > Metazoa > Arthropoda > Insecta > Hemiptera > Pentatomidae > Rhaphigaster > Rhaphigaster nebulosa. Next base: position 27,741,143 of record OX411311.1, read on the forward strand.
CATTATTCAAGAACAGAGGTTTTCAGTTAACAAAATAGTCTTCGAATACTCTTGAAATTTGTCTTCGACTCTTGAGACCACTTTTGGGATGAGGGTAATTTTTCTCGGCAAAGTATTTTGAAACAGACAATTCCTTATTAAGAAACTTTGGCGTTTGGGGTTGGGTTGGAATCAAGCAGCCCCTGTTCTATCAGAATTCATTGATAAAATTCTCAAAGGGAGCTAAACGTACTGTCAGGTTTTTCTATTCCGAGACACGTCAGAGTTTTAATCGATTCGCGAGTCGATTTCGTGACGTATCTGAGGCAGTTAGGCTAAGGATCCGTGGTTTATTTAAAAATACACAGGAAAGTTTCAAGGTTTCTATTTTATGATGAAAATCCAAAGTATTGATAGGCTGAGGAATGGAAAATCTTGTTCTACAAACATTCATCTTTCACAACCGCGGAATCATTCGCATCCGAGAATGCTAATGTCGGGTTCGATAGTTGTAACTCGATTGTTTTGCCAGAGAAGGACCCGTTTGTAATTATCTCGATTGACTACTTTCACTTGCGAAATTGTCATGCAGGACCATACGTATGACTATCGTTAATTTGGCAGAAGTTTTGGATTCTTTCTGCCCGATAAATTATTCGTAGTTAGATTCGAAAATGCAAACGTTATTTTAGAGTTCATCACACGGTGGTCCCTCCAAAAGTTAACGGTGGTAACCTCCCTTCATGCAGGGTTTGTCAATTTAAACCTTTCGGGAAGAGTGCAATTGATTATGCTGGCCCACGTCTCATTACAATAGCAAGAGGACGAAATCTCTTCATTTTTAAAACATGCATTTGTCTATTCTTATTCATATTAATCAGGACAGTTCAATTCATTTTAATTTTATTTTACTAATTTTTTATTTAACTTATATTTAATTTATTTATATTTTCCCGTAAATATTATATGAATGGATTCCTTCCTTACTATAATTAATGTCCTTTGTTTGGATAGATTGTAGTATTCAATAATGAAAACAGTTATGATTATAAGAAAAAGATCATAAACAAGTTTAAAAAATCTTAAAAGTTAACTGAATAGAAATAGATAAAAAAAAAAAATTAAATATATATTTTTTATAGATTCGAATAAAATAGTGACATTTTCTAATTGACCAAGATAGGTTCACTAAAGCGATGCTAAGTTGAGAATAAATTTTGTCTTTAATACTTCAAGGTATAGTTTCTCTCTAATCTGAAAATAGATCCTGAGAGCCAAATTAATTGGAGACCAGAAATAACTATCAGGAGCTTTGAACAGGCACTTAGCTTCGGCTATAAAAGTTTTCATTAGTTTTATCACCTCGTTTAGATTACCTTCCTTAGCTGACTCCACCAGCTCTGCGGCCAGCTTTTCACTTTTTCCCCTGTTAAGCTTAGGTTGCAAAATTTAAAAAAAAAAAAAAAAAAACATCATAAGGCAATTAAACTATTTCTGTATCCTTCATTTCATATAATTTCAAATTAACTTAAGTTAATGTGGGGTAAGTACGCACTAGATTTATCAAAGTTCCACTTTACTTGGCTGAAAAATCTTCGTTATTTAAGCTAGATTTTCCTCTTATTTTTTTTTTCTAAGACGAATTGCAGTATTAGTAAGAATAAGGGAGGGGCCAGTGCGCACTAATCGTACTAAATGTACTAACGAAGTTATTTCCTTGACTTAGTGCGTGTATTCCCAGCCTCTATAAAGTAGTTATTTAACATTTCATTGGATTGGGAGGTAAACCTGGTGGTTGTCCTTGGGTACTGACCTCAAACCTCCGTTTAATACCGTCTTGAAATAGTACTGGCAGTAATAATAAATATTAAATATTTAATAAATATTTAGTATCTGCCAGTGGTACAGATTAATTTAAAAAAAAAATAATTTAAGTATTATCAAGACGTAATATAACCTACGCGACAGATAAATGAAAGTTTACACATCACGTATCCCGTTGTTTGCGGCCAGGTTAATGACACATGAACTTTGCAGTTAAATATGAAATTGTAGATGGAATTCGCAATGAGTTATTGTAGAGTAACAGCTACTTAGTTACTCGACCATACAGAGCAATAATTACTGCTTCAATAATGAACGTCAAATAGCAAAGCACTCGTGGAATAGCATATTGTTTAACAATTCCTCATTCACTAAAATGACAGCAATTTTTGAAATTATTTTATAATTCTTGACCATTATTTTAAAAATTATAATTCTTGATAATATATTTATGTCATTATTTGCAAGTTTAGGTATGTGGGTTTTTATTATGTTTTTCACTTTTTTGTACGCAGTAAAGGTAGTATTGTAATTGCGAAAATAATAGATTTTCAGATTGAATAGAAATATCCATTTTGTTCTTTTCTGAATGCAATTTGACAAGTTTCGTCGTGACGTCTGTACATATGTTCGTTCGTATCTAGCATAACTCAAAAACGGCTAGGCGTAGAAAGTTGATATTTTGTATTTAGGATTGCTGTAACATGTGATTGTGCACTGCAAGTGATACTTTACCTATGGATCATAATAGATTTTCAAAAGAAATTATTTTAAAGTATAATGCAAAACTTTTCAAATTTGGTAAGTAAGACTAATGTATTATTATAAATAACATACTTGAATTTGGTTATAATTGCCTAACCGGAAGTGGGACTTTACCGGAAACTGTTAATTCTTTTACCTCCCGCCGGAAGGGAGGAATACAGTCCGGGGGCCGACACCAAAAAAAGTGTCTGATCTCAAGAAAATTGTTTATGGTCTAGGCCGAAAGTACCCTCATACACTGGAAATATGAACGTCTGTCCACTCCTGATCGGTTCTAATCAAATTTTATAGGTCAAAGAATTCGTCATTTTCGTCATTTTTTTTCAGATTTTCCGTAGTTACTCCCTCTCCCCCCCCCCCTCCTAGTGCATTTTAAGTAAAACTTTGGTATTAATGTTTTTAAAGAACGTTCAATTTCCTGTAAGTTTTATATTTAGTATTTTTTAAATGCGAAACAGCTAATGATGCAAAATGTCAAACAACGCAAAAAGTTAGATATTCTGTGGTTTCGCCTTAATATTTTTCGGTACAATTTACTGCAAATAAAATGCATAATAATCAATCTTTTAGAGGATTAAATTTTCTACAAGATTCATACAAAATATTTGTAATTACTCTCCGACGCCTTGAAATATTGAAATAACAATTTTAGAGAAAGTGGATTTTTTTTCAGATTTGCATTCTAGGTAAATCTTTGTCATAACCAATTTAAAAAAATCATAAATTTCTTGCAAGTTTTATATGTAATATTTTTCAAATTCAGAATAGCTGCTGGGATGCGGGACTGTAAGCATCTCCAAAATGTCAAGAAAACGGAAAAGGTTAGATATTTAGTGGTTTTGCCTTAATAATTGTTTTTTTAGTGCACTTTAGTGCAAAATGGATGATAGCCAATTTTGTAGAGGATTAAATTTTCTACAATGTCCATACCAAATATTTGTAATTAATCTCAACAGATGCCAAGAAATGTTGAAATAACAATATCCCTATCTCCAAAATTATTATCTCAATATTACTTGGCATCTGTTGTAATTACAAATGTTTGGTGCGGATATTGTAGGACTAACCTAATCTAAGTCTATAACCTATGATGCGCTGGGAGCTAGTTACTGAGGAAAATCTGAAAAAAAGTGACGAAAATGACTAGTTCGTTGACCTATAAAATTTGATTGCCACCAATCTATTGTGGCAGACGTTCTTATTTCCAGTTTATTATAAGGGTACTTTCGGTCTAGACCATTAAACATTTTCTTGAAATCAGACACGTTTTTTGGCCTCGGCTCTCGGACTAATACGAATTACCGGGTGAAAATTACAAATCGAGATTTTCATAACTAAGTTCGTTTTTACAATATCATTTTTATACTGATATGTGTGTTTTTGAACGGATGTGTGGAAGTAGTCTACATTCTAGCTCAAATACTAATTAACAAAATGTTGTGAAATTTTGTATTTAAATTTGTTTCATTTATGGGAAGAACTGATTAGATTTAGTTCATAATTGTCCAACTGGAAGTGATACTTTATTTGTAACTGCGCATAGATTTTAGAGAAAATAGATTTTAATATAATCGTATTCTCTTCAAATTTGGTATAAGAGACCTTTATATCATTGCAAATGAAGCATTAAATTTCGGTTGTCTGATACCAATTGGAAGTTGTACTTTGCTTTTCACTTATAATAATTTGTTTTCTTCAGGAATTGAAACAGAGTGACGACTTTCTCTGCAATGTCTTTGCTACATTTCTTGTTAGGTTTTCTATAGATCTAAATTTCGTCAAATCGATTCGAACTGGGAGGGGAGAGGGTTCGATTAACTCTTTAAACTTGCGTTTGATTATTTGAGCTGTATTATTACACTTTTGGCAAATGGATGCTTTGAGACCATTGAGAAGTTACTAATTTTCGAACTGACAATATCCAATCCTAAGTCTGCATATTATAATTTCTTCCCTGTTTGAGTATCTCGTGCTCGTGGTACATTTGTTGCACAAAACATTTATTTTTCAGTCCCTTTCCTCGTTTTCTATAAGAATTTTCTTTAACAGGTGAACCTTTTTCTCGAATGAGACATATTTTATAATAGTTTTCTCTGCTACTTCTCCCTTTCTAGCCAAATGGGCAGCTTGGTTTTTCACAACCAAGATTCCACGGAGGGCTCGATTACAGTCCAATAGTAATATTGGACTATAAAACGAGATATAAATTTATAATAACTGTAAAGTTATTATAAATTTATATCTCGTTTTATTATGTATATTTTTCTAATCTTCAATATATTTATTGATTTTTTCACTTTTTAAAATCTACTCCCTTATTTCCCTAATATTCGCATTTAAAATTAAATAGAAACTAAATATATCATACCTACCTCATTAAAAACATTCTGACATACGCCTCATAGACTTAAGGTTCAGCAAAAAAGACTCACAAAACTGCAATGTTTTCAATAAAAAATATTAAGACTAATAAATGTAATAAAGCAACCAACAATAGACCTACACAAAAATACCCTTATACCAACATAATAAGACACAGCTAATACTGAAATTCCCATCAATACGAGAGAAGGTGACCTAACAGAAAATGGAGAGATATCATTCCGTGAATTACGGTACTCGAATCAAACTCGGGGAACAGAACTGATGGTTACTTTATTTCCTAATGCATGAAATAGTATAACCATCTCACCACCTAATTTAGTAATTGCCACTATGCTTTTGACATACCGAGATGAATTAATATTTAAAATAAATAATAAATGATTATTGAGAAAAGCTGTTGCATGCAATCTTGAAAGACAAATAAATTATACAATATATTTTTTCCAGGGAATGTTGTAAGTGTTCATGGCCGCCTTGTCGAGATATAAAACCTAAGGCGGAAAAGTTATGGGACGGAAAAATCTATATGGCGGAATAGAGTGAGATTTATTTATCTATTTTATTTAATGTACATTTTATAAACACGCCCCACAAGCTTTCGGAAGACTAAGTCGGAGCTAATGAAGGGTATTTTTGATATTGTAAAATTGAATTAACAATTTCAACAGTTTAGTTTAAGGCTGGAGGAGAGAGAGAAATTGGTTTCGTCTAAGGCGCTATAAAACCCATAGCCTGTAAGTGTTTGAACTGTTTGGACATTTGCTCAAAACAGAATATCTCAAGTATTTAATCTAAAAGTAAAAGCATTCGCAAAATTATATATATATATATATATATATATATAGTTTTAGCAGAAATGTAAATGAAAGAAAGAATGAGGTGGCCCTCTATTACATATATATTACACCTTGCTCGGTGATAGATATTAGCGAGGAAAGGAATTGGAACAAATAAAGGCAATTTGGAGCGATAAGTCATCGATAAAAATTATTATTCCACCTAAATTATTCTTCCACCTATGGACCTGGTGTATTAACAACTTATAACAAGAGAAGATAGGTTAAGTTATTTATTCTTCAAAATTCGGTGAATTTTTTTGTAATTGGAGAGAATGGAAACCGTTTTTATCTGTTCTTATCTAAGACATATTTTAGAGAAAAAATATTTCCAGAAATATTCTTGCAGCAACTGACTCCGTTCATATACTTACAGAATATATGGCGCATCCAGAATGAAATGGGAACAAATCAAAATATCTAACATCCAAAATTTTAATAGTTGTCTTTCCAAAGAGCATCCAGCCTTAATATATCAGGCCATACCGATATACACAATAGATAGCCCACCAGCAACATAATTGGAAACACCTTGAATGCTTCAATGTAGAAGATGACCTCTGTTAAATATTCATTCAAGGATACACACAATTTTTTAATTGAGTCCGTTTCATGCTTTATGTGCGATATGATGAATACTTACATAATCATACAACATGCTAAAGCTTTCCCTAAAAAATATTTTTATTGAATGGTCAAAGTTCTTAATCTATTTGAGACCCTGACCGAAAAATTTCAGTTTAAGGGGCGAAAACATATAAAAACGAGGTATTCCCAACAAGAACGAGAAAAGAATAAACACCATTATATTAAATAATTAAATTTAAAAATAATTGTCATTATTTTGAGCTGTTTGTGTTTTATTTATTTATTTTGTTATTAACTCTATGTAAAGGAATAGTAATACAATGAAGAAATAGGTTTAAGGTTATATTATGTCATGTGGCGTAAATGATATACTTTAAAACTTGTAAATGATCATTTGATTATAAGAAAACAGTATTTAAAAAAAAAATCCTTCTAGAAAATATATTTGATTCAACTAGAAAAATGTGAATTAAAAATTTCTGCTCTGCTAAATATGTACGGGGAAGGAATAAAATATAAAACATCCACATCGTTGTAACATTACTCGTGTCTGTGAAAAAATAGGGGTCGGACTGGGCAAATACCGAATTTGTGTATATCTGATCTTGGTTACTTCCATCGGAACTTGAATGGAGCTCTAGAGTAGGGGGTCTTACTGTGTTTCTTCCTCATATTTTTCGATCTGGTTTCATAAAAATGTCTGAGCTGCACTACAAATCGTATATATTTTTGCACTCTCTGTACCGAATAAGTCAAAAAATAAAAAATATTTCAAAAATAATCATTTGATGATAAGATAGAAAAAAATGTAAAATAACTATAGAGAATAGCTATATAAATCATTCTTCATTATATGAACAGAACAATTAAAAAAAAATAAAGTAAAATAGATAAGTTTACGTTGATTTCAGCATTCTTAATAATAATATTAATATTCCATTATTTCCGTTTATAAATATTTAAAATTACTACAATTTTATGAATTGCTCTTAATTTGAAACAATAAATAAATAAATCTTATTGAATTTCTTAAAAAATGCCAGAAAATTCCCAATTTCTTATCAATCGCACAGCATTATTTTAAAATTCTAAATCATAACTAATTTTTTTTTTAATCTGTATATATTAATATTTAAATATAACAAGTATGTTCAATCGTTTCTTCACCCAAATTTATATTTAGCTAATTTGTTATCCTTCCCCTTTAACCTAGCTGTATTGTAAGTAATTTCAGCTATGATGCATCAAGATTGTTCAAGTATTTAAAAGATATCTAATACTCAGTAGGTGATGGGGCTCACTCTACATTAGAATAAAGTTTAAAAACTAAATATTATAAATAAATATGTCAAATTGAAGTATTTTGGGAATTGAAAACACACGAGACAGAAATTGTACTACAAGTGTGTTAACATATTTATAAACTTCTGAATTCTATTTATACCTGTAACTATATGAATGAGCTGTAATACAGTATGGCTGCATCATGATAAGGTCAGTAAGTAATCAGCTGTACATCTCCAGGCCTTTAACAAACCTAATGCTTCAACTACCTGATACCAATTCAACTCCTTTTCCAACCTGTAATGTGGAATATTAGCAAAGCCTACACTAGTTCTTTAGTAAGTACGTTCTTGTGATGTTTTAAAAACATGAGTACGAATGCGTATGAAGGTACTTGAGGTTACATGTCATAAACTTTTTAATGAGCGATTTTGATTTTTTTTTTTGTTTTCCTGAAGGATTCAAAAATATTAAACTACAATAAAGCTTCAGCAGATAGTAATAGGCCACGTTATTGAGAAATTTAATAAATCAATTATAAGACGAAGATCTACGATTAACAAAAATCTAAGATGGCTTTTGGCTTTGGTTAATTTTCTGTTGTCTTACTGTTGCAGTTGTTATGTGAAATTTATAAACTGTTGGTTTCGGATTTCTGAACTTTATTTTCTATTTATTATTTTATTAAGCAAATGTACTGTGATATATGTAGTTTTATTAGTTAAATAAAATTTTGTGGATCCGTATTTTTTTTAGAAGACGAACCTTTAATACTTAATTAGATCAGGTAATGGTAATGGTATCAGATAATGGTACACTCAGTTATTTTAAAAGTTGAAGTGATAGGTTGCGAAATAAAGTTTGCGAACCTCTGGACTAGATGGGTAAAGGAAACAAAAAATGTTCTAGTTCGGATTGTAAGCATTTCTGAGCAGTAGTTCGTGGCTTCATTTCAATACGAAGCACAAAGGTATTACTACTATTATACGATCATAGTTTCTGCAGTGAGACAATCCATGTCGAATCCTGGTTCCCTCCAGCAGCTTTTGTCAATTATCTCGGTCTTGTCGATTCCTGATCTGAATAATACAATCCAAGGCTAATTTTGGTTCCTTGGTATTATGAATCAATGGTAGTACGCAACTATGTAGCACGTATCCTGGTGTTGTATATAGTGTTCTGTGTGAGTGATAGAGGAAGTGAACCCCCAATCTGGAGGACCAGATGCTGTCAGATCCTGGCGGCTACTTCCGTTGGGAAGTAGCTAAGTAGTCTGGCACAGCGTCTTATGAAATGTTGACCCTCGTCATTTTATCTTCTAATGTATCTTTTAAGTACGTAACATAAATTCAACGGTTCTGAGTTGTTAAAATATTTATTTGACTGCTATCATTGCCTTTCAGAATTTTCAAATTTTTATTTTTAGACAGTTCATTTATTTAACATAATTTGAATTTATTAAGCAAGTTAATGTACACCAGTTGCATTTAATAAAATATTTAATAACGTTTCTTTATTCATACTGATAAGATTTTCCAACCAAAATCAGATGATTCAGAACTAATATTCATAAAAAAATTATACTGCTCGAAAATTCTTGAAAATTTGGTCTTAGTACTTCATAAGAACTTTTTTTTGGTTATTTTTTTGCTAAGCGTTGTTACACAAGGGAGGTGGAGTGGCCAATTATTCAAGCACATCCCAAAGTTTTTCCACCAAGCCTAACATAGATTAAGATACCTATGTTACACACAGAAATCATGCATGGACCCAGTAAAGATTCACCAAACCAATAGGGGATTTCCGTTCCTGAGAAAAGGCGAAATCAATTTTCTGGCTTTGACATATTTCCGGAACTCGGGAGCTCATTGCCTTACCCACCAAGCAAAATTAATCTTAGTAAAAATGGAAGAAGTTTCTGAAAGCAATAGAAATTTTATGATCAGGCATGATTATGAATCTTGGGCCATCTTAAGAATTACAGATATCGTGAGATCCGCATCAGAACGAGAGTTAAAAAATAAAAAATAAATATATATATATATATATATATATATATATATATATATATATATATATATATATATATATATATATTTAAAACATTCGCAGTAAAAAATAAATAAATGAATGCCAGGTAGATTTTATACAGCTACATAAAGAAGGCACACCAATGTGGGTGGATCAAAGAATCTGAAGCGATTGTAATAGTTCTTGGAAAGCGGGTATTTCATTATGTTATTCCAGAAACTCTGAGGGTGTAGGCAGAACAATAGATTTGAGGGTAGAATAGATTCAATTTGCAACTATCCGGGTTCCAGGAAGGTTTATAAAGGAAAATATATCAATAGAAACAAAAAATCTGCATAACCCTCCAGTGTGTCTTTGTTTAAATTTGTTTTGAAACAGTCCAGATTCTTCTACGAAACTAAATTTATATCTTACTTTTTCTTTATATTAATAAAAAAAAAATGGAGACGATCCCGCTGTGTAGAAGTGCTTTCCATCACTGCTTACATGCAGTAATCTTACATTCATAATTATGTTATTCACAGCATTTCAAACAACTTTACTTCATTACTTAAATTTTCATAATTTCGAAAATTATTGTTTCACTGAAATAAAAATAAATTTCCCATTATTAAAAAACCTTATATATATATATATATATATATATATATATATATATATATATATATATATATATATATATATAATTGTTTCTAAACCTTCTTTATACCTCCTTTTCGTAGCTAATTTGTTATCCTTCCCCATTAACCTAGTTGTATTGTAAGTAATTTCAGCTATGATGCATCAAGATTGTTGAAGTATTTAAAAGATATCTACTACTCAGCAGGTGATTGGGCTCGCTCTACATTAGAATGAAGTTTAAAAACTAAATATTATAAATAAATATGTCTATTTTATTGCTAACGTGATTTTGTTGTAAATGGAGAGCCGAGATTATTAAATTTGTTTTGAAGATTTCATTTCGCGATGGTTGTTAGTTACCGAAGAAATTTCCATTTTATTAATTAATCAATCATTTATTTTATTTTTAACAACCACTTAAGCACATAAATTCTTCAGCTATTCCACTAAACATTTTTAGGTAAAAATCAATTTGGGTCATTCTCCTAATTTAGTGCAATTAATCTAACGATCTTTTTCGGAAATCAAAGTCATGTGGTTTGATTTTTTGAATTTCTATTACCCTCAGGAAGTACCCCTTGACAACTTTCTGAAGCAGACACATTCTTAACATCCTAGTTTTCATGAGATCGATTTTTTTTAATCGAATGACTGAAAAACTCTTATTCTTGGGAATGAAAAATATGATTAGGGGATGACAGACTCCATGAATATTTTAATATTTTAAAAACATCGGCCGTGATTTTGGATCAGTATAGAAATGCTAAACGCCAGTGGAAAGTTTTATTTTTAAAGGCAATTTTTAAAATTCTTTTTTAATTACTCAAAAATATGATTCCCTACCTCAAGTAGTTAGGAAACAAAAATAAATTGTTTGTGAATATTGAAAAAAAAATATACTATTTGTCCCTCCATTGTCACTCCCTAGCCACCTAGCAATTTTTATTGAGGCTAGGGAGTGCCCGGCTAGGGAGTGTCAAATCAACCATTTTTCATTTATGCACGCCAGGGAAGCTTGACAAAAAATTAAAATAAGCATATTCGTTAAGAGGTTTTGAAGTACTAAGAAACGATGTAATATGCAAAATATAACTCTAACCGCTATTGATTCTGTTTAGCACTGTAATGACCGTCAATAAAAGTACGCAATCAATTTTCATGCACTTTTACATTCTGGAAGTAATTGAAGAGGGGAGTGAATAGAACAAAGGAGACATGTATTCTGCTTCCTACTTGTATTGCCTGATCACTTCTCAGCCAAAATTTTCTTTTGTGAGAATGTATTGCGGGCATTTCCAAAACGGGCTAGAGAGCGACCGGAAACAGTGAGACAGAGACAAAAACAGGTGATTGGTGTGTTCCATTCAAATTATGCTTTATACCAATACACGAAAGAATGGTCGAAAGAAGTCACCGTCTCAGATTTTTTACAGGGCTGGGGAGTGACTAAACTAGCATTATATATTTTGTAACTAAATACCCATTAATTATTTGAACCTAAAAGTGAGAAAGAAATGATGTCCTCAGAGAGAATAATAACAGAAAAAAAAAATCATCCCCATTCTGATAGTTCATCGTTTTTAAAAAAAACTGTGAATGAAATAGCACCGCACTAGGAGAATGACCCAATTATATTTTAAAAAGCAACATATGTTTTTCATGTAAACATTGTAGACAATTTAAAAAAAAAAAAGATTTAAAAAGAAAAAAAATACACGGTTCGTTACTTCGAATTATGATAGGTCGTACTTAGCGGAACTGAAATCGTAAATGGAAAACCTCTACCTGCCGGTGGAAATAAGTCACGTAGAAGAAAATAGATCCATTCCCGGTAGTGGCAGTTTTCCGAAGAAATATCTATTTGGCCAGGAAAGAGGGAAAGAGCAAAGAAAATATAGACCAAGATGGGGTGGGAGGAAGGGACTATTCACCGCAACAGCGCCCTCTATTCACTAATCCTTTGTCCAGCTCGGAGGACCGACTCCTGGCCACAGTCCAGGCACTTAGTGCTGCAGTTAGCTCCATCCTCTTCCTTTCTGTTTTCTCTACTCCTCGGAAATAGAATAGATCTTTTTAAAGAATTGCACGGATGGTATTAAAATAATCTAGTAATCTTTGAAAGATTTTACATTGGAAATGTATTTAAAAAAGTAAATCCTTGGAAGACTGCTGAATCTACGGACAAAATTATATTTTTATTTTTCTCGGCCATTGGGAAACATATTCTCACCTGGTGAAATGGTTAAGTGAAATGATATGCTCTATAGTGTTGAGAATAAATTCTGTTTTTTTTTAATATTCAAATTTTTGAAAGTATAAAATTCGGAGATGTGATTGTAGTCCTTAGGTACTCCTGGTCCTTGGATACATCTGGATGTTCTTCCGGACATTAGATAGGAAGTGAAGTTTTCAGGAATAAAAATCATAACTTCAGTAAATAAATAGTTTATTGATTTATAAATGTTCTAGAAATGCATAAAAGAAAAATTCACTTGATAAAAAAAAAATTAAAATTTGAGCTTATTATACAAAAAATGCTAATTCACTGTAGTCGTTAACCCAATTTGGAGCCTGCAAAGTTCACAGGAAATGTAAAAATTTCAACGGATTAACAAGTTGCGTTCTTCAGCACATTACACTGACCGAAGGTACGATACAAGCCAATTTATTTTCCAAAGGGGAATATCAACAGATAGGTTATGATTTTTATGACTTCAAAATCAGAAATAAATCTTCGAATTATTTTTTTAAATTAGGACATTGACAAAAAAAAGAGAAAAAAATAAGGACAAGAGGCATTTTTTTTTAACCTTCAGAAAAGAGTAAAAATGTCATATTCATCTCCCTTGAGTCAATTTAGAGCCGGCTTTCCATGAAGAACTGAGAATTACATCCATTAGGAACAGTCATCCTTTTCCTTCTGCTTTCAAATTTTAAAATGAATTATCAGTAGGAACAACTGCTCTTAGAGCTTTAGAGCAGCTCTTAGAATGAGCGTTCTTCCCTCTCATCTCTTGTCGTCTTTGAACTGTTTTTTTTACAATCTTTCCGTCAACGTCTTGGTTCCATGCTGCATTTTTTTTTATCCCGACTAACAATATTACTTGCTCATTTTAACGGTCGTTGGTCCTTATTTTTCTTTCCACAATATTACCTTATATTACTCTTATCTTATATTACTCTTTCCAAAGAGTAATATAAGATAAGAGTAATATAAGGTAATATTGTGGAAAGAAAAATAAGGACCAACGACCGTTAAAATGAGCAAGTAATATTGTTAGTCGGGATAAAAAAAAATGCAGCATGGAACCAAGACGTTGACGGAAAGATTGTAAAAAAAACAGTTCAAAGACGACAAGAGATGAGAGGGAAGAACGCTCATTCTAAGAGCTGCTCTAAAGCTCTAAGAGCAGTTGTTCCTACTGATAATTCATTTTAAAATTTGAAAGCAGAAGGAAAAGGATGACTGTTCCTAATGGATGTAATTCTCAGTTCTTCATGGAAAGCCGGCTCTAAATTGACTCAAGGGAGATGAATATGACATTTTTACTCTTTTCTGAAGGTTAAAAAAAAATGCCTCTTGTCCTTATTTTTTTCTCTTTTTTTTGTCAATGTCCTAATTTAAAAAAATAATTCGAAGATTTATTTCTGATTTTGAAGTCATAAAAATCATAACCTATCTGTTGATATTCCCCTTTGGAAAATAAATTGGCTTGTATCGTACCTTCGGTCAGTGTAATGTGCTGAAGAACGCAACTTGTTAATCCGTTGAAATTTTTACATTTCCTGTGAACTTTGCAGGCTCCAAATTGGGTTAACGACTACAGTGAATTAGCATTTTTTGTATAATAAGCTCAAATTTTAATTTTTTTTTTATCAAGTGAATTTTTCTTTTATGCATTTCTAGAACATTTATAAATCAATAAACTATTTATTTACTGAAGTTATGATTTTTATTCCTGAAAACTTCACTTCCTATCTAATGTCCGGAAGAACATCCAGATGTATCCAAGGACCAGGAGTACCTAAGGACTACAATCACATCTCCGAATTTTATACTTTCAAAAATTTGAATATTAAAAAAAAACAGAATTTATTCTCAACACTATAGAGCATATCATTTCACTTAACCATTTCACCAGGTGAGAATATGTTTCCCAATGGCCGAGAAAAATAAAAATATAATTTTGTCCGTAGATTCAGCAGTCTTCCAAGGATTTACTTTTTTAAATACATTTCCAATGTAAAATCTTTCAAAGATTACTAGATTATTTTAATACCATCCGTGCAATTCTTTAAAAAGATCTATTCTATTTCCGAGGAGTAGAGAAAACAGAAAGGAAGAGGATGGAGCTAACTGCAGCACTAAGTGCCTGGACTGTGGCCAGGAGTCGGTCCTCCGAGCTGGACAAAGGATTAGTGAATAGAGGGCGCTGTTGCGGTGAATAGTCCCTTCCTCCCACCCCATCTTGGTCTATATTTTCTTTGCTCTTTCCCTCTTTCCTGGCCAAATAGATATTTCTTCGGAAAACTGCCACTACCGGGAATGGATCTATTTTCTTCTACGTGACTTATTTCCACCGGCAGGTAGAGGTTTTCCATTTACGATTTCAGTTCCGCTAAGTACGACCTATCATAATTCGAAGTAACGAACCGTGTATTTTTTTTCTTTTTAAATCTTTTTTTTTTTTAAATTGTCTACAATGTTTACATGAAAAACATATGTTGCTTTTTAAAATATAATTGGGTCATTCTCCTAGTGCGGTGCTATTTCATTCACAGTTTTTTTTAAAAACGATGAACTATCAGAATGGGGATGATTTTTTTTTTCTGTTATTATTCTCTCTGAGGACATCATTTCTTTCTCACTTTTAGGTTCAAATAATTAATGGGTATTTAGTTACAAAATATATAATGCTAGTTTAGTCACTCCCCAGCCCTGTAAAAAATCTGAGACGGTGACTTCTTTCGACCATTCTTTCGTGTATTGGTATAAAGCATAATTTGAATGGAACACACCAATCACCTGTTTTTGTCTCTGTCTCACTGTTTCCGGTCGCTCTCTAGCCCGTTTTGGAAATGCCCGCAATACATTCTCACAAAAGAAAATTTTGGCTGAGAAGTGATCAGGCAATACAAGTAGGAAGCAGAATACATGTCTCCTTTGTTCTATTCACTCCCCTCTTCAATTACTTCCAGAATGTAAAAGTGCATGAAAATTGATTGCGTACTTTTATTGACGGTCATTACAGTGCTAAACAGAATCAATAGCGGTTAGAGTTATATTTTGCATATTACATCGTTTCTTAGTACTTCAAAACCTCTTAACGAATATGCTTATTTTAATTTTTTGTCAAGCTTCCCTGGCGTGCATAAATGAAAAATGGTTGATTTGACACTCCCTAGCCGGGCACTCCCTAGCCTCAATAAAAATTGCTAGGTGGCTAGGGAGTGACAATGGAGGGACAAATAGTATATTTTTTTTTTCAATATTCACAAACAATTTATTTTTGTTTCCTAACTACTTGAGGTAGGGAATCATATTTTTGAGTAATTAAAAAAGAATTTTAAAAATTGCCTTTAAAAATAAAACTTTCCACTGGCGTTTAGCATTTCTATACTGATCCAAAATCACGGCCGATGTTTTTAAAATATTAAAATATTCATGGAGTCTGTCATCCCCTAATCATATTTTTCATTCCCAAGAATAAGAGTTTTTCAGTCATTCGATTAAAAAAAATCGATCTCATGAAAACTAGGATGTTAAGAATGTGTCTGCTTCAGAAAGTTGTCAAGGGGTACTTCCTGAGGGTAATAGAAATTCAAAAAATCAAACCACATGACTTTGATTTCCGAAAAAGATCGTTAGATTAATTGCACTAAATTAGGAGAATGACCCAAATTGATTTTTACCTAAAAATGTTTAGTGGAATAGCTGAAGAATTTATGTGCTTAAGTGGTTGTTAAAAATAAAATAAATGATTGATTAATTAATAAAATGGAAATTTCTTCGGTAACTAACAACCATCGCGAAATGAAATCTTCAAAACAAATTTAATAATCTCGGCTCTCCATTTACAACAAAATCACGTTAGCAATAAAATAGACATATTTATTTATAATATTTAGTTTTTAAACTTCATTCTAATGTAGAGCGAGCCCAATCACCTGCTGAGTAGTAGATATCTTTTAAATACTTCAACAATCTTGATGCATCATAGCTGAAATTACTTACAATACAACTAGGTTAATGGGGAAGGATAACAAATTAGCTACGAAAAGGAGGTATAAAGAAGGTTTAGAAACAATTATATATATATATATATATATATATATATATATATATATATATATATATATATATATATATATAAGGTTTTTTAATAATGGGAAATTTATTTTTATTTCAGTGAAACAATAATTTTCGAAATTATGAAAATTTAAGTAATGAAGTAAAGTTGTTTGAAATGCTGTGAATAACATAATTATGAATGTAAGATTACTGCATGTAAGCAGTGATGGAAAGCACTTCTACACAGCGGGATCGTCTCCATTTTTTTTTTATTAATATAAAGAAAAAGTAAGATATAAATTTAGTTTCGTAGAAGAATCTGGACTGTTTCAAAACAAATTTAAACAAAGACACACTGGAGGGTTATGCAGATTTTTTGTTTCTAAATTTGTTTCTAAATTAACCAGGTAACATAAAAAACTATTTTGATTTAACCCAATAATAATTTCTGAATAAAGTGTTCTGAAAAATAAATGAAAGCTGATTATGAAGAATCTAACTTGATAAATGGCATTAATTATTTTAGCAAGTGGAAGTCGGGTGGCAATTCGATTATGGGGCAATTACCAACTTCATCCAGTAGGCCATTTTAGGTCATTAGGGGCTTGATTAGTTCTCACTGACCGGGAAATCGATTTCGAATTATCGAAATTTACTAAAATAAATCGATTTCGTGTTAATTCATCTGGATGAGCAAATTTATTGTTATCTTTATTGAATACATTACATTTTTTTGTCAAAGGGAACTATTAGACTAATTGATTTACTGTAATTGCGCGTAGATAACTCAACGTAGATCAAACGTCATAACGGGGAGTGGTAAAATATAAAATTATGAGTCAGGTAATATGGGGCAAGTGCGCA
Source organism: Rhaphigaster nebulosa (assembly GCA_948150685.1). Lineage (NCBI taxonomy): Eukaryota > Metazoa > Arthropoda > Insecta > Hemiptera > Pentatomidae > Rhaphigaster > Rhaphigaster nebulosa. The sequence goes on from OX411311.1 coordinate 27,758,612, forward strand.
CTAGGTTTTACAAAGATGCGTTTAAAGGCCAGTAAAATCTTTATATTCGAAGCTAGATTTTTTCTCTTCTTTTAAAAAATATGTTCCTTAGATAATTGTGTATACATTTTACATTCAAGCCCACACATCCATCACGTCCATTTTTGTGAGATTAATAATTCGATTTTGTGGTACCTACTACCACTTGCCTCTGCCTTAAGGGGTGATTAATTGCGTACTAAATATCTCGAATACTCATTATTCAAGCAGTGGCGATTGTAGGGTAAGTTCAAAATAGATCATTTCTGAAGGATTATTACATTGATGTAATCATGGAAAAAAGTTAATACTTCTCTGGAATGTTGGATTCACATTTTACAATGTGATATTCCGTAGTTGTCCCGACAAAATGTGATAGTAGGTGTATTTGTACACCAAACGCGCTTGTCCCATAACAGCGATATGCACTTACCCCAACTGTCAGGCTTTGCCAAGGCAACTGCGGATAAGCGCTTAAATACTTGAAGACTGTCAAGCAGAAATGTGAATCTCAAGGCATTTTGAAAAACAACTTCTGAAGATTCTTCTTACCGCAAAAAAAACAAAAAAAAAAAAACAGGCGTAGAAGTGGATAAACGTCTATGCAGCAGAAGTTGAAAGATCCAGCTTAATCAACAAGTTGGAACTGATACTTTCACAGCTCATTATACTTGTTTAAATGTTTATGTACGGACATGAATATTTTTAATTCATGCTTCGTAAAGCTGACTGTCAATGTCACTGAGTCAATATTACTGAAACAATATTATTTAACGTCGTGTATATATCGCATGCATCAATATTATTGCTACAATATATCCCTCATGCGGTGAATTTAATGACGGAACTCGATATTGACTCAATAATATTGACCGTGTAAGATAGGCTAAATGGCCAGCTCGAAATACTATAGTTCAGGTTTGGGTTTATAGAGACGATTATACACTTAGTCCGAAAACAAATTTTTATGGGGTGATTTTATAGTTGTAAAAAGTTTTAAATAAGCTGATATGTAAATAATATGTAAATTTTAAGACAAGATCATTCCCTTTAGCTTTAAGATTCTTGCTTTCAAATTAATCTCTGGCTGTTTAACGTAAATAAGTTTTTCATTGAATACATTATAATTAGAAAGTTACCACAACACTAATAGAATTAAACTTTTATTTATCTTGTTTCCTTGTAAGAACAAATTAATTAACAAAGTCTCAGATCAAAAACATCTTGAACACGCATTAATAAAGAGTAGCTATATTGTCAATTTCAGGCTAGTTGTCCTTCAATGAAATTGAAAAATGTTCATGATCGGATTGATGCACGATAGAATAAAGTGATGGCGCAAGAAGAATTTTGAAAATCCGTAATTTTCAAAAATGAGCTCAAAGAAGAAGTCCTTTTATAACTCACTATTTGCCGGAAAGGTCTTACCTTCTTTGCATATATTTTTCATTTTATTTTAAATATTGAATCATACCTGTAATAGTTGCGTAGTGACAATCAGCAAAGTGTATGACAAGATTATCATGTCACACCCGGCATGGAGAAGGTTTTATTAACTTGAATTAAAAAATAATTTTATTTAAAACAATAAAATATATGTAAATGTTTAATAAATGTTACCTTTTCTATTTGTGATGAATTATATTGGAATTTTATCGCATTTGATGTTTTTATAATAGCTGAGAAAAAATAGTTAAAATAATGCTCCATTAATTTTGAAGATGAAACATTGATATGACTGATAAAGATAAACAAATGAGTTGTCTGTGATAAACGAAAACGATATACGTCATTGCTATAACAAAAAATAAATAAAAAATTTCAATAACAAAACCTTAAGATAAAACGTAGCACAAATGCTGTGTTATTGCCTAGAAGACAAAATTACAGTAAATTTAAGGACGACTATTTTTTACCTAAAATAGGTTGATTGAAAAGTTTGTGAATTTGTTAAATTACTGTCCACAATGCATAAAGATTATTAATTTATAGCATTCAAAAGCAGTGTTACAGATGAAACTTAACAAACGTTACAAAAATTTATAAAATGAAAGTAGTCCAGGATGGTAGAGAGAGGGTATTCACAAAGAGACAAGATATTGCCGAGTTAGCAAAGGGATCGAACTAATTTCCTGTCACGATAACGAACGGCTCCCTCTAGCGGCGACTCTTAGCACTCACTTTTCCTCGCCTGTCCCCACCAGGAATACGTCAGCACGTCTTCAAGTAAAGTTTTATTAATCAGCCATTATTGCGGAGCCATGTATTACTGGGTGTATATTGAACTAGATGTATATGTATATAAAGAAATGTATATTAAACTGACAGATAAAGTATTTAATTATCAAGATCATTTTTATCTTTGTCATTCTTTACATGTCCGATTTATACAATAAATCTACAGAAGATTTTTAGACAATGACAGTTTTTCTCATATAAAAAATAAATATTCATTGAAAAATATTGTTACAGATTAAAAAGAAATAAAAATACCTCTTTAATATAACCAGCTTCAGAAATAATTAAATTGACGGAACCTTAATTTTATCCTAGATATTTTAGTGAATTTTGTATAATAGTAATATTAATAATAATTAAATTTGTTGCTTAAAATTTCAATAACTTATAGGATATATGGGTATAAGGGTATTCACTTGTGCAGAAGATTCGTAGAAACCGAAATCGTAAGGAATAGGTATTCTGTGAACGGTTGTTTTTGATTTTTATTTTTATTTCATTTCATTCAAAGGCTTCCTCTTAAGTCCCATTGATATTGCTTATTTGAAATGATTAATCGTCTCTCACTGTTAGTAGTATTAAAAAATGGGCAAATAAAAAGTTTGAAAGAATTGGGTAATTAACTAAAGGAGAAAAGAGATATTTTTTCAGGTTGAAAACAGATTTCCGGAAATAAGAATGGTAATATAGATGTATAAAAGTTGAGTAGCTAAATATTTTAGAAAATCTAACAACTACCATATATAGCCGTTGAAGTTAGTGGTGAGTGACGAAAAACGCATATGCTTATGCGATTGTTGTTAATAATTTCTACTTTTATGTTATTTAACGAAATTAAATAGAAAGTTTTAAAATTGATTTTCAACCTGACAAACTAACAATATATAGTTTTTTTTTCTTATTCTCCGTTTATTAAAGAATCTTTTTTTACATGTATAAATGAACAATATATGTATACAATGTTATATAAACGACATGGTTGTTCTGCAATAGTTTAAACAACCTTTTGTTATAGATACTTTTGTGAGAGGGGACTTGAAGAAGTGTATACCTATAAATTCTTTAAAATTATTTTAAAATATCTGATGTGGGCAACACATGACTTCCTTGTACGCCTATTAAATTATAAATCCGTGGCTCAAAAAGTGATACTGAATTTGGTTACTAGTTTCCGAAGATTCCAGTAAAAACGACAATCGGCGTCCCGTCATCCATCTATTGACACACACACACACACACACACACACACAAATACACACAATTGTCACTGGAGGTCTCATTCCATTATTATATGTCGTTTTCCTTCAGTAGGTAACTAGTTTCCAAGATATTTCTTCATGTTCCATGACAACAATAAAACTGTCAATATCACGGGATAAAGCATTAGAAATGGACAGTTTCGACATTTTAAGCGGAAAAACGCACTTAACTAATATCTTATTCTCATGATGAAGACTTGTTGATCTCACAAATGGGGAGGAAAACTAGTATTTTAGACTCAATTTTAACACTTAAAACAAGTAATAAAAATGTTAAATTGGATTGGAAACCAAATTGCGTTTGTAACCTTTATTACCGAAACATATGATTTCTCTTTTAATTTAAATATAATTTTTGATGTAAGCTTATTATGACCTTCAAGTAAAGTACCCTTTTCCGCTCACGAATCTTAACCAAAATCTTGTAAATACATTGATATCGATATAAACATCCTATTTACCAAATTTGAGATGTTTTACATTATCTTTTAATATATTTTTTGACGAAAGTCTTATATGACCTTCAAGTAAAGTACCACTTCCGGTTTTCCTATTTAGACCGAAATCTAGTATGCTAGGGGATGGTCAAAATGGATATTTCCGTTGAAATCTGAAAACTTTCGCGAATACAATAATTTCTTTACTTCGTACAAGGAAGTAAAAATGGATCATTGTTAGAGAATGGTAAGTGAAAGTTATGTTATGCGCAAACCGCATCAGATTTTTCCATTTACGTTACAGATTTACATTTTATTGTTTTTATATAAGGCAGACAAGATTTTCCCTCCAACAATTTATTAATAAAAGTAAATTTTACAGTATAACTAATTGTACAAAATTGGCACAAAATAGATTTAATTTTTTATCAATGCAGTTCATATTATATTTTAATAATAATTAATTGAAATAACTGGTATTACGATTCAAAATTTTTATTTTTTTTAAAGAATATAAATATACGATTTATAATCATTAATATATATAGTTATGTGGTTTGTAGGTTAGGAGACAGAACTTATTTAGGTTATATCTGTACTTTCGATCCAGTGGGCCATGGACAAACACTCTGTGCCAATCTAATTTCACTCGACTAGAGAGGCCCAGCAAATATTGTTCTCCTGACAGGTAATTCGCTCATGGCTGGTTGGGTAGTCATAGAGCTATATTAGTCCTCTACCAGCAAAATCAGTTTATATTTGGCCTTTAATTAGTATTAAAAATATTTGGAATTGATATTAATGGCTAAACCTATATAAAACAATGCAAGTCACTCCGGCAAACGATAAATAATTTAATTAGGGATTGATAAATTATTTGCAACTTCTATAAATTTGTTATTGAAAACTAGTTTCAAGGTTTAAATGGATTATATCAAAGAGAAAAGTTTTTACTGGTTTCTTCTCGCATTGAACTAACAATGACGAATATAATAACATTCGAAACTAGTTTTCAATAAAAGAAATTTATAGAAGTGGCAAATAATTTATCAATCCCTAATTAGACTGATCCTTCTATACCATCATGCGGATGTCAACTGATAAATAATTTAGTTTTACAAAAGGTTATAGCTAATCAAAAAGTTATGTACTATAAACAAAAAATACTACAATAGTTTTCTGCATCACTAAACCATAAAAAAATGCACAAGTAACTTAAATTTAGTCAAGTTTTGCTAGGATTCGGGTTCGATACCGTTGCCAGCTAAATATTCAACAAAATATTTAATAATTCCATGTGGTTTTTAAAGAGTATTCAAAGTATTTGGAACAGGTATTAATGTAAATATAAAACTATGTCATTGCAGAAAACTATACCAAACTCAAATTATCTGTTGTACATATGGGTGTTCGTAAGATGAAATACAGGTCTGTATAATTAAAATATATGGTTAAAGAAAATAAAAATTCGTATTAAGTTCATGCCTCCTCAAATACTTGCCATAAACATTAATAATTCAATTAAATCTGTAATTATTCAAAAAAATATATTTAAAATTTTCATTTTTCATTGGAAAATATTCCATTACGAGAAATATTCTTCAGTGCGCATTTATTTTTCAACAAACTTTCCATGATTTAATATTTCTGATGAATTTGATATGATTCCACGAATCGAATTCAGTTCAACGGTTGTGAAGAGAAAGATGTCAATTTTATTGGCGAGACCTTATAAATAATATAAAGATATTTACCTTCTAAGATTTTAAAAATATAACCACAAATTTTGATGGATTTATTTTATATTTTGTTATAGAACACAAATGTTAAATCAGACATTCATGATGAAATGATGGTATGGATTGTATGTTCTGAGGTAGAAGTTTTTGCATCGGTTAATGAAAATAAGTAAATGCGAATTTCATTGTTTATTTATTTTATGCAACTCATCATTTTTCAGGCTCTCTTGAATCTCAGTTTTGCTTGGATTACCATTGTATAAATAATTTCAGCTTGATTGTCATCAATTCCGTAATACAAGATGATCATGAAAATATTTGTATCCCCATTGTCTTAGATCAAACCACAATTTATCTCTGAATTTCTAGAAAATGATTCATTTCTTTGTTATTAAGGGATAACATGAACGACGATTACACAGTGACATTAAAAAAAAAAAAAAACGAAGGGCTTACACCATGTATTTGTAATGGTATGCGTAAATTAATAAACACCAACCCGCAAAAAAAAATAAAATAAAAAATAACGATCCACTATATACATACGTATATATTTCCGTCTAACTTACCTCCCGGAAAGTTACTTAATCGACTCTAGCTCTGGAAATTCTATAAAGGAAACTATTTAGGAATTCATAGAATTTAATTTAGGAAACTATTCAAGTAAACGTTCTAGAGATTTAAAATCTCTTTGAAATGAGCCTACATTCATTTCAGAACGCAAAGTATTAGGATAATTATTATTATTTATATTTTTTATAGTTATTGGATTATAAAAATATATTAATAAAACAAATAACCGGAAGCTTATCCATAACACTCTTGCTTTCACTTTGGACACTTCTTGCTCTTCCTTTATTAATTCTTGTAACTTACGTTCCGGAATGAAAATTGACTTATTTCAGTGATTTTAATGCTCTAAAATTTTGAATTGTATTCTAAAAAAAAATAAAAAAGAAGCTTTCTTTCAGAGAAATTTGGAAAATTGTATAGAAAACTTGGTTTTTGCGATTTTGGCGCACAGAATAAAAAAAAATTCCCGATATGAATTTTATTTCCTATCAGAATCCGTAAAAATAAATTACCCCATGCCATTGGAAATTTCAGAGTTATAGTGGCTTTAGAAATACTATGTTACAAAGTTGCTAGTGCGCCTCAAATCAGGCTACCTAATTGGGATTCCCCAAATTACTTTTTGATATTCTATACTTTATAGGTTTTATAGGACGCGTTATCTTTAACACTGTGTGTACATGATTAATAATTATATATATATATATATATATATATATATATATATATATATATATATATATATATATATATATATATATATATATTAAAAATAAATGTTCTTATTCTATATTTTTCAAGTAGGTATGAATCCTGTGTAAAGGGAGTAGTGCAGTTCTATTCACGGTCTCAACTAACTTAGTATGGATTTTAAACCATATGCATATATATATATATATATATATATATATATATATATATATATATATATATATATATATATATATATATATATATATATATCACCATTTTTACTGGTTTTTAAGATAGAAATAATTTTTATTAATATTCAATTATCAAACTCGATTTCGATTAGAAAAAATACAAAATTTAATTGAAACTATTAAGGCATCTTTAAGAACAATAAAAAGTATAAAAGGTCATTAACTACAAAAATATATAAAATACTTCTTGAGGACTTGAGTAATAGAAAGAAGGTAATAGAAGCATGATCCTGGCGAAACTCGAAGGGAGGCGTGACTTCTGCTATCGCTGTACGTGACACTCGCCGAGTCCTTAGGAAATTGAACCCTCCCTGGGGGACCCTCAGGTTGTCCGCGCTACAAGCCCTTGCAGATATATAATGCAATATTTCTACATTTTGATTATCGATTAACACATACCTGCAATAATATATGTGCAACCGTATAACAAGCCAAGAAGCACATTTTGATTAAATAGTTGATTAATTAATCCATTATTACTGGATATAGATAGAAGAGTTATACTGGTGAGCGTTAAGCACTTTCTATTAGTTAGACTAATTTAAAATAATATGTATACTAATATTAATATTAGTATAAGACAGTAAGTTGGGATACGCTCAGATAGGTTTTTACGTACATAGGGTATCAACAGCTTGGGATTTAGGTTTAAAATGGCAGAAACTGAACCTAAAAGTACTTCCTCAGATACAGATATGAGAGAAGAAAAGTAGTGCATTCCAGCGAGAGTTACTGCACCTGACCAGTATAAATTGAACAGAATTCCACTGAAGAACCGCGCTAAGATATTTATAGGTATTTTTCAACAGAAGGAAATAGGCCTATATAGTAATTGCTGATATGTGTCAGAAATAATAAAAAACATAAAGAATAACAGAAAAGAGAGGTAGTCCACATCTGCTGGACCAGGAAGATAGTGGGAAAGAAGTATTTAGTTGTGGGAAAAGCTCCAAAGGAGAATCGTCGGAAGGAAGAAAAAAACAAATCTGATAGGGTGGGCTAGGGTATTATTATAACATATCCTCTTATAATAATACCCTTACCACCCTATAATAATAATCCATTTTTTAAATAATTTAAAAAAAAATCGCATAAACCCTACCTACTTGAAATATATTCAATAGCATGCACATTTTCACGTCTCCTCTGAAGTAGTAGTAAAGTTGTTTTTGTAAAAATTGCAGAACGACAATTATATGCATTATATATTTGTGGTTTGTCAAGTTATAATAAAAAGTATCTTTACACCCATAAGTGAAAAGCAATTTGTTTTCAACCTGGTAAAATATTTCTCTTTCTTTTTCTCCTTCAGTTAATTATCGATTTGTGCCATAGTTTATCCATTTTTCATCACTACTGACAGAGATTTTTATATTATTCCCAATAAAACAAAATGAAATGTATTTTGGAGGAAGCCATTTTGAGAATTCGGCATTTAAGACCTGTCTGACTTTTTCAATGAGGATAAGACCTAGCTAATATTAAAGATCATTCAATATCTTGATATTTCAATATTTCAATATCTTCAATATTGGTATATTGATTTAACGAGTTCAGTCAAAATCAATCGAGCTATTTTAGAGAAAATTGTGGAAAAGAGGAAATGAAACAGTTTAACCAACTTTTCGTTAATATAACAGTAACAAAGCCCTGAGTCCGTTATATTTATGAAGTAAGATCGGGCTATCTCGACTCCGATTTCTCAGAATTCAGGGGTATAGTCAGAGCAAAAAGCTCGTACAATAGTTCAGTAGTTCGGATCGTTGGATTTTCGACCGGTTGTAAAGGAGACCAAGCCACAGCAATTCAACCGGTCATACCCACGCACGGTGAGTTTTGGATTGGAGTGGAGCCGTTTCGGCTCTTGGCTTGTTCGTATTTGAGGCCTTTGCACGAATTGTGGCAAAGCATTTTCCAAGATAACATCTAAAATCGTATACAGAATATAAATCTCCGTTGTGTGGCCTTATTACAAGCAAACGGAGGAAATACTCGATAATACTGATTGATTTTTTCGGGAAATTAAATTTTGTCTGTAAAGAGTTTTAATTTTTTCTTGTTCTTCTTTAGTTGCTGTCGTGCACATAAAGATCCGTCTGCAATTTTCTATTAAATAAATGTAATTACCTGCATTTTTATTTAAATTTATCTACCCGTTAAAAAAAAAATCATTAAATTTGACTCCTTATTTCTTTTAAGGAGTTTATTCCTTAAGATGAATCTCTGTCCTTTCCAAGAAAGCGAATTTTGTCCAGAGACACAGGATAGTAAGTTATAGACCTGTTTTCTTCAGATTTTTTCCTATTTTTTGATAGCTGCATTGCAGAATGCTCTTGATGATAGATAGGTCATTAATATTATAAGGTGATGAATAACGTCTCAGCTTGATTGATGTCTTATAATGGCTGAGCAAATAGAATATTTAAAACAGATTCGGCAATAAAGTGGTCCTTCGATAGTACTGCTTTGATTATATACCTAACAAAGTTAAAATACACGGATCTGTATTAACGAAAATCACTAAATATAATAATAAAAAACTAATCATAACCGAAAATTATTTATAAATGTTTCATAAAAACTACAAAATCAAGTTGAATGATCTACAGTTTCTATTTTATTATATATATATATATATATATAATGCAATTGAATCAGACACCTACACAAGCCGACAGTAAGAGATGGAAATGTCACTGGTGATGTGACAGGAGCAGCCTAAGGCTATAAACGATTGTGTAATATGTACCGGATACATCATTTCAACATGTTGTCTGTATTAACTCTATTACAGTGAGGAATTATATACCAAGAATTATTATATAATATGGTGTTATTTATATTTTAAACGATGGCAAAAAATGTAATATGTACTGGAATCTTGGTTACGGTAGATTTATAAAGAAGCCTGGAACTATTAATTAAGCAAAATCTTCTGCGAGATATTATTACACATATATAATAAAAAGTTGGATAAAACCATAAAATTAAAAAGAAGAAAGATCAACTGGATCCGTTAAGAAAGCTCACAGGTATCTCACAATCTAGACTCACACATACATTCCAAAAGTTCCAAAATATTTCGAAACTACTTTAAAATAATTGCATCAAATATTATATCAAAACCTCTTTTGTGCACAATTTTTATAAAGTACACTGCTTATTAACGTATGTGCAATGTTTGTGAATTATGGGTACCAAGATCTAAATGAATTACTGGTATCAAATTGTTATAATTATAATAGGTTATATAAATAGGTATACATTTTTTCAACTCCATTATGGATTATTTTGCGATAAATAAAGATTAGAACAAAGCCTAATTCTTATCAATTAAGAAGGTTAAGAGATGCACAGTAGACAGACATTGGCAATGAAATTGATATAAGTATATGGTACTCATATTATAAGGATTTAATGAAAAAAAAGGCTTTAATAGTGTAAAAAATATGAAGAAATAATAGAGTTCAAGGATATTATCATGAAAAAGAAAGTGAATAATAATATTGTAGTATTGTACTAGAAGATATGGGACACAAATTATAATAATATAAATTGATTGTTAAATGTTTCAACGTGTTCTAAATTAGTTATTATGAGTACTAATTATAATTGCCGTTATATAATACTAGCGTTTATTCTGAAAATGGAAAAAAAACAACATAACGTTGGCAAAGAAGAAGAATTCCAATCAGAATCTGAAAAATGGAATAAATTTCTCCACAAAATTACTCACAATAGAAATAAAAAATAAGAATAAAATCAAAATGAAATAGTTGCAAACATTTATGTAATAAACATGGAATTATAACATTTATTTAATTCAAATCCCTCTAGAAATTTTATTATGTAATTAGTCAAAAGCTCATAATATATGTTTTGAGAAAAAAAAATATCATCATTATGACGTATTATAAATCATATAATTATTACAAAATGAAGTTATAAAGGTTTCAATTACTCTGAATAGATTCTGGATAATTTAACATCACTAGGGAAATTCGGCTTAGGCACAAAAGGTGTCTTGTGTACGGGGACTCAAAAGCAAATCTTAATCTGTGATCTGAGTGATCCTTTATAAGACCAAGGCACATTCACTTTTGAGGTATTGCTGAGGTAAGGTATTTGACTCATTAATTACACACATTTATTCTCAAAGGGCGTCTTATCGATATTAGTTAATTGAAAACTAGAAGTTAAACGTCACTATTAGCATGGATTTAGCTACATCAATTAATATATGTATTAACAGATATTCCAGAATAGCCGTCTCAAAAAAAAATTTAGGACCATAACTTTATGACTAACTTGAATAAAAATTTGATGTTTTTATAAATAAAAAATCTGGTGTGGAGAGCGACGTACACAACTTCCACTTACCACGCTACTTGAAATAAATTTTAAAATTTTCTATTTTGTTTCCATGGAAATATTTATTTTGTATTAAATAATATAAAAGTAGAAATAATTAGCTACAACTATCTCCTCAATTTATGAGTTTTCTTCACCCTACATTATCTTCTATGGCTGTTTATGTTAGATATTAGTTTTTCTAAAATCTTTCGCTTTCCAATGGTATATCATACATATTACCACTCTTATTTACGGAAATTTGTTTTCAATCAGGGAAAACATTTCCTCTTGTTTCTACTTTGGTTATTTGGAGAGTTAAAATGTAAAACGGCCTAAGTTCCATCAGCAGTAATTTTCAGAACACAAGTTTCAACTTGAAAATACTAAAGAAATATGACAATTAAAAAAAAAAAAATCTATTCGGATCACCTATAGTTTTATAAGTAATGAATTCATCAAGTATTAATTTAGTACATAAGCCTGTAATATGCAAAAAAACAAAAAAAACATGCTGTGATATCAATTTTCCTGATGGCACTTAGAACCATTTGCATTTCCATGCTTCCATAATAAAATTCTTTAATTCTCAATTTTTGGTTTATTATTTTCAATAATAGAGCTTTGTAGTCGACCAAGAAAAAAAAATGAACTCCCTCTCAATATAATTAGGGATTGATAAATTATTTGCCACTTCTATAAATTTGTTTTATTGAAAACTAGTTTCGAATGTTATACATTCATCTTCAGTTCTAAAAACACAAAAAAAAATTCAAAAATAAGCAATTCAAAATATAGTTGGTATTATTATACATATTAAATTATATAAATCAGTATTATGAAATATTTATGAATTATGAATTTAATTAAGATAAGAAATCAAATACATGTTGGTACTCACCAAGGTTTAAATGGATTATATCAAACAGAAAAGTTTGTACTTGTTTCTTCTCGCATTGTACTGGCAATGAACGAGAGATAGACATTCATTCCTCTCAATATTTCAGGTTTTACGTTTCAAGATAGGTAGAATCCAAATATGGAATAAAAAAAAATCCGTCCATCAAAATTTTTTTGTTTTGATATTCTTTATCGAAAGGCATTAAAATTTCTAACAAAGAAAAAAAAGCATTTAAATCAGGCAAGTTTTAGCTGAGATATTCCATTATGAATTTTGTAGACTAATTCCTGGGCGCTACAGGTCTGTATGGCCCTTAGCCTTCTGACTTGTCAATTGCGGGTTCCTAGCTTCCTCGAATCTTTCTTCACTTCATCTTTCCTTGGATTATTTTTTCATTTCCGCCAGTTTCTTGGTCGACCCTTTTTCTTTTCTCACAGAAATGTGCCTCCAACATCTTCATCTTTACCATTTCACCCTCTGATTTCATGCCCATCTTAGCCTACTTACTTTGATACAGTTTCTTTTGGACATTCTAAGCTTACGGCGACCGTCTTGGGACAGGCACTAAATTTCTGTTCCATAGGTGTGTACTGCTTAATTTTTTGCTAAACTTGGTAGTTATGTTTTATAAAATATTCTTTGTAACACTGCACATGTTCCTGTTGAGACCGTAAAACCATTGTTTAGCTATTTGGTAACTCAAGAATATTCCAACTTTCTCATTCCAAACATTCCAAATTCTCATTTGAAAGGTAATCGTATTGTCTGAACTCTAAACCAAAGCGATATCGAAAGTCCTATGAATGCAAGACGGAAGTCCTTTCTATGAAAGTTGAGCAATCTTATGAGCCTTTTGGTCGATCTGACCAGACAGGAGAAAACATGAGTCACGCCCCTCCAACGTGTCGTGTTAATGCTTGCACCGGATCAGATATGGGCGTGGATCCCGTTTCCTCCGGTCCGATCTGATCGTCTAAACGAATATTCGGTTGTCTAAACGCACTATGTACTACGTCAAAAAGTGTGTCCAAGCCTACTTTAGCTCACCATCTGTTTTCTCTGGCTCGGTCCGCTCGTCTGAAAAATCTTTTAGGTGGCTCTCCAACGTTATATTTTATTAACTGAAATAAGTTCATTAGTTAAAGTCAACGAGAAGCGCTGACGTCATCAATTCAACACACAAAATTGGCGAAATTTACTCGCTTACTGTTTTTCCATCATCTATTCGGGGAAAATACAGTGACCTTCGATACAGTGAAAATATCTATTAAAATACGACTAAAAACGTGATCCACAGGTAAACTTTTACTCCCCACTATGCGACAGGTGGCAGTAACTGCTTTCTGGCGACAGGTAGGTCTCTCTAATCCAGCAACGTTGTAAGTATACTTTGTATTAAAAATAAAAATATTCATATCATCCCTTCAATATACTATGAAATTATTAATATACTAATTTATTCATTTTTCTGGTAAAGGTAGTATGCAGCCACAGAAAGAAACAAAAAAAACCTCTCAGTTCAGTAAGACCAAAATTTTATTTCACTAAATGTTTTTTTTTTTTTATTATTTCGATATTTTTTAGTGTAAAACATCATAAAAAATAAAACTATAAATATTAATACATTTTACAAAACCAGCGTAGGAACCTTAAAGACATACAGTTGCCAATCTAAGAAAGATAAATATGTCTGTGGGTCCTAAAGACCTCCCTGTTTCATTATGAGTTAATGTTATGATAATAGAAATTAAAACTTAGTCCGAGTTTCAGTCCATACTCTCTAGTAATTCTACGTTAAAAAAAAAAAAAAAAAATTAGATTTTTACAGAAGACCGGAATGATAGAGCTCACTGATAATTTTCAATATGATTCGTTATTCTATTGAAAATTGAAATACTATTTTAGACAAGATTAATACAAGAGTAGTACAAAATATATTAATGAATATTAACAAGTACAGTTAAGTGGTAGTTTAAACTGACTTAATCACCGGTGTATTATATTTGTTATTAAAAGTTTATATAGTTAAAGTTTTGATCGAGTTGTGACATTCGATTTCGCGCTATAATGCCAGGTGAATTAGTCTATTTTCTATTCAGCGGGTAGAAGGTTGAAGCTGGATGAAATATGACGAAGCAGAGCCTGACAGCCTCGGTGTAAATTTAGAATAATCCGGCCGGTTATTTAGGTCATAGACTTTTTGCAGCCTTGACCCTGATCTAGTGTACAATATCAGCCAAAAGCAACACCTAAGGGATATTTTTACTTAAATTATTACAGGTTAGGCTTGATATTCATTAAAGTTATAATCTGAGAATAATATAAATACAAAAAAATATTATTAAACTGATACCAAATATGATCGGAAATATTTTAAATTTTATGTTAGTTCATTTGCAATTTTTTGTTATCTTATCCGACGACCACTCTTGGTATTGTTTTCCTTTGGGCAATGCTGGTCAATATATATTGGATATTTTGTACAGCTCTTTTTCTCCTATTGTCATTAAACACCAGTATATAAATTATTAATGCAAAAATTTATTTAGACAGCTACAAGATAAATTCCATTATAGATTAGGATTAATATCATTAATCTGATGGTTGTAATTTGGTTTAGCAGCTGAGTCGTCAATTGTAATTAAGTTTCAGTTGTCGTTAACTGGTTCAGGCTCGGTTTAACCAAATATGCGGTAAATTAGCTTAACGGTATGAGTGCCTGATAGGATTCGCTCAACCTGCCCATCCTCCTACTGTGCCGGTGTATTCGGCATTGCAGGTTTCTTCTCTTTTTTTTTAGTAATTATTTCAATTATTTATTTAATTTAAAATTAAAATATGTGGCATAAATTAATTTTAAAAATGGCACTAATTACTGAGACACTTTTTTTCTCCCTTCTTATAATATAATTGCTGAATGGATATTATAGGATTAAATTGTTTTTCAACTGTGTATATGATTCTTCCATCGACGGTAATAATATTGTTTCTCCTTTATGATGCGTGTTTAATGTATGCATTGAAAACAATAAAAACAAAATATAAAACAATCAGAAGAATAAAATTGGCAACTAAAATTCAAACGCAACCAAGCACGTCATTTAATCATCAACTATAAAACACGAATTTATATATTGCACATCATTACCTCAACAGAAATGAGTTATCAGCAGTTGAGACTTGTATTATATTATATAATAATATAGTGGCTCTTAAAGAAATACAAATAACTAATAAATGTTCCTTTATGTACATTATGTATATTTTTATCAATACAGGGAACGCTTGTCCTTGTATGAGATAAATATTGGTTAGAAGATAACTAATTCATCAAATATAGACGAGAAATTCAAAGAAATGGTAATCCATTTTATTTATTTTTTTATTACTAGATAATGTTAGAAAAAAATAATTATGCCAAATCTGTACTTTAATATCTTATTATTCTTATAAATATTAACAGCAAAAAGTAAGAAACTCACAAGTAGAAATGAAATTATTCTCAATTATTCTTACTATCATTAGAACACTACATCAATTTTAAATACATAAAACAAACTAAAACAATTATTTTAATATTATTTTCAATCCAATTAAAAGAAAATTGGTTTCCATGTTTACGAAAATCCAAGGGTCAGCCATGATGGGATCCTAAGGTCTCGGACTAAGTTTTAATTTTTATTGTAATAACATTAACTTATAAAGCAACAGGCAGGTCATTAGGATCCGCAGGCATATTTATCTTTCTTATATTGGCAACACTATGTCTTTAAGGTACGCTGGTTTTGTAAAATGTAATAATATTTATAGTTTTATTTTTTATTATGTTTTAAACTAACAAATATCGAAATAATACAAAAAAAAATACATTTAGTAAAATAAAATTTTGGTCTTACTGAACTACGAGATTTTTTTTTGTTTCTTTTTTTTTGCTGCATACTATCTTTTCCACAAAAATGAATAAATGAGTATATTAATAATTTCATAGATTATTGAAGGGACGATTTGAATATTTTTCTTTTTTATACAAAGTATACTTACAACATTGCTGGGTTAGAAGAGATCTACCTGTCGCCAGAAAGCAGTTACTGCCACCTGTCGCATTGAGGGGAGTAAAAGTTTGCCGGTGGATCACGTTTTTAGTCGTATTTTAATAGATTTTTCACTGTATTGAAGGCCACTGTATTTTCCCCGTATAGATAATGGAAATATAGTAAGCGAGTAAATTTCGCCAATTTTGAGTGTTGAATTGATGACGTCAGCGCTTCTCGTTGACTTTAACTAATGAACTTATTTCAGTTAATACAATATAACGTTGGAGAGCCTGTGGATCACGTTTTTAGTCGTATTTTCCCCGGAAATAATAATAATAGACTTTTCACTGTAACGAAGGTCATCAGAGGGAGGTGGTGGTGCATTTTCATTACCCCTAGAACACGGTTTTGGAGATTTAGGGGATGCCTCCCTTAAGCATGAGCTGAAACTCGGTGTGCTTTTTAGGTAAAAGTATACTATAGAAGTGGGGGTAAATTTAAGTCAAAATTTGGACATGTTTAGGTAAACAGGTGTTTTTTTTTTATGGTTTCGCACACCTCTACAGCCCTTTAAAATTGAGTTAGATGGTTGATAAGTTGCACGTGAATTTATTTGGTGGTAGAGAAGTACCTTTTGGGAGTCGTAATTTTTTTTTCCTCCCCTGCCATTTTGATATTACCTCAGTGATTGAGCTAAGCTGCTCTGGCCGTTTTTTTATTGCCATTGGAAAAGCGGCTAAACATTACATGAAGTTAAAGCACATAGCAAAATAGCTGTGGAAACGGTTATGTGATAATAACTGTTTATATATATATATATATATATATATATATATATATATATATACATATATATATATATATATATCTGTTGCGTTTTCATAGTGAAGAATTAGCTCACTCACATTATTACAGTGAAAATACATCGTTCAGAGGGACCAAGACTTTAGTGGATTCTCTTAGACGCCCCTCTTATTTATAAATTTCTATTTTCTCTCTGCTTAAAAGAGAGAGAAAAAAAACGAGAAAATAACATCTCCTAAAAGATTTCCTTTTCCTGTAACACTATATCCAAGCTGAGTGAAATCCGAGATAACAAATTTTATACTAAATGAAGACTTTGCCACGAAACTTTAGTATTAATTAAGGATCCTTTGAAGATGATTAAACTCCTTGGCAGTATGAGCGCGGTGATTAATAACGCGGAAGCTAAAATTTTCATTAATGGAAAATCGGGTGAAATTAAGGCTTTATTATAAGTAGGGTTAACTGGATGCCTTCCATGAATTTGTTATTACATGGTGATAATTAAACTAGAAAATAATATTGCATATAATTTTAGGCTATTTTTTAAAAAACACAGTTGGAACGTAAAAGATTCTGACGTCATTACCTAAGAATTTTCCATATTCCCACTATTGTGTTTAAAAAATACTGACGGGTCAATGAGGTTTGGTCCAATTGACCCGTTAATAATTGGGGACTGTTTAAAATACTGTTTAATCACAAAATTGTTTTGTAAAATGAAATATGTAAATATATCTCATTTCCAGCATTTATCACCGAATGTTTTTCAATGTTATAATTAAAAATGATTTTTAACGACTACGAAAGTGAATGATCATACGACATCATAAAAATACGACTTTCCTTAGCATTTTGGGATAGAGTCCAATATAAAAAAAATGTTTGCTATATTTTCTCCTATTTTTGTTAAATTTAAATTAAATTAAATTAAATTAAATTTTTATTTTTATATTCAGTTTTGTTGGGAGTTAAATTATCTAGGCTGTACCGGGAAACATGGTTATCAAGTTATAAAAACTAAACACTGGCGAACCAGTTTCCAAATGAACATGTGTAGAATATTTTATAGAACATATATATAAATTTCAATATACTTAATCTTTGCTAACAGTGGCGCTGCAGTCTAATGAATAACACGATTAATGGCTAATGCACCTGTTATAATACTAGGTTATTTATTATTTAGTACCGATTATATTTTACTAGACCGATTTAGTACACAGGCATCAGAGGTCAAAATCCTACAAAGCTGAAAAAACCAGCAGGATGTTTTACATCATCATTAAAAATTGTTTTTATTTCTTAATATTAGTTGATAGGTAGTTAATAGTTTAATAGCTAATATCCATGATAAAATAGATGAGCTTCATTAATTTCTTTTTCATAATCTTAACTGTGTAAATTTTCTAACTAAAATGGTCGGTCTCGCATGGTTCATATTTACTTGTTGTATTTTTTAATTAATACATAACTTCAAGTAATTATATATTACATGGTACCTTACATTTTACCTTAATCTACCTTTTTCTACTTAAATATTATAGAAAATACAATTAACGATTATAATTGTTTTGGTGTAGTTTTTTGGTTAAATTTTACATAGTTGGTAGTCATCCTTTACGAAAGAATGAATTTTCATCAACAAATAATTTAAAAGAATGTGTTATTGAATTCAATAAGCCAAATCCAATTAAATCCTCAAGTGTTCACAAAAATAGACCAGTAAAAGGCTGTTAGGTTCTAGATATCTTTAAGATGCATTAAAAAAAAAAAAAATATATCCTTTGAACAAATATAAAAAGCTCGTTATCAGCGGAAAATGAGTTGAGCAAAATACTTTTAATATAATTATTTAGATACACATAATGACGGATAAGTACATATGCATTATATATACAGGAAGACATACTGATGTTATGAAAAATAAGTGTATTTATTTCGCCATTCATTTATCTTGCGAATGTAAAACCTCAATGAAATTGACCTAGAATTTTATTGAATTATAATTGAAATTATTAGTTCTAAAACTTCTTATAATTATATTTTATTTTAGTAATTTTTAAATATATTTTATTTTGCAATTTACCAACCTTAATTATTCAATAAACATAAAATAGATGTAAAAATTTGTTTCGGTAAGATTATCTTATAATATTGTAAGATGATTGACTTCGATAAAAATATGCTGATGTATTGCGGCCCAATACAAAAAAAAAATATATATAAAAAACGTGAGAAAACGTTTTTATTTAGAAGACTGCTTAGTTTGGATACAACAAAAATAAATATCAGTAAAATAACCGAACTCTTAATCGAAACTAATGCTGATTTTGTGCATATGTGAAATATTTCTTAGTGATCATAAAACTAAAAGGTTTGTTTTTTAATCCTAAAATTCAATGCTTACGAATGTCATTTGTAAGATTATTTATGTAATGGTAAATATATATCTAATTTAGGTATCATTACGTTGAATTAAGAATTATAAAACAGCCAGTCTAAGTAAGTAGGACCGTTTAAAATATTATTAAAATTGCTAGTAATATTGTATTTATTTAATACAGTATAAAATAAATTTATTTATCGTATATTGGAACGTGTTGCAAAGACAGATGTTACATATATAAAGAAATAATGATGAACCCCCTTGCTAAAAACAACACCGACCCAAATTGGGATTGTAGCAGATTCTCACTCACCTCTGCTTTTGTTCTATCTTCTTCAACACCTGCCCTTACTATGTATTTTCTTTTTTGCTGTCTTTCAATCTTTGTTCTCATTTAAAAAAAATTTCTTTCGAAGAAAGATAAACGAACTGTGTAGCATGAAAGGACCTCGGTGTTGATATATCATTAATAATGAACTGTCCTATGTAATTATGAATAGCCCACTACTTTAATAGAAAATCAAATCATTTCCAAGGCAAAATGGATAAATTGTGTTCGAAAACCTTTAAAGGGTTCTTACGTCCATACACAATTAATTATAATCAATGAATTAAAATTTGATATTATTGGGCAAAAATAATCAAAACTTATTTTATAAACTTAGTTGAGAAAAGTTTTTGTGGCCTACTGAATTTTTCAATTTTAGAATTAACATAAAAATAGATTAGAAAAAATGATATTTAATTTTTTTTACCTAAAACTTAAAATATTAGTAAGATAATCTGCAGTAACATATGAAATAAAAGATTTTTTTTTTATTTATTTCATTTATGCAGGGTTTCTAATATAAATAGGATCAATGGCTTCTGACGTCCGAACGGATGATCCAATCAAAAATGCCAGAGACCTGACACATGATTTTATGTATTTTTTTAAATCTTCTTTCTATTGAAAACACTACCAAGCCTGTAGGTGTAGTATCTCTTCTAAACAATGCAAACAAATAGTCTCTGAAATGATTTTTCCACAATCATGAAAGGAAAATTGGTTGCATGAATTCAAAATGTTTATGTCTACTACTTTTTTCCTTGGCATTTTTCGATTGGATCATGCGTTTGATCGTGAGAAGCATTTGATCCGATTTATATTGGACAACCTGTATATCAACAGCTTTCCAAGAATACATTGACCGGTGGATTGAAAGTTTCTTTTTAACCTGCTGGTTAAAAGCACATACATACTGGTTTTGTCTATTGTATAAACAAGTGGTCATATGTATCCATGTACTTTTCATATAATCGATTGTGAAAAGACCTACTTAGGCAACGAGTAGGTCTGAATCACTGATACCTGTATTAGCTCGAAATATGCCAACATATCGGGAAATCATCAGCTAATTCAGGTATCAGTGATTCAGATATACAGCTACTCGTTATCTTAATAGGTCTTTTACCTGTATTGTTCATGGGTATGTAAATGGCTATACATTTTATGACCAAAGTTAGACGTTTAGAGTTATAAATGCAGGTGATGTAGATTTGTATATTATTTAATATTATACTTCTGTTTTTAATTCTTTATTTACATTTTTATTTACAAATATAAAATTTAAATGATAGAAGAAAGTAATTCAAGCATTTGCTTTTATAATTATAACTTTAAAATTTTTCGGATTTAAATTAAACATATAATATTACAACTGGGGTAAAAATAATGAAAAAAACCCCACTTTCTAGACATAAAATAAAATAAAAC
This sequence comes from Rhaphigaster nebulosa, assembly GCA_948150685.1. Classification (NCBI taxonomy): domain Eukaryota; kingdom Metazoa; phylum Arthropoda; class Insecta; order Hemiptera; family Pentatomidae; genus Rhaphigaster; species Rhaphigaster nebulosa. The sequence continues at coordinate 27,780,054 of OX411311.1, forward strand.
AATCTTATGATACTGATTATAAAGTTAAAGTACTACATGCTTCAGTCTTTTATGCTTATATATTTTATAATACCAATTATCACGGGAGTAATTTACTATTGTGTTTATATGTTCATATGGACTATTGTTACAGGATTCAAATCTTAAAATAATATTATATATATTTTTAATTGTTCTTGATTTTTTAATGGAATCATTATAAACAATTTATATAATAATCTTTCAGATATTTAATGTTGTCCCACCAGAAACATAATGTAGAGCAATAATGTTCATCAAAATTCAAATCATTAAACAATGCATTTTAATAAAAATAAAAATAAAAAATCCCTAAAACTAACAAAAACTCCTTAAAGAATGCATTTAATGATATTCAATGTATTGTAGCTATACAATTAAGCTATTTGAAACAACTTATAAGGTTTTTCAACAATAATGAAGAAAGCAATAACTACTTAGGTGAGGCATGTGATGTCATTTTTATTTGATTATAAATTATTTTTATTTGATTGTAAATTATTTTTATTTGATTACTTATTGAAAAATTATGAATAAATACACACACACATATATATATATATATATATATATATATATATATATATATATATATATATATATATATATATATATATATATATTCACTGAATATTAATATAACGAATACATGGGTTTTTCATAATTTATTACTTTTTTCTGAATAAAATTGGACCAATATTGGTTTAGGGCCAAAGTCGAACAGAGTGGACATAGCTTTAGAGAAGCTTAGCCATCCATTACTTCACCCAGGCCCTCGTTGTACGTTTCACTGTAGAATGGTTTCCTGAAGCTTTCTTTATTTTTTCTTCATAAATATAAGCTTGAAAAAGAAATTGGTTTCTATACTCACATTGTGAAAAATTAATTTTTAAAATTATACACACACATAGCTTCAGACTTCGATCAATAGCATTCATCTTATTCAAAAGCCACTTGGCACGTTACTAACACGGCTTTTCTTGTACATACACCTGTCAGCCAAAAATATGAATTTTTCTCAATCGATTTTATGAAACGTACATGGATATATATGACCACTTGTTTATACAATGTACAAAACCAGCCTGTATAAGGAAATTAGAAGGACTTTAAAAAGTAACTTGCAATCCGCCGGTCAATGGTTTTTTGGAAAGCTGTAGATATACAGGTTGTCCAACATAAATCGCATCAAATACTTTACACGGCCAAACGGATGATCTAATCGAAAAAAGCCAAGAGAAAAAGTCGTAGACAAACATTTTGAATTCATGCAACCAATTTTCCTTTCATAATTGCTGAAAAATCATTTCAGAGACTATTTTTTTGCATTGTTTAAAAGAGATACTATATCTACAGGCTTGATAGTATTTTACGATAACAAAGTACATAAATATCATGTATCAGGTCTCTGGAATTTTTTTATTAGATCATCCGTTTGGCCGTAAGAAACCTTTGATCCTATTTATATTGGAAACCCTGTAAAATTGGAATAAAAAAAAAAACCCTTTATTTCATATATAACTGCAGATTATGTTGTTAATATTTCAAGGTTAATAAATAACATTAGGCTAATTCGGTTCAATAAATTATATAACATTTTTTCTAATGTATTTTTATATTCATTCTAAAATTGAAAAATTTAGTTTGTTATAAAAACTTGTTTGAACTAATTTTATAAAATAAGGTTTAGTTATTTTTGCCCGTTCATATCAAATCTAACGACAATTTTAATTCTTTGATTATAATTAATTATTATTGACTATAATATGTATGCACAAAAGAACTCTTTATATTTTTTCGTACACAATATATCCATTTTGCCTTAGAAGACATTTCATTTTCGATGAAAGTCCACGAAGTTCATTATTAATGATATATTAACACCAAGGACCTTTCCTGCTACACACTTTGTTTTTATTTCTTCGAAAAGAAGTAAAAAAAGTTGAACATGTGTGTCTTTGATTTCTTTTTTTAATTTATTTCGCTAGTCATGATATTTCGATTAGGAAATAGGAAAATTCAGATTTAGGAGTTCAGAGTTGAATCAATTTAATTAACCCATTCTCACTATAAATAAAAAAAAAAGAAATTTAAGACAAAATAAAATCATCCAATTTATGTTTACCTCTATTATTTGAACGAATATCAAATCAAAATTTTGATCTACAATTAGAATCAATCCAAATTAGAATTTTGTCAATAGTAAGCAATAACTAAGTAACATGCATCTAACATGGACCTATCTTAGAAATACACGAAGGAAATAAGCTAGACTATATCATATAGAAGAGAGATTTAAATTTAAAAAAATTGGAAAGAGAATATTTATATTTCGGTAATCTTGGCAGTTATAGATTAATAATGCATGGGAAGATAAAAAGTCTTGAGAGAATTTCGAAAAACGCAAAGGAAACATTTACTTGGAAAACGGATCAAATATTTATATTGCTCCTTGAGGGGTTCTTAGCCAATGTTAAACATCCGGTACTATCTCAACTTTCTAGCATTTTTTAACTAATATTTATTCATCCTACCTTAGTTATACTGAGACAAATGTTTGATTAATTTGAAAAACACCATAGAACCTAATAGCCTTTATTATGTTTCGAATGATGAAACTAACAATTCGTCGTTAAACGATAAATCGATCAAATCAATTGAAACTGATTTCACGGTTTTTCTTGTTCTCTTATTTAGGAGAAGCGCATATTTTTTTGTGTTCAGCATGAGCGATGTGGTCAATAAAGTCATTGATATCCTTCCATCATTATCTTGAAGGTTGATGGTATTTTAGTGGTCCTGTAACTTGCCAACATAATATATTTAAATTCTTTAATTCCAATGTCTTTCGAAAATAGTTCTCCATTGTACATGAGAGGCGTACGTGTGTAATCGTTTTATTAAATCCTAGCCCTCGACCGTTAACAGCTGACATGCCATTGATGTTTGGAATGTAAATCAGATTACTTAACAAACGCTCCGGATTGTCCTTTACAAATAGGCTTTCAATCTACAAAGTACTAATCAAAACATTATGGATATACTTGATAGAGCTATGGGGCTCTACCAAAATTTTAAATTTTCAAATAATTCAGTCTTTCCGGTCAAGAGCATTGTGAAAAATACAAAAAGTGTACGCGTCACCCTATGTCATGACATTCTACACAAGGACTTGGGCATCCCAACAATTTCAGATACTGCCACAAAATATTACAAAACTATCCACAGCTGACTGACTTGCAAAATGAGCCCCTTAGCACAAACATTTACATTCTCCACCCCGACGGCTTTCGAGGCGGTCGCCTAGAGACTTATTAAGTTGACCGTTGTAAATCGGATGGGCGCAGATCTGCTTATTGCAAAAATAATTTGCAGATTGCAAATTTATGTACTACCAAACTATGTAAATAATAATTATTATCATTTATTTTAGATCATTTAATTTATTTGTAACTTCTGTAAACATGGTATGAATAAATTTCAATAGTTATTATATTGAATAAGTGAGATTGTAATATTGCACAAAAAAAACCAACAGTTTATCTCCAAAATATAAAATTCTTCTTTACAATAAATTAATAATTATAAAAGTATAAACAATAAATTAATAATGATCAAAACAAAAAATAAATACAAAAAACTCGTTTACAATATTAAGGCAAATAGCTTTATGCTTACACTACCACTGTTGGTTAATCTATAATTACATAACTTATGACTCAACGATCTCACAGTTGGCTATGGTAGTTCGATGCTCCCATCATCAGTAACTATGCTTGCGCTATTCTGTTAGTTATTATAATATAAAATTATTCTAGGGTCTCTAATGAATTAATTTAAATTTATATACTTTAATCTTATATGGGAAGCATGACTTTATGGTAGACATTGAGATAAACGGAGCTCCATTTGACAGCCCACAACTCATGTGGTTTTCTTTTGGCCTTTTACGTTCTTCTATTTCAAAGGCTGATTCTTTGCCAGGTCCTCCGATTCAGAGCTATTCTTTTACACACCGCCATCCTCTAGTAGGCCCTTTCTTTCCTGTTCCTTGGACTGCCCTATTTAGCTTTACTTCTTCCTCCACTCCTGAGTAGTTATTAACTTCGAGTACACTCTTGGATTCTTGATGGATATGGGAATGCTTAACAAAGGATACGGAATCGTGTCGTATACCTTACCTACTAAAATTGATGAACAGTATGTAATTGGTAAAAAATTTCCAACAGTATGAACAAGCCGGATTGATAGAAAATTACAAATAAACTAAAATTATAATTATTATTATTTTTTGGGAGGGGGCTTTATTTTTTATATTCACACCTGTTGACGAGACAACCAGTGAATCGTGGCATGAAAGTCATGAGAAAGAGTAGTACCCAGCTGCACCTCTTCCTGTCATGATTATGGTGCATGGTTAGGCTAGGAGATCCCTCATCCAGCTCCTCTTCAACCTTCTCTTCGTATGAGTGTGTTGTAGCAACAAGAATATATAATACCTAATAAGGAAGTATATCTCTCACACCATCCTTCTTAACGTTTTTTTACTAACGTTGCATTCAGAATTCTGGGATTCTCAGTTATATTTTGCCCGAACTTTATGAATAGTATTGATGCGAGTATAAACCCTCAAGGTACTTAAAGTCCCCTTTTACTGGGAAAATAAATAAAACTTATTATAAATGTAAGAACTAAAAAATATGAATATAACGTGAACTATAGCTAAAACATTGGTAATTGATTGGAATCAGACAGTGAAATTTAAGAATTATTGAAACTTTTATGATGGAAGCGAATGCAGAGTTATTCATGAGGGGATGCTATCGAACCCCATTAGAATCGAGACTGGCGTAAAGTAAGGACGTGTGCTCTCTCCAACAGTCTTCATCGTGGTTCTCGACAGAATTATGAGAGCGTCGAAGACTTGGAACCCAGTAGGTTCTGAGAAAGGGGCTAGAGGATCTCGACTACGACTGCGAACTTTTTGTTTTTGCACGGCGATTTAGTGATTTGTAGGGGGTGTTGATACGCCTAGTCAAATAGCGAAAAAAGTTGGACAGTTTAACAAAGGAGATGCGTGTGAATGATTTTAAGTGGAAGCAGTGTTTCCCAATATTTGATACGCGTACCCCAGAGGTACGGAAATAGTTTGGAGAAAGTACGCGCTGCACAGTTCTTTGAAAATAGAAGAATAACAAAAACAAAAAGTAATGTATATTTGGATCTCTAAGTGAAATTGTTTTTTCAGTATTTGCTGAAATTAAATCGATTAAATTTAACAACCAGAAAACCAAATTACGATGATTAGTCGTCTCAACATAAACGATTTCATTTTTCTCATAGATCCTAATAAAGGTTATTTATAATATGACTTTCTTTTATATTTTAGTATGAATGAATTTTGCTTTTCGCTTGTTATTTATTTATGTACTAAAAAAGCAAAAACATATATTTTTATTTTTATTAATTGTCATAAAGTATACGTTTTAAGGATGCCAAACAAGGATTTTTTTTTACTAAGGGTACTCAGTATTAGGAAAATAATATAAGATGTACACACATGTCGAAACTTCGGGAAATCTTGACATAGAGAGACGTGGCGCAGAACAGCAAAAATGGACCTGGGTCGTGCCGGCAAAATTTCACAAGAAGGAAGATGGATTGCTGCTGAAGGAGCGGTACGGAACGCACTTATAGATGGTCTATACGCCACAGGAGTCAACGAAGATATGTAAATCTAAGTAAATTAAAGGAGAGTAGAGCATGTTTTAACAAAATAACAAATATGAAAAAAACATCAACAATACTGAAAATTATTCCGTTCCTACATGAGAATCCAAAACGCAAGAAATCTTAAAAGAGTTGCAAGCAATATAAAATAAGTTGGTATTGATATATATATATATATATATATATATATATATATATATATATATATATATATATATATATATATATATATATAATACCAACTTATTTTATATTGCTTGCGACTCTTTTAAAATTTTCAAAAAAATTTCAATATTTTTAAAGGTAAATCAGTCTATAGACTGATTTACCTTTCTAGCAAAAATATTTATGTATGAAACTGTGTTTGCAAGAATAACAAACTTTTCCTTTTTTTTCCTCCAACGGAAAAAATTGTATTCCTACATAGACTGTTCTCGTTCAAAGAAAAAGGTCGTATTCAAATTAAGAGGTCAATAGAATCAGCGAATGTCGCTCGGAAACAGCTTTACGGACGACTGAGAGAAAAAAAAAGGAAAACAGACATTCATAAATATTTCATGCTTTCCCATTGCCTGGGTGATATTGTTTATTGATGTATTTTGAAATTATAACTACTGATAAATGGTTTTTAACATTAGCTAACTATATTTGGAAATGATCTGAGTGAAAAATTCTCGGAAATTTATGACTCGGAAAATTTATGGCATTAATATATCTCATTATGTTATGGAATATTAAAAATTGCATGTTCCAAGTTTTGCATTTCTGATTTTTTTTTTATCTGCTATGAATAATGCTAACAGTTTTCTGGAAGTAAATAAAAAACAAATAAAAAATCTATGAGATATAGGTAAACGTAATTATGAGAAATTTTATTACGAGTCACTATTTTCTAATTTTACAGAACAGTAAAATCACGAAGTTGTTTTACATGAGTAAATGAATTATTGATGTTTGTGATATACAAACGGCTAATACTACTACACATTAAAAAAATTGCTGTAACCTAATAAATAACATATATTTTCTGGAAGTTTTCGGACTTATGACATTTTCCCACCTCTCTTTTTGTCCCTAGGAGCTGTGGAAAAAAATATACACATTGTTAAACACAATCAAACTTCTTTATTTTTCCAGTTTGAAAAAATGATAGAGACATAGTTTTTCCAGCTGAACATTTATTTTTTAGAGTACATTAAAGGAAAAAATATAAAGATTAAAAAATAATTGATTTTTTTTCTAATATTATTATTATTAGTCTATTATTATGTCTCTCTAAGAATCTGCTTTTAAGAAATCCATCCCAATCGGCGATATCCGAAGACTCTCTCTATTTATAATATTTTCTATACCAACGTATATTATTTATAATATAACATTCAAATAGGTTTATACATTTTTTTTTTTTTACAGATAAGAATAAGTAATAGATTTTTTTTTATTTCTTTGGGAATTGTCAGCACCAGACAATATTTAAACTAGTTTACACACCACAGCTAAAAGGTACATAAACTTGCGATTAAAGAAATAAAAAGAAATAAAAATCCAATAAAACTCAGATTTAGGAAAACAAAAGTAGAGAACCTGGTCTTGAAAGTGGACGCAAGAAGTCATACCTGAGGAGCATGTCCCTGGATGTCTTCAGGACTCACAAGAGCTTTGTCGTTACAACAGTTCAATACTGAACATCCCTACATTAATGGATAATCTAAAAACAAATTAAACCAGAGAAAAAAAAACACGTTCTTTTTCTAAATAGTTCTATTTCTAAATAATATTATTGAGTGATTAAAATGTTTCCCAACCTATCAAATATTAAAGCATAAGGTCAAATACTGAAATAAGAGCCCTTGAGAAGAAAAGTAGCTCAACCCTGTTCCATTGACCCGGTAAGTTGATCTATGTCTGCGCCCTCTACAAAAGGCCGCTGAAAAATAGCTCCTCTGAAAGATATATCCCCGCCAGAAAGAATTATTAAACCGTACATACCTCCCCTAGATATGAAAGAAGCTAAATGAATTCTAGCATATCCAGTCAGAATCTAAAATTGACTTTCCGAAAATATATGGTCATATTTTTGTTAATAAATTCGATGAGAAATAGTGAGAGATTCAGGATCTATTAATGTGTATCAGGGATCTTCAAACTGCGACTCGCGTGCACCAGCTATTCAGGTTTATCTCACATCTCTCCATAGTTTATCCTGATTACACTGTAAAGTTCATAGTGTAAGCAAATCATACGAAATGGTAATCAGATCTTACTTTCCCCGAAAATTATAAACTTTTGTATTGTATTGATGGTCATCGGTGGGAGTGAATTTTGAATCCGTTTCATAATCCCTATAACACGGTTTGGAGATTTTCAGGTATATATTCCATTTGGCTCTTCCAATGCCCTTCTTCGGATCAAAGGGGTTGGCAAGACCCTTTTTTTCTGAGCAGAAAGAGATTAAAATTTCTCATATAAGAAGAGCAATGGTACGCGCTCAAAATATTTAGATTTCGCTGTAAAAAGAAAATTAAAGGTTATTAACTAAATATAATGTGTGTAGCACTATGTAATGTTTATTAATCAACCACAACTAGAGGAAGGTGAGTAAAAATAAATAAACAAGGATAATACAGATATTAGTTAATCAATAAAACATACCCATTCCAATATAATGAATGTTTGGTATCTATTTTTTCCTATTTTAATATTGATTATATTAAAATTCGTGAAAAATTAATATATTCATTATATTATAGAAAATGCCCAAAATTATATTTCAGGCATTATGCACTTTTTTTAGTGCGTGCTAGGCGCATTAATAGAAATCGTATGAGGTGCATTGGTTTATGAAATTCAACGCGGATTAGGGACTATATGTTACTTATAATAATATTTAAGTGAATTTGTGAATATTTAACTGAATTTGATAAGTTTAGCATTATATTTTAGTATAGTTTTTCATAAAAATATATTATAACCTTCAAGTAAAGTCCCACTTCGGGTAATCATGTAGTAACCAAAAAGAAAGGTGCATAACTGAATGTTACTTCTTCTTCTGGCATTACAAATCGAAGTGGTCCTTGGTCTGCTTCAACATTCGCTGTCACAGGCCTCTATCCACCATACAGATGTCCGCCAGTCGCATATCCTCCACACCTTTGTCCTTCCATCGCGCCCTTTTCCTTGTGGTGATGATAATTCCTTGGTAAATCTTTTTCACCTACCTGTCCTCACTAATCCGGTAAGCATGCCCATACCATCTCAGCCTATTCATTTTTATGATGCCACATAAGCGCATGCCTTTAAATAATTTGTATATTTCCTTATTTTTTTCTTATTGGCCATCTCCCATCACATTCACAAACGCCTCCATACATTCTTCAAATCACTTTCCTTTCAAACCTATCAAGTCTTTCAGATGTTACTATACTTGAACTAAATGTTACAATAATCCCAAATACAAAATTTCAACTTTCTACGGCCATCTTTTTTTGAGTTATGCGAGATACATTCAGACGTCATGACGAAACTAGCCATAATTGATTCAGAGATGATACAAACGAATATTTCCGTAATCGCGTTTTTTACTACGTACAAGGAAGTAAAAAGGAACAAAGACTATAAGTAATTAATAGAAATTTACGAAACGTTTCTAGTACATCTTGTGATAATACATACTACATAATCCATGATAATATGATGAAAAAAATTACAGATAATACTATAATAATTGCGATATCAGAGTGACTTGACTAAGTCAACCTGCCCAAGGAAGAATGCGCCAAATTATCCCGAACCAGTTTTAGAGACACACATGCCTGTCAAAAGGATAATACCTTATTAAAGAGAACAAAAAAAAATTAAATAATGTGAAGTCATTCTATTGCATTGATTAATTTTTAAGATGACTTGCTAATTAAGGAAATAGATACTAGATAGAAGATTTTGACCAACGAATCCCATCCTGTTTCTTGGACACGAATGTTTTTTCAGTGGATGTAGAAGGGGTGATTCAATCGCGCAGCCACGCGGACGAACTCTGAAACTAAATAGATATGAAATAAAACCCTCTTGGCCAACTTACCCCTTACGCCCATTTGCCCCGGTCACTCCTACCCTTATTCTACAAGGTATATTCTATTTTTAAGATTTTCTAATGCGGGTATACTGCAGTTTTTTTTTTTATGAGGCCATTTCTTTTTCTTGCTGTATAAAGCACAAAATTTATAAGAAAATATGAGTTTTGATTTCGAAAAATTACTAATATACTAAAATGTAAAGGGAAGTTATCAAACAATCTCACTTTTGACAAGTATTATGTCTATGGCCGCCAAAATTAGAGAGTCAAGGGATAAATTGTGTGTTTATAAATTATTATTCTCTTGAAATGCAAAAACAGTTCTTTGCAGCATATCAGAAGACAAGCTTTATTTATCAACATACACACAATGTCTAATGCACGTTTTAAAATAATGCCTGAGCGTATGTTGGTGAGTAGGACTCTCTCTAGTTAATTGCTGTGAATGGAATCAAGTGTACACTAAATAATTAGCGGTAGGCATTGAACTTCTATTTGATGCGCTCTTTATTTACTGGACCCGCTCAGAAACTCAATTAACTCAACTCAACCTGCTATATAAATTTAAGAAAGGTGATTGGAATCGGAATTTAGAGTATGAGATCACTCAAAGACTAGAGACTTAAATCGAGATAAAACATTCTCGTAATTTCGAAGTTTCTTTGATTCTGTAATTCCTTAAAGATTTTCAATATAGGATCTCTTTGATTTCCACAAAACAGAATCAGTTCTTAGAGGATGCTTTTAGCTTTATTTTTTTCCTTTCATCTCCTGTTTTTTTTCTTTTTAATCTTCACAAAGAATCCCTCCCTTTGGTCGCCTTTACGAGAATAAAATGCGGAGCATTTAATAGAGTATTTCTAAAAAGCCGTCCTCTACTGATGAGCTCGAATTGGTTTTAAATGTTTTCTCGTCTAGTTACCCATATAATATTTCCTCTTTATTTTATTATTAATTGTGTTCTCACCGCAAGTCTTTTAAGGAACATGAAACTATGCAAACGAATATTTTTATTGTCTATTTAATTGTAAAATATTACAGTATGTCACAAGGACACATCATTACATACAAATATAAATAAATTTAATAATAAATAAATAAATCTGGTCAAATGCCTAAATCACCCAACTTTCCATTACCACTCTATAATAGTTATCGCGAAGCTTGTTTTAACAAGTTGTAACCGGGAAGTTAACAACAGAAATGAACAGAGCGCTTTGCTGAGAACAGAATACCTGGGTGGAGAATGGTGCGGCTCGGTCGCATCCCTCTGCTTTCGACACATTAGTCATTCCCTCTAAGTGCCAAAGGCTCTAAGCTATTATATTTCAGTAAACTGTATCTTTGGTAATACAGGTCGGATTTAGATATTTTTGGTTTTGTTTTTAACACACAGTAGGAAAACAACAAACCTTTGGGCAGGAATTTTCTATTTATTTTCTATCAATAATTTTATTTATATGTTGGCGTTTTTTTCTTCTATATTAATAATCTTACGTACAGTTTAGATCCAGTCTGAAGAACTCTGAACCAAGCTTTTCCTTCCCCAATTATGAAAGGAAAAGAAAGATTCCTTAAAATCTCATTGCTTTGCTCTAAGCCACAAAAACAATGGCATTGAAAGCCAGTAGCTGAGGTGAAGATTTGAGAGAAGTATATATATATATATATATATATATATATATATATATATATATATATATATATATATATATATATATATATATATATTTACAATAGGCCTCAGGAGCACTACCGTTTTAACTGTCTTTGATGATTATGGGGATGATTTGAGCTAGATATGGATTGTTCTAAAGGATTTGGATGATGAGCGAAGTAATGATAAAATTAGGAAAATTGAGATAGAATAATGTCTAAAATATACGGGATTTAACTGAATCATCTAAGTATATGAACTAAATGATATATGTTATTAGTAGTGTATATCTGTATTTTATCTAATGGCTCAACAACCCGATGCCGAGTCCAGGCCTCCTACAGCAACAAACGCCAGGATTCTCTGTTCAATGCCCCTGTCTTCCAGCATATGATCCAAAAGTCTCTAGCGTTGCCTACAACAAAGTATGTCCCTCACAGCGTTGGTCTTCATACTTTTCGGCTCAGTGAAGATCATGTTGGGAATAGAGTCTGCTCACATCCGCACAACGTCCCCGTTCACAAAGCCTTCCAATTTTGATAACTGAAACAATGTTTTTAACCTGTGAATCATACTGCTCCTGACTATTTCGACGTCTTCAAAATGAAAATTAGGAAAATTGGACATAGACTGTTTAGCTCTATCTAACTGTACAGATATAATTATTTATTTTAAGTGCTTTTTATTTAACTAAGTACGTTTTAAGTGGTTCATGTAAGCTAAAAAATAGTATTTAGCTCGGCTATTTATTGTTTTCTTCCTAATGTGTGACAATTCTATCCCAAGTGCTATTTCAAAATTTTAAGATGTTAGAATAGTTTTTGCCGAGAAGATAAAATGATTTTCACTCTTTTTCTTTATCTTGAAGAATATCTTTCTCATTGTTACTCATCTCTGGATTCTGGTGATGGTGATGTTTCTTGGCCATCTCCAAGTAGTTATGTTTAACTATTTCAAGCACTACATTTTTTGCAACGAATCTTTCGTTCTTTGAATTTGGTGTGCTAAAATAAATCCAGACACTATGAGTACAAAGTAGGCATTTTTTAATTCACCATTTGATGTAGTATTTTTATGACTTCTTGGCAATTAACTTGTAGAGTTATTGACCCAGCCATCCTTTGCCATTTAATTTAAACATTTCATAAACTTCATCACTGCCTAAATGAGCTCCCTTGATTAAACATTTTATTGCCAACAAGATTGTAGTGCTATTCAAATTAAAATATATTTTTATTATTTTGTTCATTGTTTGTTTTGTTTTTTTTCAATGTGTTTATATTTAGTGAATGATCCCTTATGTTCGCTAGACATAATATTTAAAAATAATAATTGAAAATATGTTAAAATTTTCATTTTTTCCAAGAGTCCAGTTTTTTCAGAAGGCTCGTGTTACACTGATAATATGTATAAGCACCCCAAAGTTTTTCAAAACTTTTCACGTCGATGACATTTCGGACTCTATTGTATATTTTCTAGTAATTTCTTAAGCAAGAATCCACAACAAATCAAATTATAAAAATATATCGTCTTCTATGATTAAAGGGTTTTTTATATATCATTAAACAATCAGGTTTATAATAATAACAAGGAAAAGGATAAAATATAATACATATAGGAGGACAAGAAACCTATGTAAATGAAAATAATTTGGATAAAACATAAAGAAATTGAATGTGGAATTAATATAAAAATCAGATTTTTTTTTAACTCACTATGTATGGCTATTTATCAAAAGAATGTGTGGTTTTTATTTTTTTTATTAGATATACCATTTAATTAATTGGGTATACATTATATTATGATTATTACATATTATAATTATTACTACATATTATTATTATATAAATTAAATATTATTATTAGATATACTACATAATAATAGGTATACTATAAATTAAAGTTATTAATAGCAATAATTTATAGTTTGAAAAAAAAAATGCTTACATTCAGAATGATATATGAGAAAAGGTTGAATCATATAATAATATCAGATGATATAATATAATAATTTCATATATTGTTTATCATTGTAAAATAAAACCTGGAAAACGGGCAATAGAGTCCGGAATGTTGCACAGAGGAGTATTTTGTAGATATAGCCGGCTAAAACTTTTTCTTCATTAATATTTTTTTGAGTTTTGTTTCCTATTGATCAACTGTACATAGAAGTGATCAAGATGCAATCATAAAAGCAATATACATGTATAACGTGTACAAATGCACAATCGTCTCCAACTTCTGCTTTTTCAAATCAGAACCCCTGTTTTAATTAATTAAAATTGAAAACCGGAAGTTTACTTTTCTTAAAGTTCACAACAGACAATCTATCTTGTAACTAAATAACGATTCAGGATCACTTGTTGAGCAATCGACTTATAATTCAATTCACGTGGTGTCCACATCAGTTATTTTACAGTGTAAAAATTCGAAATTCTAAAAAAGAAAAAAAAAAGATATGAAAAAATTATTTAAGATAAAATCTCCAAGATATTGTCTAATCATAATATAGAGTAAGTATTTTGGAACTGGACGCACATTTTCGAAAAATATATCCCTATTTGAGCCATCTTAAGAATAGTTTAGTTATAAATATAACATTATTTTGTTGCAGCCCTTAATTGTAATTGAAATTTTAAGATAATTCAAGTACTTAAACGGATGTAATTTTTCGCGGCAGAATCAACGTTTCAATTGAGTCATTACAAAAAATTAGAGAAATTAAAAAGTGAAAAGTTTGTAACAATGCCCCGGTCTCACCTAACTTAACGAGGAAGGCTTCGAAAACTTTCTTATAGATATGACTAAGAAATCTAAACCAAAAATTAAACTCAATCGATTAGGGTTCAATTCCAACTGGTACTCTCAACAATACTCATTGAGGCTTAAAGGAAGCTGGTTGATAGAACTCCCTAGACAATTGCAAATTTTAACCCCAAGGGCGAATGAGGTATTACCAGTTAATTTCTCCTGATACATCTTTAACCAGATTTTTAAGAAAGACAATGTATAAATTTTCTTACAGAAGAATATTCAATAATATCCAATAATTTAATAAATATAATAAAATAAAATAATACATGGGCGAAAATAGAAACGTGGATATTTTATCGAAATTTTTTAAAGCTGTTTGAAAATTCCTGATGCTTGAAAAGTGTTCATAATTAATATAATTAATAATTAATTAATAAACAATGGGATCAGCTAAGTGTACGTCAGTAGATACATTCAATTTATTTATTCTATGAAAAATGTAATTGACCTTTGGTAATTCTGTTTGAAACTTAATCGTCTTATATATGATCAATGCATATTGTATATTTACCTTCGGTAATTTCCGTTTTGTTGAACAGTTCCTGATGCAAATATCCCACAGCCCTACGGTCGTCAGTAGGTGATCACAGGTGGCATAATATAGTGCAAATAATTGTCAGTGGGATCCAAGCATTCTCATTGCTGGGATCACAATTTAATTGGAAATCAGAAATCTCGTTTTGAATGCCATACAATTCGTGAACACACAAAATGAAATGTGAACACAAACCGACTATCATTTATAAAATTTTGAAACCTTAGTCACGATACCAATAATATAGTGAACGTTATTTCACATTTCAAAAGGTCTCTCTCTATATATGTTCTTTTTTGACATTTTAAAGGCGCTAATTTAGCGCAAGAACAAATTTTGGATTTAGAACATTTGTAGTATAGCAAAGTTAAAGCTGAATAGCCTCGAATAAAGAAAGTAATCTCTCAATGCCAATAATGTCAAGAGTATGGCCACAGAAAAACAGATTGCAATCACTCACCGAACCGTCAGATGTAGTTTCGATGATGTAATCACCGCCTGCACAAAGAACAGAGAAACAGCAGCTAACCAGGGCCAATTGTGGTGTATCCCATACTACCAATTATGGGGCATCCCCAAACCCTCAAATAAGTGAGGGCAGCCCAAAACCCAAGAAAACCTGCTCCTCCAAAATGTGCAAATCCGGCTGTACATAACTCCCCACCTCTTGCCCAACCTCCACAGTCTCACCCCCGTACTTTCAGATCGGAATAGGAGTATATGCCGCAGTCGAAACGACCACTTTATACAGGAACACCACCACCTTATCACCAATAAGAGTTCTCAACAATGAGCGAGGCGATTACCCAGTCAGAATCTCCAGCTGACAATCATCCGACTTTAGCATTTACATTAAATATTAAAATTTGAACTTGTGAATCAACGTGTGGATCTTTGTAATATATAAAAATTGGATTGTGGCTCTCTTTGGCCTCATGTGTGTCTCGGACCATACCATGCGTCCCAAATTCAACCTCTGAAGACGAAGAGGTTATGGGTCATTCTTCGAAAATAGGAAGATTTTCTAAAAAATTTCTTATTACTTCATATAACACTGATTTTTTTATTTAAAAATAGTTTATTGTTGTCAATTGCATCTCAGATATTGTTGTCAAAATATTCCAATTTTCAAAAGTAGGAGGCTGAAGGTGTGTGTGAGGGAATGAACACATTAGAGTGGGAGAGTGAGGATGAGGTAATAGTACAGGAAAATAATAACAAAATAAAAAAATATATTTCTATTAAAATATTTTTAGTTTGAATACTTTTTGCTAAATTATTACATTGTCATTATTAAAAATTATTACAGAACGTATAAGATAAAATAATTTTAGCCTATTATTAAATCAACTGAATTAGAGAAATATGGAATGAAACACAATTTTTTTAATAATTTAAAAGCGATAGAATGAGGTTTTTTTTTTCTTATTCCAAAAAAAACTAAAGAACTATAGTATAAATTCATCAAACATTTAACCTAATTTCTTTTCCTAGCAGGTGAGGGAGAGAGAGGATCACCAAACACACATTTTTTTATATTAACACCTCAAAGCACAGCATAAGAATAGAGGTTTCTCTCCACATCGGTTGAAATTTAGTTTGGACCTATCTGTTAAGGCTTGCCAACTGTTTTTCTCAGATAAGAAAATACTGAGCTTATTAGCACACCTAATTAATTTTGATAGCGGTAGGTTAGGTTTTCTGGCTGTTATACAAAGTCAATGTGGAAAATTCAAGCTATGGGAAAAGCGAGGGAGTGAGGATTTTAATGTTTAAAACATGTTTACATATGTAAAATTATTATTGAAATAAAAGCTAATCTCCGATAAAGCAATCTAACACAATGCTTTATCAAAATCAATGAAAACATTTCTGTCAGATGGGTCAGAAAAGCCCTGTTTATTCATGGGACTCTGATTTCCACATTTTCAAAGAATGACCCTTGTATCAGCTGATTAGTATAGGAATGTTTTGGGAATGAAAAGATTCCACAAAAATAAATTTATCCTCATCGTAAAAAGAACAAAATTATTAATTTTTTAAATGGTTACAATTGAAAATATGACATTTATTTAGTGACAGTTTTAGGTGCCACGTCAAATGCACTAAATTATGGTTTACATAGAAAGTATAAATAAACCTAGGTATAATTTACAAATTGATATTTCCATTCGAGAATTTCTTTTTACTGCAACACAATATATTTTTTACCAACTCTGGTAGCACATCACAATCCAAAATCAAATGTTTAAAACAAGACATTTAGAAAACTGTAACGTCAGATACAGAGGCAAGTCGAGAGAAAGTCGAACGGTTTCGAAGTACGTTCTGATTTCCACATATATTGGTTGACGAGGGTCGTGTCGGAGACTGTTCAAAGGAAAATCCTTGAAAATGCTACAAAGTTTTATCACACCCCAATTTTCTCGGTATTTCTTTCTCGAGATAAAAAAAAAAATGAAAAATTAGAACTCAGCAAGTTCAGAATTCTCTCTGAAAGTTTTTTTAAAAAAAAGTCATTTATCTGAACACACAAAAATATATACACACACATGAGTAATATTTAAAATTTCACATTAATATCATTAATTTAACAACTGTAGTTTTTAGTTAATATTTCAAACTACATAGCTCAACAAATCTAAACTTTCCAAAAATGATATGCTAATTACTGTAACAAGTACAGTCTTTTGTTACAGAGGGTTGTTGGAAAAGGAGAGGATTTTTTTTTTTTACAATATAATATATAAATGTACAATATGGAGTTGGAAGGGTACTGCTGGTTTTTAAAGAGATGGTGCAACAAGACACAGGAGGAAATTGTGAAAATTTTGGTCGCTGTATGGTCGACATATCATGTTATATTTTTTATTTACATTATCCTCTGTAATGTCTTTGCATAAATTTAACACGTCTTGCATGTTTATCTCAAATAAATATTAGTTTGTAGAAATATGTCTTCTCTTTACTCACCACCCTCCCACTGTAACTAAAAATCTGTGCATATTACTGAAATTAGCTTATCATTTTTGGGATTAGGATTACATAATACAACTATTCTTATCAATGTTTCAAAAACCATGCCAACCTGTGTTATTGATGTTTAGTGTATCTACTATTAGCTGTAAGTAACTATTATAACAATAAACATCGACTATTAAATTTAAATATTATTTGTTTTAAAGGCATTAAAATTTTAATTGGTATGAAGTCTAAGTACTTGAACTAAGATTAGAAATATGTAACTCCCAAACATGTAATGATAAATAAATTTACTAATTAGTAATCTTGTATAAGAAAAGATTATATTGGCCATCCAAGGTAGGCATTGTAAACAGGATTACATGCTACTCTTGGATCTTGAAGACGTACACGGCGCTTTGATGCTACTATACCCGCAACACCGCAAGACGTTGGGGGTCACTGATAATATATCTCTTCCTCAATCATGGGGATCAGGTTAAATGCAATGATAATTTAACAGGAAAATTATCTATTATAAAATATTGGAATAAAAACAGTTAATACAGAATGGAATTGTTATAAAATAGTGTATAGTAAATATTGTTACCGTTTACTTGATACACTAAACCCCTCATCCATCATTAACATTTTAGGAAAAACCCCTGAAACAAACTGCTTTTTGATACCAGTTTCTTGTTTCTTTTATTGGAAACAAAATCGTAGTTATATTTTTCATAATGGTATTTTAAACGTTTTACAGCAATAGGCTGTATCACAAAAAGTAACAAAACCAATATTAGAGAAATAAAATTCCACTATTTGAGGTATTGCATTTGTTTCATCTGAACAAACAGGTACTACTCTTCTCTGACCATTTAATCCAGCAAAAAGTTTGCTTTGTGGTTTCATGAGTGCGAATATCCTCTAAATCATATGTTTTATAAACAAACATTGAGTTGAATACACCATTGATGTTTATATGATGAAATAAAAAGTTCTATATAATTATGATTTGTTCGTCGATATCAAATGCACATTTTCATCTTCAGTTGCTTTACATTCAATACAATTATTTAGCATTTGGGTAAAATTTTGAAAATGTATATTGCAGCAAACATAAGATTACTATCAGGTTAACTTCCGGAAAATTACTGATACATTTTTTTTTTTAAATTAAGACTTTTTCAAAATATTAAATTATTTTGAAAATCTGAGCTTTAAAAAAAATGTTCAAACCTCTGATTTATGAATCTGAATTTTGCATTTCATTATTTTTTTGAACCTTAAATAAACGGAATTTATATTTTTTTTTTACTCGATCGTTCGATAAGTTGTGCAGTGGAACAACATATCATCGATTACAATGCGAAATCACGTAACTGCCAAATCTAAACTTTTCAGCAGAGAAAATAAAAAGTTTCGAAATTAAATTTTCATCATACTGATTTTTTTTTTCATAGACCCTTATTATGCTTCAGATAAATTGCTTGCCTGCACTATCTCCCTTTTACAGATTTGCATTTCAATGAGGTCTATAATA
Source organism: Rhaphigaster nebulosa (assembly GCA_948150685.1). Classification (NCBI taxonomy): domain Eukaryota; kingdom Metazoa; phylum Arthropoda; class Insecta; order Hemiptera; family Pentatomidae; genus Rhaphigaster; species Rhaphigaster nebulosa. The sequence continues at coordinate 27,799,384 of OX411311.1, forward strand.
CATTTTCGTCTCCTAATTTTTTTTATATTTTACAGTTATTAATTAGGTGAGCGGGCTCACCCATTATTTTGTATTGAACTTACAGATTAAATCAAAAACTAAAATTTTACTTTCAAATGACTGTTACCAACGTTGTGTTACTCCATAAGGTACAGCCTCACTTAATGTAGAGTTCATTATTCATTATTTGTTTTACTGATTCGTAAAAATTAGTATTCCACTCAGTATTCCACCTCATGGAACTTGATGTATCAACTCTTTGCATTAAAGTTCCCTTTAATAATCCTTTGGAACAATCTGAAAATTTCCAAAAAATCTTTATTGAAATATGTTTTTTTTTTTAATTGTATGCACTATTAGTTAATATACTATTGAGCAGAAAAAAAAAATCGTTGTGCGTAAAATTTAGACAATAATAAAATAACCCTAAATTAAAACGTTTTGTACTTACGTGGTTTCACACTGTAACTGACGGCTTTGACAGTGCCAGATGATCTATATTACAATTTCAATTAAAAAATAATTGAATGGTTCTTAAAATATGCTATAACTCTTTCTTATATATTTATAATAAGTAGAAATTTCCTCCCCCCATTTTATAAACTACTATTTCAACCTGTCTAGAACCTATTAAAGGACAATAGATGGGCTATTAATTTATATATATATATATATATATATATATATATATTTATATATATATATATATATATATATATATATATAAGGAGCGGGAAAAGAGAGCGAGAGAGTGAATTTGAGTGAGAGTGAGCGGGAGCGAGTGAGTGAATGAGAGAGAGAGTGAGAGAGAGAGAGAGAGTGAGAGAGAGAGAGAGAGAGAGAGAGAGAGAGAGAGAGAGAGAGAGAGAGAGAGAGAAGCTATCGACTGAGAGGCCGCGAGTGGTGGGGGCGGTGTGGGCTCAGTTAGTGTCCGGACGAGCAGTGTTCGCGACCGTCCAGCGCCTCTGCTCTGCTCCGCGCACGTGCGTCTGTCTGTGTCATCCTGTACATCGCGGTAAGTCATTTTCTTTATTTATATTACAGTGCGAATGCAGTAGCGGTGGTGATTGACTCATCGTGAGGTAGGAAATATAATCGGAAATAAGAAAATTATTATGGAAATGAGAATAAAAAATATGTATGCATTATCAATTATTAATTAAAAACTCCTCAGCTGATATTTAATACCGAAAATACTTTTAAAGGTATTAATTTCACAAATACCCAATTAATTAATAACTACTGGAAAAAAAAAAACTTTTTAATGAAAATTTAATAAATAAATATACTTTGGGTGACTAATACAGTCAAAAACCACTTTATATAATTTTTGGTTGTGTGTATAGTACATTTTCAGCTTTAGGGACTTATACCCCTCTATTCGATATTTCTTAGTTTCAAAAATTCAATAATCATTTTTAATATCAAAAATTAAATTGTTTTTCTTTTAAAACGAAAAATATTTAAATATATAATTAAAGCTTTGGATTGCAATTTACTGAGCAATAACATATACATAAATGTTATTTGTTTGTTTTAAAGTTTTTGTATTTAATTACTGAATATATTTCATATGATATGAATAAGAGATAACAGGAGTCAGATTAAATGCATTCCCTAAAACCAGCATCAGTTTAGAAATGTCTGTCGTCATCTTTAAGGCTCGTAGGTTGTTTTTATTGAACTAAAATTTACGACTAAGTTTAACTCTATGCATTTTACATGTATTTTAACTTCGCAGCTTCACATTGTAAAAAACGAACGAGGCAACTGTGTTTTTTTATATTTTAGGATACATAAAAGAACTAAACGAAGTCATTATGATAACGCTGGGATAGTACTCTTTAGTTGAAATATTTTTAGGTTTTTATATTTTCAAACAATTTTCCAGAAAATAATGTATCATGTTGAAAACATGTTTCCATTTTTATTGTTTTGCTTTTATGAATTTTACGAACTTTCGAAAATTAAGTCCTCATTGTATCTCTTAATATTCAGATTATGAATGTAAATTATAAATCAAGTAGTACTTGATCAATCTCTCATCTAGAGCTTTAGTAATTTTTAAAGTCTGACTAAAGGAAACCCTTACTCAGCTTCTTTTCATTCTATTCCACATATTGTTAAGTAATCATAATAAAAAAAAAAAAAAATCACGAGCTCATTTTTACTGTTTCATTATTAAATACGAAATGATATATCATGTAAGTCTGACATTTCATCCTGATAATGTGTGTAATACATCGTTCTTGTGTTGGGCTTGAGTCAAAGGGAAATTTCCGTATCCATCTGGAGAGTTTATCTGTAATGATTTGCTGTCGGAAAAGTTTCAAGTTTTATTGTAAGTGTATATGTAATATGTAGAGATAAGTCTTGATTCAATTTAGATTTGTCTCTGTTTGTCAGCAGATTTTACAATTATGTAGTTTTTTTATAATTAATGGCAAGTCCTGAATATATAAAATGTACAAAATTCGATCAAATACCGATCGTTGAGATACTCGTGGCTAAATTTGTCCAATTAAAGGAAATCTTGAGCCCTGAATAACATGTTGACATGAAAATTTTAAGCAATGAGTTTTATGCTTGATTAAAAGTTGATTAGAGCTTATCTCAGGAGTAGGTGGGAAGATTTTGTTAGGGCTGACTTTATGGAAAAGGGTTTTGGCGGGGGTTGGAGAAAGGATGCACGTAGGCGGCTATCACTTGTGTCGGCATTGTACTTTCGGGTTCGATAAATTATTTATTATTGTTGTCATGAGAACGCTTATTTGCCTGATTGAAAGATCTGAATGATTAAGGCATCGTAAAATAAGTTTTAAAAAAAGTCACTAAACTTAACTAATATATTTAATAAAAAGTCTGCCATATCTTGTATAACTCATGTATTTGATAATTATTGTATATAAGTATTTCTCCTAGCAAAAGCTCAGAGGTAAGTTCCACTGAAAAACTTTCCTTATTGGAAACCACAAATCGAAACTCACGGACATTTTTTGTGAGACCGAAAATTCAATGGTATTTTATATTCTCGCGTATATCATCTATAAATTGTTAAAAAATAACAATATTTATTCGATGTAATCAAAACTTATAATATTTGCTTTACTATTCTTTATATCGCAATTCATTATTAGAAATTTCATTAATGCGGTTAAATTATAATTGGTATTCATAACTGGAGGGCAGCAGCAGCCAACAGAGATGACAGGCGGACTGAATTGCTGGAGGTCCTGACACTCCAAGAGTTGTGGCGCCACGAAAGAAAAAGAAGAAGTTAAATTATGATAAGAAAAAGGACCATGAGTTAATTTTCTCAAAGGTGTTATTTATTATTGATAATACTGAAACATGATAACATTTTTGTGAATGATTCTGAAGCCATAGCGCCAAGAAGTAATTTTTATACTCCTTTCAGTACCTGAATAAATAGTGAATATACATTGAGTTCTATTGTATTATCAATTCATATCACATTTTATCAATCTGCTTTCGTATTATATATCAACCGACCAGAATCGTTCAATGAAGATATTGCCTTCATATTTTCCACAGCTGGCGTTAGCAGCATCCAGTGTCGTAGTTTATCAACTGCAGACGTTCGAAGACCGAACCCTACTATTTATACAACCTATCTTACTACTTTGGTAACCTACGTCGTTTTTCCTACAAAGTTGAATTATATTTAATTTGATATGACTTCATTCAGTTTTCATAAAAAATCATTCCTGTTCTTTTCGATCAAATTATCCATAATGAAGTTTTACTTAATAAAAATAGATTTAATATATTTCCATTTAATTCTATTTTTCTTAATGCATTATATTCTTCATATATCTTTTTTTCGAGAGATTTTTAAAGCTGGTTTATTCCTTAGAAGTACTAAAGTATTTCTATTACCTATTTCTATTGCATTTATATAAAAATATCTGTAAATATAATGATTATTTTATAATAATATAACAGAATGTTGTTACAAGATTTTATCAGTGTAGAAAATAAGTTATATTAATTTTTACTTTCACTTATTATATGTGAAATACACTTGTAGTAAGGAATAGTATTGCGTTCGTGAAAAAATGCGAATCCGAGTTTTCAACGGAAATACGCATTTAAAGGTCCACTGAGTCCAAATAACCGAGTCTCGCAAAATGGTGTGTTTGGTAAGTTTAATTCAAATGCGAAAAGTTTTACGAAGCTGAAATGATGTATTTATGGTAGGTATGTGCCTGAATGCAACTTTATCGCCAAAAACGACTGACCGGAAGTTCCACTTTATGTCACCGATTTAACAAAATTTTACAATTTTCTCGAAAAAGGCTCTAACCATTTAGATCAAATGTACCTCTTAAGTATCTTACATTTTGTTTATTTGAAATAATTGTTGGTAGTAATAAAAAATGGATAGATATCAACTATGATAGAATTTGTTAATTAACTAAAAGAGAAATATTTTCCCAGGTTGAAAACAAATTTTTGGAAATACGAACAATAATATAAACGCATATTTTACCGTTGGAATGCTGAAGATTTCATATAAAATATTATCTAACATCAACAAGTTCAGTGATTGTTGTTTTATAATTTCAACTTTTACATTATTTGATGGAAACTTTTAAAATTTGAATAGTCCTATTTCAGCATAAATTATAGCATAAAGCAATAATTATAGCATTAAAAGCATAGGGTGGCAAGTGAAAGTTTTGTGTGTGCGCACCTTACCCAATTTTTTTTTAACGGTTATTTTGTGTACTAAATTAATTATTTTAAACTCTTGATAGGGTAATTATTAACGTCATGTAAACATGAAACACTAAACTAAAGAGGGCCTCTCTTGAATAACAAGGAAAATATATTTTTTTAAATTTTATAGAATATTATAGAAAAATAACGTTATTCTGAGACTAGATCCCTTAAGAATACCAAGCATGTACAAGTAAAAAAGTTAACAGAAAAAATGTCTATCCAAAAACTACATTAATAAATATATATTCATTCAAACCTCTGGATATCGAACTTCCATACATCGAAAATCTCTATATATCGAATTATTTTTTAGGAACCTTAAATTTTTATTGTAAAAGAATATTGTGTATATCGAATACAATTTCTATATATCGAAATAAAAATTCCCATTTCAAAAAATATAAAATGTGATTGTAATCAAAAAGGGCATAAAACTTCACAGATAACTGACATTAACAAGTGCTTATTATGGAGATTATCAGATCTGTTGCTGAGCATTACTGATCTCCTTATAGTAATAAGACTAAGCTGGCTCCTAAGCACTTGATCATAGCACTTATGCCGAAAGCTTTTGTGCATAAAATAATATAATTTAATTGTTGGAATACCTTAGCAAATTTGATTCTTCGTTATTTACCTATTATTAATGATCATTCTACAATCAGAAATACTTACTACTTTGATAATAATTAATGAAAGTGTCAATTTCTCAACAAAAACAAGAATATGAAACAAATAAAACAAAAAAGGAATCGTTAAAGAAGGAAATAGGTTAATTACAACTAAATCAATAGAAGGTGGTATAAAAAAAAAGTTTTCTAAAAATTCCAGGAAGAAGAAGACAGTCATTAAGTGGTGACCTGTCAAATGCCTCAGGGACGGGGTATATAAAGTTTACGTATGTATATATATATATATATATATATATATATATATATATATTATAAGAATAGATAATAATTATATAACAAAATAAAATGTTCCAGTGGTATGCAAAGCAATGGAAGATCTTGTTTCAGAAGAAGCACAGGAGTACCTAAATTCACTGAATCTCTTTTCTAACATAAATTTAAATGTTCATTTTAAATTCAGTTTAACTTTGCCTTTCTTGTTGTGAACGTTGTTCCTAAACATGATGAATTATACACAAACAGACTAAAATGAGCGAAAACAAAAATAAATTAATTTTTCTGCGTGCTTGCATATTTTGAAGACATGTCCATATTAAATTATAAACATTATATTATAATGTTATAATATAATTATAATATAATTTTAAGTATATTTTTAAACAAATCTTCAATCACAGATGTAATTTGTACAAATTTTCAAATAAGTGATATTGATTGTTCAATTTTGTATTTTCCTTATCCCTAAAAAATTGCTTTTGTTACATCATTAACCCCAAAAAATTGCCTTTTATACTTCATTAAGTCTAAATCAATAGCTGTAATTGTATTTCGACTGAAATTGGTGAAAAAATTGCAATGTTTCTATATAACGAAATTTCTATACATCGAATTTGTTGGAACCTTCAGGTTCAATATATAGAGGTTCGACTAGATATATATTTTTATTGCTCGAATTCGATGTATCCAACTGTTACTAAATGCTTTGGATCCCCTGTTGACACGTAGGACTGAGAAGCGCTCGGCCACTTAGGAGCCATATTACAAGCGACTGTAGGAGTGTCAGATCCAGTTAGGGAATGACGAGCGTCACAGCTCCGCCCTACCCACACTCCACAGGGTCAGTTAATGAGCCTAAGGGCGCCGAAACAAAATTAGCTCTTCTCGTTTTATCTCCTCCAAGGGACGGCTTGGGGATCCCCTAGGGCATTATTACTGTTTTGTCCATCTCTCAGGTCGGAACTTTTTAATGTATTATGACACATCAGAGGGTTCCAAATTGCAGCCCGCCTTAGGTAATTGCTTGAAGCGCACAGTGAAAAATACCATTAGAAGTTATTCTTCCTTCAGCGTCGATTCTTCAGATCCGTTTCGGCATCCTTTTTAACTAATATCTTCTCACACCCATTTTAACCCTCCGAGTAACATGGTGATCCATCACATTTCTAATTTTTGAAATAACTTTTGAAGAAATTCTTTGATACCTTTCACGCTCCGTGAATGTTAGCGTGAAACTATCTGGAATATTTATAACATAAACATAAACATAAGCGGAAATATTAGAATATCTTTTAGAATGCATTGGTTTTTTCGCTCTCGAAAACGTGGCTGGGTTCCTATTGGGATCCCCTTAGCTTCAGACGTGAATTTTTTTTTTATTTATTTAAAAACATACTTTATAATAGATTTACATTATTATTTTATTTCTTTTATAAATATTCAATTTTTTTTTAGTTAAATTAATGCCTTTTTCGTCATTTTCCATGGCTATCTTCTATGGCTTTATATGTTCGATTTTATTTTTATAAAATCTTTAGTTTTCCAGCGGTATATAATACATCTGTATCGTAACTCTTATTTTCGGTAATATGTTTTCAACGTGGCAATTTTTTTTATAGGGGTTTTTTCTCCTATCATCAAATCATCAAATTTCTTCATAGTTTACTTCTTTTCGTTTTTATTACTACTAATAAAGAATGACGGTTGTTTATTTCAAATAAACAAAATTAATGGTACTTTAGAGGAAGCAATTTTGAAAATTCGGGATTTAAGCTCTTTCAGCCTATTTCAATGAGGATAAGACCTACCTGACACTGAAAAGCATTTAATTGTATATTGATATAACGTGTTTGATCAAAATCGTTGGAGTCTTTTTTTAGAAAATTGTAAAAATGTGTTGAATTGAGTGCCGCTTCTGCTAAGTCGAATTTGTAAATTGTTTGGTATATTTTAAAAATAGATTGTGATACCAAAGGGACCTGTCTGGTATTTGGATTTCATGAGACTTGTGTCACTTGAAGAGTTGACATCGACTTAAAACATCAATTTTAGTTTTTACAATTATATCAGAGCCATGCACAGTGCCCTTATGAGGAATTGCTCTGTTGCTAGTATAATTTGGTGGACAAGTGTCTCGTCGAAATGTGAATGTTATGTTATTTGTCGGGATTGATTCGCATATTCCCTAAAGTATAATAAATAATGCATCTGAGGCTTCAAATTCCAATTTAAGAGTTAATTAACAACAATTCAGTTAAAGCTACATGGCCAGTTGATTATTTTCTGTAACACGTGCCTCATAAAATTAATTACTTTATATTTGAAGCCCGTGGGAGCTAACTAGGGGCTATAATGTAAATATTTTACATCGTCTGTTCATCCTTTTAATAAGGTATTTGTAAAATGAAATAACTGGATAATCCATATTATTATTTTATTTTGCTAACCCAACTGATAAAATATTATTAAACTTATTTCCCAGTGGCTTTCCTAAAAATTGATTCCTATTTCTCCTAATGTACTTCGTACCACGCTCAATTTGGCACCTACGAACAATCATAATTTATTGGGAAAAGTATGAAAAGGATTTTTAGATTTAATTATTCTTACAAACTTGTAATAAAAGTTTTATTACAAAATTCATATTCTTTTAGGAACTCTATTATTGAACTGGTGATTCAAATTTTCTTGAAATATCATGTTTCCAATTCTTTTGTTTATAATTTTTATGAGTTGGTTGAGGTATCTTTTTTCGTGATTTACGGTGCTGAAATGGTGACTGAAGAGGTGTTGTCCTTCCCGATGCCTAGTATGCACGAATGAAGAGATTAAGAAAAATAAAATTAATAGTACACTAATATTTGAAAAAAAAAATAACATTTAAACTTTAGCCAATTCTGTATTAGAAACCTAACACCAAGGTTTGATTTCTAACAGCCGTAAATATAAATTGTCTCGACGGCGGGGTTTATATAGTCTTCTGCGGAATGATAAGTAGTAAAGAACAATCAGATTTTAAAAACATTATAATTTGTTTTGGTTATCCGATAACTGATAAAAAAAGATGTAATTTAACAAAGCATACTTGGTGTGTTCAGCTGTATATTATTCAATTTATTTTTTAGTTAATTGTTTTTAAAGAATATTGAAAGATATTGTATTATTTATTAACAACATGCGAGATAACAACTATTAAAGTATACAAATTATTATTATACAGAGTGTTCATTTAAAGACAGCACAAACACATTTTTGAGAAAAAGGGTTGGTCTGAGAGAAAAATGCTACTGTGTAAAAATTGTAATGCGGAACGCCATTGTTTGGCACTTAGAAGCGTCATGCGTGCCAGACGCGCGTCCATACTGTCACGTTCAAGTATGATACCTATGGTTATGCACATCACTTTAAAGTATAATACCATTTAAAACGAATGGTGAAAACCGCATTTTGATATTTTCTATCCATTATTTTTAACTAATTAATTTGAATTTATTATTCAAAATACTGCTCCTACCGGTTTGATCAAATTTCAATTTAAAAGGGAAAAAAAATTAGTCAGATTCCTGTATAATGTTCTTGTGACACACATTAACTTGGATCTAAGCCGCATCAAACTGCCAAATAATTTACTGTTAAATAAAAGAAAATGTTACACTCTACAATTTTTTCTTCGAGCATTTTTCTCTGAGCGGGTTAATGCACCTACTCACAAACCCAAAGGTTGTGAGTTCGAATCCCGGTACTGGCATTAATTTAATATAATTAAATTAATAATTAGAGCAATTTATCACCCCTCCCCCGAGTATGTGAGGCCCGTTAGCCTATCTGGAGGCAACTCACATAGGCCGGACATAGGAGTGATGACCCTATCCCGTGTACCTAAAATTGAGAATCGCGGTGTGGTCTTCATGTATCGTGCGGACAAAGATCTCCACGGTCTATAGTGCCAAGCGAAATATATATATATATATATATATATATATATATATATATATATATATATATATATATATATATATATATATATATATATATATATATGTGGTACACGCCGTACCACATAATCGATTTAATCTATTCTTCGGCTATGGAGTTGCGTGATTTAATTTTGGATGAAGACGATACATTCAGAACTGCAATAGAAAGCTATATTATATCGCCCTATTTTGTTATAATTAGGTTTTTGGATTACCTAAACAAAGAATAAATACAGAATAAAAGTAGAGAAATCGCTATCAGCAACCTTATTAAAAATATTTATGGATGCTTGCTTAAAACGTTTGACAGATAAATGTGGCTTGATGAGCATCCTAATCAATGGCATTTACCTGTATCATTTGATATTTGCTGGTGACCAGAGTCGCACAAGATCAAGATGACGCTATATTCTTCGGAAAGTATTATATAAATATATAATATGTATATATAATACACATATTATTTATGTAACATAAATGTTCCGTTTGGTCGAGATAACTTCATAATTCACTGTGTAGCTATCTTCATAAACATCCGTCCACATGCACTTTGAGAGAGAGAGAGAGAGAGAGAGAGAGAGAGAGAGAGAGAGAGAGAGATTTGTTTTAACTGGAATGTTCCAGAGTTGGCCGATCGAATATTAATGACTCATAAACTAATTGCAAATCTGTCAGTTTATTCATATTTTAGGATTTAATCGTAGCTCTAAACAAAGATAATATGAATAAAAACAATTAAAAAGATGAGGCACGCCATAAGAGAATACTTATGATAAATGGGTGTTTTTATTGTATACGTCTAGATATCATTTAATGAATTGAAGAGCTTTAGCAAATGGCAAGCTTTTCGTTTTTAATGTTTGAGAAGTCTAGAAATAAACTATCAGTTCAAATATTATTTTTATTTTATTTTCTTAAATATTTATAAGGTAAAAGATAAATTTAAATATTTAGATAAGGTAAAAGTGAATTTTACCTTTTATTTTTAAAGTATATTATAAACATGTTTATAACCCTCAAGAACAAGCGTTTTTCTTTCTGATTTCATGTAAGTAGAGAGTTTATATTTTGGGATTGATATGTTAATTCTTTTAAGATATGTTAAAGAAGCTGAGTACCTCAGTGGTAAGGCACTTTGTTACTATGCTCCCGGTCCTGGATTCGAGACCGGCTGTTGCAGGTAATTATTTATTCTGTTATCAGCCATGGATCAAACCTATGAGATCGGGAAACCCTCCTCGGAACCACCCAGCCTCTATAAAGTGGGTGCCCTTAATTGATGGAAAAACCTGGCGGTTGAGCGTGATCTCGGCCAAATCTCCTTCTTGCACAAACATTGGCCCAGAAACAGTATGGTCCTTACCAAGTACTGAGCCCAAGACCCTTCGTGGGTTGAGTGGTACAGGTTTTTTTTTTAATGTTAATTCTTAATTGTAATAATAACGATTTACATTTTTTGGTGAGACATTAATTTATGGATATTATATTTTGATGAATATTGTTAACACTAAATAATGCTAAATAAAATTGCTCTTTATTAGGGATTGAATCTATTTAAAGTGATTTAAACTCTATATTACAACATTATATATATATAATTATGGTCAATATAATTTAATGTAAAAATATTTTACGGTTATATTATAAATGTTTTCAGCTATGTAATAAGGATTCCATATATGTTATATGGAAACAGTTACAAAAAACATTATTACCTGTAATTTTATATCGTTGATACATTTTGTTTTATGTTCTTTTTTTATCCTTTGCCCTTTCTATTCAAATTTACATTTATTATGTTTGCTTAGTGAAAAAGTTTTTATTCTTCGTTGTGTATATATTGTGTATTCATGTAGGTGAATGAGAGATATCTGAATATATTAATCATATAATTCATACATCCTTTATAATATTTTTTTTGAATTGATATAAAATTCTTTATAGCAAACTATGAAGAAAAATAATTCACAAAACAAAATATGTAAATACAAACATTCATTATCGGAATTGCATATTAAAAACATTAGCCTTAAGTAACTTATTTAAATTAATTAATTGATTGTAACGGTTAATTATTACAGAACATATAAGCTTAAAATGTCTATGGGGAACTAGATATCGGTTTTGGTCGGACAGATAATGACTGGATTGCCAGGGTTGCATTCCACCTGCCACGTGACGTCAGCTATGCAGCCTTATCGAATATCATTCGGTTCCAGCAATACCTCAGGCATAAAGAGTAAAATAGTATAGGGTTGTCAAGATTGAAATGTCACTTCGAAAATGGTAAAATCGTTTAATTATTATCAGGTTCGATCATCGAAATGAATTTATATATTCAAGAGCAGAACCAATAAATTTAAAATTGCAGACAAGGATATTTTAATTGGGGGTATGGTAAAAGAATAAAAAAACTCTAACATTAATTCAATCAAGATTTAATATTTAAATTCTTTAAGCGGGTTCATAATTAAAGTCTTTCGTTTAGTTTCTGATTTTAGTTTGTCAGGGCTGGAACAAGGAGCTCGCTTAAAAAGTTCAAATTTAGAATTGAATTAAAGTTACCACGCTTAAAGGTATATACTATATAGTATATTATATAGTATATATATATATATATATATATATATATATATATATATATATATATATACATATACTATATAATATATACCTTTAAGCGTGGTAACTTTAATTCAATTCTAAATTTGAACTTTTTAAGCGAGCTCCTTGTTCCAGCCCTGACAAACTAAAATCAGAAACTAAACGAAAGACTTTAATTATGAACCCGCTTAAAGAATTTAAATATTAAATCTTGATTGAATTAATGTTAGAGTTTTTTTATTCTTTTACCATACCCCCAATTAAAATATCCTTGTCTGCAATTTTAAATTTATTGGTTCTGCTCTTGAATATATAAATTCATTTCGATGATCGAACCTGATAATAATTAAACGATTTTACCATTTTCGAAGTGACATTTCAATCTTGACAACCCTATACTATTTTACTATTTTATACTATTATATAGTATATATATATATATATATATATATATATACATATACTATATAATATATACCTTTAAGCGTGGTAACTTTAATTCAATTCTAAATTTGAACTTTTTAAGCGAGCTCCTTGTTCCAGCCCTGACAAACTAAAATCAGAAACTAAACGAAAGACTTTAATTATGAACCCGCTTAAAGAATTTAAATATTAAATCTTGATTGAATTAATGTTAGAGTTTTTTTATTCTTTTACCATACCCCCAATTAAAATATCCTTGTCTGCAATTTTAAATTTATTGGTTCTGCTCTTGAATATATAAATTCATTTCGATGATCGAACCTGATAATAATTAAACGATTTTACCATTTTCGAAGTGACATTTCAATCTTGACAACCCTATACTATTTTACTATTTTATACTATTATATAGTATATATATATATATATATATATATATATATATATATATATATATATATATATACATATACTATATAATATATACCTTTAAGCGTGGTAACTTTAATTCAATTCTAAATTTGAACTTTTTAAGCGAGCTCCTTGTTCCAGCCCTGACAAACTAAAATCAGAAACTAAACGAAAGACTTTAATTATGAACCCGCTTAAAGAATTTAAATATTAAATCTTGATTGAATTAATGTTAGAGTTTTTTTATTCTTTTACCATACCCCCAATTAAAATATCCTTGTCTGCAATTTTAAATTTATTGGTTCTGCTCTTGAATATATAAATTCATTTCGATGATCGAACCTGATAATAATTAAACGATTTTACCATTTTCGAAGTGACATTTCAATCTTGACAACCCTATACTATTTTACTCTTTATGCCTGAGGTATTGCTGGAACCGAATGATATTCGATAAGGCTGCATAGCTGACGTCACGTGGCAGGTGGAATGCAACCCTGGCAATCCAGTCATTATCTGTCCGACCAAAACCGATATCTAGTTCCCCATAGACATTTTAAGCTTATATGTTCTGTAATAATTAACTGTTACAATCAATTAATTAATTTAAATAAGTTACTTAAGGCTAATGTTTTTAATATGCAATTCCGATAATGAATGTTTGTATTTACATATTTTGTTTTGTGAATTATTTTTCTTCATAGTTTGCTATAAAGAATTTTATATCAATTCAAAAAAAATATTATAAAGGATGTATGAATTATATGATTAATATATTCAGATATCTCTCATTCACCTACATGAATACACAATATATACACAACGAAGAATAAAAACTTTTTCACTAAGCAAACATAATAAATGTAAATTTGAATAGAAAGGGCAAAGGATAAAAAAAGAACATAAAACAAAATGTATCAACGATATAAAATTACAGGTAATAATGTTTTTTGTAACTGTTTCCATATAACATATATGGAATCCTTATTACATAGCTGAAAACATTTATAATATAACCGTAAAATATTTTTACATTAAATTATATTGACCATAATTATATATATATAATGTTGTAATATAGAGTTTAAATCACTTTAAATAGATTCAATCCCTAATAAAGAGCAATTTTATTTAGCATTATTTAGTGTTAACAATATTCATCAAAATATAATATCCATAAATTAATGTCTCACCAAAAAATGTAAATCGTTATTATTACAATTAAGAATTAACATTAAAAAAAAAACCTGTATCACTCAACCCACGAAGGGTCTTGGGCTCAGTACTTGGTAAGGACCATACTGTTTCTGGGCCAATGTTTGTGCAAGAAGGAGATTTGGCCGAGATCACGCTCAACCGCCAGGTTTTTCCATCAATTAAGGGCACCCACTTTATAGAGGCTGGGTGGTTCCGAGGAGGGTTTCCCGATCTCATAGGTTTGATCCATGGCTGATAACAGAATAAATAATTACCTGCAACAGCCGGTCTCGAATCCAGGACCGGGAGCATAGTAACAAAGTGCCTAACATATCAATCCCAAAATATAAACTCTCTACTTACATGAAATCAGAAAGAAAAACGCTTGTTCTTGAGGGTTATAAACATGTTTATAATATACTTTAAAAATAAAAGGTAAAATTCACTTTTACCTTATCTAAATATTTAAATTTATCTTTTACCTTATAAATATTTAAGAAAATAAAATAAAAATAATATTTGAACTGATAGTTTATTTCTAGACTTCTCAAACATTAAAAACGAAAAGCTTGCCATTTGCTAAAGCTCTTCAATTCATTAAATGATATCTAGACGTATACAATAAAAACACCCATTTATCATAAGTATTCTCTTATGGCGTGCCACATCTTTTTAATTGTTTTTATTCATATTATCTTTGTTTAGAGCTACGATTAAATCCTAAAATATGAATAAACTGACAGATTTGCAATTAGTTTATGAGTCATTAATATTCGATCGGCCAACTCTGGAACATTCCAGTTAAAACAAATCTCTCTCTCTCTCTCTCTCTCTCTCTCTCTCTCTCTCTCTCTCTCTCTCTCTCTCAAAGTGCATGTGGACGGATGTTTATGAAGATAGCTACACAGTGAATTATGAAGTTATCTCGACCAAACGGAACATTTATGTTACATAAATAATATGTGTATTATATATACATATTATATATTTATATAATACTTTCCGAAGAATATAGCGTCATCTTGATCTTGTGCGACTCTGGTCACCAGCAAATATCAAATGATACAGGTAAATGCCATTGATTAGGATGCTCATCAAGCCACATTTATCTGTCAAACGTTTTAAGCATCCATAAATATTTTTAATAAGGTTGCTGATAGCGATTTCTCTACTTTTATTCTGTATTTATTCTTTGTTTAGGTAATCCAAAAACCTAATTATAACAAAATAGGGCGATATAATATAGCTTTCTATTGCAGTTCTGAATGTATCGTCTTCATCCAAAATTAAATCACGCAACTCCATAGCCGAAGAATAGATTAAATCGATTATGTGGTACGGCGTGTACATTTCATATCATAGACTTATAGATACAATTAAACAGCAATTATTAGTTTTTTGTTTTTTTGATTCTGAAGAAAAAAGAATTTCTTAGCGTTCAAGAAAGACAATGACAATCTCTCCAAAAAAATAAGTTCTTATTAACGTTAACGTATTGACAGGTCGCACAATGTCGAGTCCGTGACATAGACCCGATCCCCGTTTTTTTAAATTTATTAATGTGTTGTTTATTCAAAATTTCAATCAATTTTATTGATACGTTAAGAATATCAACATTCATCTGAAACTCGATTGAGATACATCTAAACGTAATAGAGTTCTGTGAAGCGCCAGGCCCTTCTTCGATACAATTCCTTGGACCCATCCAGAAGTGAAAAAGGTCGAGCTGCATAATGTGGGGGAATCTCCTTCTACCTGGCAACTGGCCCAGTATTCAGAATATATTTGGACTTCCCGACCTGTTCAATAAAATATCTACTTCAGCATTCCGAGATATAGTTAAATTGCTATTGTTGAACTGATCAATAAAAATAAGCCTCAACGCTTTAGCTTCTATATGTTTAAACCTACTACTAAACGCAGTATTTGATATAAAATTTAATTATACTCAATTTCCAAATTTTCTTTTATTGGCACATCGGTTCAGTTATTTTCTTATTGATTAAATGGCACTTCTTTTCCTTTATTTATTAATAGATTATTTCAATTATAACACTATCACTTATTGAGGGCAATACTTACTGGTAAATTTTATTGAATTAAAAAAATCATTATGTGAGATTAAAATGGTCTATTAGGTATTTCAATATATTTGAGAATTAAGCTTGTTTACTTTCATTATTTATTTCACATATATTTTTTTTCATTTTCCACTCCCTTTTTTGTTTATTTTTTTCATATTATCTTCTTTCGAGTCATGTTAATATTTATTATATGTTTACTTTTTGTATTGTCTGTTAATTATACATAATTATCAGTTGAACATTGGAAAATTACTAATTAGCATGGAATCTGTAAAATTTATAAAACAAAGCTCTCATAGCATCGCCATGGAAGGAAGGAAAAATACTGGTAATTATTAATTTGCAACTGCGTTGCGCCGCATCTAGGAAATTCGATACATTTGTTTTTTATGTCCTAGATCTGACTGATGTCTTGAATTTTGACTATGAATTAGTATTTGGTTCTTGGATATATATGCATTATGGGTGAACTAGGGGACAAATAGTTCTATTTCATTGGGTTGTAGAAATTGTTTCTTCCAAAAGACGGTCATTACGTTCTCGTAGATTTTCTTACTCCCTTCTAGCCACATATTGTCGAATGACATTTCTTGACTGATTCTCTCCTTTTAATAATCTGCAGAACAAGGTAGGTGCTTAAATGACCTTGATATATGCCAGAGAAAAAAATTGCATGGTGTTAATCTGGTGACCTTGCCGACCACCCCAAGTCATCACTCAACGACATCAACTTGTTTAGAAACATTTGCTTCAAAATCTCGAGGCATAGAAGGAAGTATGGGCCGATTACACCGATGCTACAAAAAGCCGCTCTCGTTGATCTCCAGAAATGTTCCAGTTATTCCATTAGGAATGGCTTCAAGGCTGAT
Organism: Rhaphigaster nebulosa; assembly: GCA_948150685.1. Classification (NCBI taxonomy): domain Eukaryota; kingdom Metazoa; phylum Arthropoda; class Insecta; order Hemiptera; family Pentatomidae; genus Rhaphigaster; species Rhaphigaster nebulosa. The sequence goes on from OX411311.1 coordinate 27,816,603, forward strand.
GGTAAATTTCAAGGAACATCTTCAATTATTTTTAATACAATACTTTATATTGATAAAACTAATTATTTTTCTTTGTTTTTTTTTTATGTTTTTTTTTTGCAGTTCTTCAAAATGCATCAGTGATTTCTTCCTCACACACACACACACACACACACACACACACACACACACACACACACACACACACACACACACACACACATATTTATATATTTTTTTTAATTCAATTCGATGTAGTTTTATAATTATTGACTTTTAGAACCTCAAACCTGAAAATACAATTCAAGATATTCAATCTTTTAGGTTTAGTTATTTCTTTATAATACATTTTAATAACTTAAAAAATATTGTGTTTTAAATACATTGAATTTATACAATATTGTGCTATGCCTTGTGAATACAGGAATAGAAGGAAATATTTTCGATTGAATAATATTAATTAAATAATCTATAATTTAAGTTGTTTCCGCGTCATTTATTCAATATTGACATAAATAGGTTTCCCTTTTGGAAAAAAACAACATTGCGCACGAGATTTTTTACCTGCAAAGGTCGACTTGAGAGATCCCGGCTTGCGAGCTTAACTAGCCATTAAGATAATGCATCGTAAAAATTCGGTCCTCCAGAGGCACTCCTGGCAAGTTCCTGTAAAACCTGCCGCCAAGGACAAGGGACAATAAGACAATTTTTCAAAGGACTCGATGCCGATGGAAGGGACACGCCTTCCAGCCAAAATTCTTAAAGAATCCACTAATAAGAAGGTCCAAAAGAAGAGTGGAGCCAAATGTATGAAAAATATATATGACTAGTATACAAATATTAGATTAGTATAAAAATAGAAGTGGAAAGAGAGAGAACGGGAACGCGACACGGAAGTATAGGTAGTGAGAGCAGGAATGTGAGAGAGTGAAGTTGTAAGAGTAGAAGAAGGAAGAGCAGCTGAGCAGTCCATTCGAGAAGGAGTCAGTGTGAACTGGCAAGCAGAGCAGGAGACAGCCGAGGAAAGATAACCAGACCATCAAGCGTCAATGCGGAAAGTGCCCGAGATGACGAAGACAAACACCAGATAAGTCAGAGTCCCTTAAATTCATTAGGTACATTGTTGTTTAATATTATGTGGCACCATAGTAAAATTTTAAATAAACAAGTTATACCCAGTATTCTGAAATACAGATGTTAAAGTAACAGGTTTTTATAATGAAGTGAATTCAAGTTCTGAATTATTAACCAGCACTTTGAATAATAATGAATGTTAAATAAAGTCAGATCTTATGTCAAAGTTATTATATTTACCTTACCATCATATAGTATAGTTAGGTGAATTGGTAAACGCCACACCCTTGGAAAAGATCTGAAATGGTATTTATAATATCCCAACCTAGTGGCCGTAGCAGGGGAGGAGGTCTGAGGTCTCTAGCCTTTTAAGTTAAGATAAATCAATAATACAGTTTGATTGATCCGTTCCCTTCTGGAGCCGATACAAATACAGTATATATTAGGCAAATAAATTTAGTAAATGCGGCTTCTGAAATCCCACCTGTCTTAGAAAAGTATATTGACAGAAACATAGCAGTTGGTAAATGTTGTCCCTTTTGAGGATAGTAACTCTAAGGCGAAAATTATTATTTAACAAATTACTTATTATAACGACAAATTCACCCTGTGTATCTTCCCTGTGTAATAGCGAATCTCGTTTAATATTTTCCAGGATATCAAGTAGCCTCCCGATCTGGTCCATACACGGACTGCTTCGGAATAAAGAAATATAGATCACGAGGCGCCTGCTGATTCTTAACAACCATAATCCGTGGTTCTAGACCGATTTGTCACTTAGAACCCGAGTGAGCCAGTGGGAAGGAAACTGCCGAATTGACACAAAGGGACCGGCTATGGAGCAGAAAAAGTGTCTGTAAGAAGACTATGATCGTGCGAACAAAGGTCTTCATGGTCTATTGTGTCAACCGAAAAAAAAATGACAAATATAAGACAAATTTTTATTTTGTTAACTGTTTGTTGTTAAATATTTATGAGATTTTTGGATTGCCAGAATACTTATAACGTTACTTATCACTACTTTCCGAATGCCAAGTACTTAATGATTGTCTGATAATGACCAAGAGACATGCTGGTATGTTCAATGCATAGAGATATGCCATTCAATAGATTTTTATTTAAAAGCTTAAAGACGATTTTTTTTCTTTATCAATAACATAAATGAGAGGTCACATAACATTCAATTATGGAACTTTCTTATAATCTATAAATCAAATATTTAATTGCACGAATTTCAAGATTTTGCTCTGATATTTCATAAATCGATTATATCTTTCATTAAATTGACATATTCTTGAACTTAATTCTAAATAAATATCAAATTTCATAGAGAAGGGAAAATGATTTAATAATCTTTGTTATTATTGACGAAGTCTTTTCTAGGAATGAAAAAGTGAAACCACTCATATTTTGATTATACCGTTGTGTTTTAGTTGTATCTAGATCATTCAGTAATATGATCTCCAAGATTGATGAATAATATTTTTTCTTTAAATATATAAACAAAAGTTTGCCATATTGCTAAAAATGTGTTTTATAATAAATCTTCCTGTCAATTATTGAATAAATGTTTTTCTCTGCTTCTGGTGCTTTTATGTTTACTTTTTCTATTTTTATGACAAAATATATATGTGCTATAAATCCTGTTAAATAAATTAAAGTTTTTATAGAAATATAAATATTTATTTCTAAAATATCCTAATCTACTTGAGAGGCCTTTAGCTTTTTATGCATCTAATAAAGTAAGTTTATTCAGATAATTTTATAAAATATTTTCCTTCTACTAGCACTTTAAAAGTATTAAATATTTTATTATTTAATTACAAAATGCTAAACTCCAAATTAATAGATAAGAATAGAACTATGAACAACAAATTAGATAATCAAACGTAATTTATTTTTAACGTAGAATTACGTTCCTTCTTTTGGGTTGTTAGTATCAACAAATTTTAAGACAATTTTGGTGCCGTTTTTAAACGCTCCTCTATCCACTTATATAAATAATAAAAAGAAAGAATTTGTATAATTTAACAATGAAAATGTGTCATTCTAGATTTCAAAATGAATTTTGACTTAAAAGGCGGAAGTAAGGTAAGCGAGTAAAGTTGGGTGTTAAGTTCATGACGTCACCGTTGACACCAATATGATATGCAACATATGATTGAATCGTCATTTATGAGATTGAGATTTAATAATTACATATTTTTCTTTTCAATTCTAATTTTTTGTAATTTGCCAATAATAAGTAGCCAATCCACTTCTGTAATGTACACTCTCGCCTTTACGCTCTAGATCAATTTACACTAAACTGGTGCATTCAATATTTTTCATTGTTAATCGTAGGAGATCCTTCTGTGATGTTCCGTTGTAACAGAATGAAATCCTAAGTGGAAAGGGTAATGCTATAAAACTGAAGTGTTGGTTCCCTTTAACTAACACTCAAAGTTAAGTGTTAAATGTAGGACCATTGACTGTAACTCCTGGCTAAATAGTTGTTTCTACGGTCTACCGAAGCTTAGGAGACCAATTACTTTCCAGAATCAATACTGACCGGTTCTGGTTAAAAGAAATTTACTCAGGAATTCACCTCTTCTAGTTCCAGTTTAACTAAACATATTTTAACTTACGCAAGGCGCGTTCGCAACGGAGGTAACTTAGTATTTACTGATAACGTGTTTGCTAATGACATTTAATTTCATTTACACCACATATTAATAACACTTCCCTATTGGCTGGTGTATATAGGTATTAAAATGTTAATTCCATTTTTGTTAGATACATAGTTGATAGATAAGTTATTAACATTTACTAATTACATTTGCTATTAACATTGTTACTTTATTTTAATAGCATTTTAATAACTGTTTGATTGAAGAAGGAGAGATTGTCTGCATGCTCCCCCACATCCCTAAGCCGGCGTATTGTATGTGTATATATATTAAACACATACATATATGTGTGTATGTATTTTAATATATCAATTAATTTATATTTCTGTAATTTACAATTATATAAAATATGCAAATAAAAAAAAAAAATTCATTACAAACCACATTAAATGTACCAGACACCTTGAAACAACAGGCCTCGGTACAAAGGGTCCATCGTCCCTCTGCATGTGGAGGCTCTGATTGGCGGGGATAGTATTATTTTCAGCCCAAACTTGCAAGTGCACTCCTTTATTTTAGATTTCAATTAAGTTAATTGTATGGAGTGGTGAAAGGTGGAGATGAATAAACTCATAGAAGAATACAGCAAACATGAATGCTTGTGGAATTCAACGCTAAAAAATAGTAAAGTGACTTTCCTCCTGAATTTTTCGGGGCATTCCCGATTTTTTAGGTCGTGTCCTGAATTATTTAGAGGGTCATTCGGAATTGATGTTCGGAGGGTCATTAAATTAGAGCTAACAAAAACGTATTTTTATGTCGAACGTCGTTAACTAATAAGCCATTATAAACAAATTAGAAAAACAAGAAAAAAGTAATAACAATAATTTTATCATTTATAGAAATAACAAAGAAAAAGAAGAATAAGTGAACTAAGGGAAGAAGGATCGTAGTTATTTCGGACATCGCCCATTCCCCAACGCCTAATTATAAATTAATTATTTATAATTATATATTTTTAATATAATTTTTAATTATATATATTAAATATAAATTATAATTATATATAATATAAATTATATATATATATATATATATATATATATATATATATATATATATATATATATATATAATATAATTTATAATTATATATATATTTAATATGATTTATAATTATATATATTTAATATAATATATAAATTTGTTATTTATTTGATGTATCTGAATATTTATTAATAGAATAAAACCCCTGAAAGTAACAAAGGCGACAAAGCTCAGCTCATTCCTGTAAATAGCTTACATATTAATTAGTGAAATATAAATTACAATAAATATACATTTTTTATATTAATTTTAATTGCAACAAATAAATTATATTGCTATAATTAAACTAATATGATCTGGAAAAATAATGTACATGTAGATGTATATGTATTATTATTTAATAATAAATTAGTTAATCTTTGTATCATATTATATTTGTCATTTAAGCCTTAAGAAATAATTAGCTGTTGAAAAAAATAAAACAAAAATTGTTCAGTTAAAACTCGAAATTTCATGGTATTCGGAAGCTGAATTCGATTGAGTTTTTGGTATTTAACCCGATGTAAATTGTCAACCCTCCATGTTCCCTAAATTACTCAAAATCATACCATAGCTTATATTTAGTTTGTTAATAAAGGTGGGAAGCAATTTAAATTTTTCTTTCGGGAAAAAATCTCGGCGGACAGTGATTGAAAATCCAATTTCATTTTTGGGGAAAAAAGCCTGTCATTTATATGTCATTTATATCTGTGAGCCATATAAAAATAATTGTAATACCAGTTTAGTCACAGTGAAATTTTCATTATGATGTACACTTTCAAAGGTATTTAAGAATGATGTAGTGGGCGAAATGTTGAAATGTTTATTCTGAAAAGAAAAACTAAAATTGTTTATCAGCTTTACTAACTACCTAAATAAAATTTATGTCGTGATTTTGAGGAAACATGGAGGGTTGATAATTTATTTAGGTTAAATATCTGAAACTCCCTCGTATTCAGGTTCTGATTCCATGAAATTTCGAGTTCTTAACTAAACAATATTTTTTTCCCCAGTTCCAACAGCTAATTATTTTTTAAGGCCAAAATGATAAAAAATATTATACAAATATTAACTAATTTATATATTAAATTATAATGTATATATATATATATATATATATATATATATATATATATATATATATATATATATATATATATATATATAAACACATAAATATAAATGTGCCTTTATATTTAATATAAAGGTGCGTTTACACAAAACCTTTTATTCCCCCCCAATCGTTTGCAAACCTTTCTTTTCGTACTAAAGGATTTGTATATTGTCTTCAGCGACCAAACATTTGCAAACGAAGAGAAAATTTTTAATCGATGCGAACAGAAACTTTATATAATCGGGAAAAAAGTTATTGGAATCATAGACAACTAATTTCCAATCCGTAAAGTAATTGGAATTAACTAATGGATATTGAATTAATCAAATCCCATCTTCATGTGTGACATTGAAAGTATTTGAGTAGGTACACATAACATAATAATATTACTGAATATTATTGCGACGGGATGCTATAAAAGGATTAGAACAAAATAACGCTGACACGTTATCGACTTCGCACATCGGAACAAGAGGCAAAGGAACAAGCTAATTAGGGAGCAAAACAATGATAAGGGAGGTTCTCATTTTTTTGAAATTTTTGCTCCATTTTGAAGTCTTACCTGATTTTTCCCATTGCTATACGGCGAAGAAACATTTCTTCATAATAATATATAAAAAATAAATAATTTTATTTAATTATTACTTAAGCTACTAAAATGCGATTACCACTTACTCCCTCACTCTCAAATTTCCATTAATTTTTCATAGATTGCCTACGTTAAATGGTAGCGAAATTTATTTTCCCTCAGAAAGGTTAACAAAAGAAATATTAATCTTCTTTTTTTTTAATTTTTTATAAAAATATAGTATGTTTATGTACCTTCCAAACATTGCTATCTCATCTAAATATCAATACAATGCGAAAAACAAAACGTCAGAGAAAAAAAGGAAACAGTGAAAACACAGACCTGAGCTGGCATTTGAGTCGTAAGGTAAGTCATGTTCGTTTCTTATTGACATTGCCATGGCATTTATCATCACGTTAACTTTTCAAATTATTTCATTCATTATAATTTAAGGTTGGCTACCGTATGTTTTATGAAACTTTACAGAATCAATATTTTTTAAATTTTATTTACATGGATTACGGCCAAGTAATATCCGTGGAAATATTAACAAGTTGAAAATTCGTGTCATCACCAAGCCCGAATATTAGCGCGGTAATGACTAATTGTGCGGCAATTAACCATTTTTGAATCACTACTATCTAAAATTCGTTGATTGCTCTCCTAAATTTAATGTATTAATTTCTACTTGTCAACTTAACCTTATTATTGTGTATTTATCTATTCTTATCAATGGCGTGTCTGAAAATTTATTAGGATGTGCTAGATATAAAAGTTATCATATACTTTACATTGACTTGATGGCCGAATTCTCTTAAAGATTGCAATATTTTTATTTATTTCTGATAGACACTCAACAATATAAATATAAATTATAACTTCTTATTTTAATATTTCTAAAAGAAAAGTATTTTTAAGTTTTAAGTTAAGTCCCTCTATATCTCGATGTTAAATTTTGACTTATAAAAATAACATTTCTAATTTTTTTTTTTTTTTTTTTTTAGTTTTTCCAGTCTTAGTACGAGCAAGCTTGTCTAAACTTTAAAAGAAATTTTTTTTTTTAGAAATATTATTCTCGTACGTCAAAATTTTACATGGAGATATAGGGACTTGCCATATCAAAAATACTTATATTTTTGAAAATTTATAGCAATGCACAAACAGGATTAAAATAGTTGGTGTTTATACCAAAATAAGGGTCCTAATCTATTATTAATGTCTAAATCGTGTGCTAATTTCTCCTTTAAAATATTATTAATATTTAATATTTCTATTTGTGTACTGTTTAAAGTAGATTTTAGGCAATTCCTTTTTAGGAATTCAGTTAAATGCTCTTTGAAAAATAACTTTTAGAAAGTTTCTAATTTTATTCTTCTTTATCAGTTGACATCCGCATGGTGGTATAGAAGGATCAATCTAATTAGGGATTGATAAATTATTTGCCACTTCTATAAATTTGTTTTATTGAAAACTAGTTTTGAAGGTTATACATTCATCCTCAGTTCTAAAAACACACAAAAAATTCAAAAGCAAGCAATTCAAAATATAGTTGGTATTATTATACATATTAAATTATATAAAGCAGTATTATAAAATATTTATGAATTATGAATTTAATTAAGACAAGAAATCAAATACATGTTGGTACTCACCAAGGTTTAAATGGATTATATCAAACAGAAAAGTTTGTGCTGGTTTCTTCTCTTGCGAGAGTACAATGCTGTACTGGCAATGAATTACTACTGATTTATATAATTTAATATGTATAATAATACCAACTATATTTTGAATTGCTTATTTTTAATTTTTTGTGTGTTTTTAGAACTGAGGATGAATGTATAACATTCGAAACTAGTTTTCAATAAAACAAATTTATAGAAGTGGCAAATAATTTATCAATCCCTAATTATTCTTCTTTATTATAGTTTCATAATAGAAATTGTGATATTAAAAATTCTTGGCTCATAATAGAAATTGATTCGTGAAATACGTACAAAAAATTGTAATAAATAAATTTTCTCTAGTTACATTCAATTAGACCATTAAAAAATAGTTGAGCATATTATGCAAATAAAATAATCATTGTCCTTTTTTTAAATGGATATTCATTGTTAGAATAGGTTCATTTAAAAAAAATATATATATATATATATATATATATATATATATATATATATATATATATATATATACATTAAGGTCACGTTGTTGTAACGCTTCCGAGCCGCATAGCAGGGCCGTAAAGAGAGACCATAACAAAGGAGCCTGCACTGCTTTGGGAGGCCACAGCTTCCTCTAATTAAGTATTTTTATGACATTCTAATGCCTTGTCATTTTGGCGCCTCAGCTGCTTTTGTTTTTATCAAAAGGTCGCTAATCTGAAGGAACACAAGGGTGGGCCCTTTTTGTATATTTTACTCTATTGCTACATAACATAATATTGTACATGGGCTACGTAATCTTTAAATACATGATAGAAAATATTCTGACATATATCCTTATCACATAGACGAAAACGAAATGGAAGAGATAGGTGGCTGCAATGTATATACTTAATAATTATTAAAGTTCGTTTGGATACAACATTTGTTTCAAATAAGTTATTATGAGGGGTTGAAGAGACTAGTAGAAATGGCAAGGGCCTGCTGACGAATACAGAACGTGTAGTACAGGCTGCAGAGGAACGTCTCATTAAAAAAAAACACAAGATATTAAACAATTAACCTGTCAGGATAGAGAGAGGCTCACCGTGACTTGGATTGGAGGGCAAACCCGAGAGGGGAACAACAAATCACCTAATTATTGACTAATTATTAACTGGCATCCGATGGCACTTGATTGGCCGAGGTGGTAGATATTTATTGAGGTGACTTTAGATCTTCAGAGTATTTGGTCAACCTAGTAAATAAGTAAGTTTCAAGAGGAATGGGCGGCGAGAAACAAACTGTTATAAATTGAATAACAAATTTCAAAAACTATTCAACCGAATAAATCAGCGAAACATTTAAAAATGCCATAAGAAAAGTGTTTTAGGGTGTGTTTACACATGCGTTATATCCGATTATACAAAACACAAAACTTTTTTTTCTATATTATGCCGAAACACTTTTATGCTTCGGCAAATCCCGCAGCAGCCTATTTAAACATTCGCGTGATTCGCTGAAACATCCAACCAACGAGTTCTTGATTGTGCAGAAATTACTGATTTTCATTCCGCCCATTTATCACAGAGGATTTTTTTAATGGAGAACAGAGAACTGGCTGAAGTATCTGCTGGCAATTTGAGGTAGTGGATTTCTCCTTCCGAAAAAAAACATCGGAAGAAAAGATGATGGTATGGTAGCTGGTGGATAACTAGATGTTTTTATAATAAATACCTAAGTAAAAAATTATAATTATAAATAAACAGTCATTAATAATAATCTTCAAATCATTAGTTTTAATATTTAATAATTATGAATCAATAATTATAATTATGTTTTAATAATTATAATTCTAAATCAATTCGTGATATTTTTAATTCATTAATAACTTGATAAAAATATATAAAACATTGTTCCCATTTATTTAAAAGCATTCATTTTTATCTTATGGCTGTGGATTGTATATCTGGTGTTATGGGTAAAGGTAAAGGGTTGTGCTGTAATGATGTTTTAATTAATATTGCGGTACCGCCGTGTGAAAGATTATCTCGGTGATCAGTTCTGTATATTGTGTAGCCGGGGATGTAAAATTTGGAATGTGGAGTCAGGTGTGTTTCAGTTATTAGAGCAATATCAGTCCGTTTGTCGTGTAAGTAAATGTCGAGTTCAGTCCTATGTTGGTTGATCCCATTTGCGTTCCAAAGAAGAACGGACAGGGAGCCCACAGTCAATTGATTATTGGCCATATCCAGAGTATAAGGCTTGAGTAACCTCTGAAAGTTGTTGAAGGAGACTGAAAAGGGGCTGAATGAGGTTATTCAAGCCACTAACTAGGTTGAACAGCTGAGACGGTGGTGGATGACTGACAGCTGAAGGTACCGGCTGGGTAATGCCCTTTCGCATGCCCGAAAACTCCGGTTGCTGATGAAATACTGGTGCTCCAGTGGTAGCTGTTCGTTGAGGCTGCTTCGGATACTGTGATTTCAGTCTCGATGGGCTTGTGGGAGGTTGCTGAGGTTGAGGAAGAGCTGGGAACTCGTCCATAGCCGGAGGCCCATCTCTTGTAGAAGGGATTATTGATTGGGACGCTTACAGCAACTGTTTAAACTCAACGCTCTCTATCCCAGTGTCTCTAAAAACTGAGGACGAGCTCGAGGAAGCCGTTGAAAAGTTTACCAGCTGTATACAACAGGCTGTATGGTCTTCTTCTGTGCCCAGATCCAGAAGAATTGGGCAACTTCCCAAACTATCCCCAGTACATCAGAGACTTGATCAGAGCTAAGAGAAGAGCTCGCAAAGTATGACAGACTGACCGACTTCCATCTGACAAACGGACTTTTAATAGACTTAACAATGAACTCAAACGACAGATCCAAAGTTTCAAAAGCACAATTTACGACAATTACGTCAGAAATCTTGCGACTGACGATGGGAGCTTATGGAGGCACATCAAGAAAATTGTTAAACATCGTGTGGTGTCGGCACCTCTCCGTAATGAGGATGGTTCCTGGGCCGTGCCAGACATTGAAAAATCTGAGTTATTTGCGAGTTAGCTTTCTTCTGTCTTTACACCACATACTGACTTCACGAATTCTGAACATGAAAGACTTGTACAAAAAACTTTAGACATTCCACTACAACTAGCATCACCTCCTCCTTGCTTTACACCGACACAAGTTGCCGAGCAAATTAGACAGTTACCTAAGAAGGAAGCCCCTGGTCATGACCTGATAAATGCTCAAGTGCTCCAAAAATGCCCAGGAAGGCTCTAGTGTATCTAACCTCTATTTACAATGCAATACTCAGGACGACTAAATTCTCTCTACAATGGAAATATTCACACATTACCATGATTCATAAACCAAACAAAGACACAGCTACTCCATCATCATACAGACCTATCAGTCTGCTCCCGATTTGTTCAAACATTTTTGAGAAATTACTCTACAAAAGACTTCTTGACATACTGACGAACAATAACATAATACCTGACCATCAATTTGGATTCCGATCCCAACATTCAACCATTCAACAATTACACAGTGTGACGGACTACATATCGACGGCACTAGAGCAAAAATTATATGCAACAGGAGTGTTTCTGGACGTCGGTCAGGCGTTCGATAGAGTCTGGCATCAGGGGCTTCTCTTCAAACTTAAGACGATACTTCCTCCTACCTATTATCTTATTCTTCAATCCTTTTTTTCTGAAAGATTTTTCTCTGTCTGCCAAGGCTCAGAAATATCAGCCATTCGACCGGCCTTAGCAGGAGTACCTCAGGGATCAGTACTAGCTCCGCTGCTCTACATCATATATACACATGATATTCCAAACAGCACCGAAACTCTGATAGCGACGTATGCAGACGATACAACGATTCTAACAAAATATCAAAATCCAGCACACGCCTCACAGACTTTACAACATCACCTAACAAAACTTCAGGATTGGTGCAAACTTTGGAAAATTAGACTTAATCAAGACAAATCACAACATATCACTTTTACTCTCCGACAAGAAACCTGTCCTCCAATATACCTCGACAATGTAGTAATTCCGCAGACAGACAAAATTCGATATCTTGGCCTGACATTTGACAGAAGAATGACATGGGGCCCACACATCAAGAATAAACAAAAAACGCTAAACCAAAGACTTAAACTGTTATATTCACTTCTTTCAAAACGTTCAAAATTGAAACTTAGACATAAATTGAACACTTACACTTACTTACTCAAGCCCATCTGGACCTACGCTTCACAGATATACGGGACAGCCAAAAAAACACACGTACAAAAACTCCAAATTTTTCAGTCAAAAACTTTTAGGACTATCACCAAAGCCCCTTGGTACATCAGCAACTTTACGTTACATACAGACCTCAATATGCCTACAGTTAACGAACACATGCGGACCCACTACAAACGATTTCACGATAACTTACACGGACATCCTAACACACTCATACAAGATATGGCGACAACCAACATGCCTGACAACACCCGCAGAAGGCTGAAGAGGAGCTGGATGAGGGATCTCCTACACTAACTATATACGATTATCATGACAGGAAGAGGTGCCGCTGGGTACTACTCTTTCTCATGCCTTTCATGCCACGTCTACATGTACATAGCCAGCACATTCACTGGTTGTCTAATAGACAGGTGTGAATTTAAAAATACAGTTAAAAAAAAAATTATCTTATAAATGAATCACAATTTTGAGTTAGCACTAGTCTGTCAACAAATGGTTGATCTTAAATGACCTGAACAACCATATTAAGATGCCAAACATAAGAAAAATGATTGTGCGGTGGTATTTCTTGACGAAGTTGGCGCTTTTGACAATTTTGGACACCAGCATATTGTTTGCTCACTGGAGGCAAGGGAGGTGTCACTGGAGGTGTGACGGAAAACGTAATTACTACTATCTTAGGACTTATAACTTGACAAGTCAGACCAATGTGCTGCGAGGAATACCCCAAGGTGAACCCTTGTCGTCTTCGCTATTCAATCTGGCCATAATTAATTTATAATATCAATACACTATCTGTCCCCTCCAGATTGCACTCATTACAAAGATACACCCTGCGGTATTAGAAGGCATCCATATAGATATCAGCAGTAGTGTTAATGCCATCATCGGGCACCTCTACGCCGATGTTGTACGCACCGAGGAGGTATCGCGTATTGAGACTGATCCGCTGTAAATTGGAAGCTCTTTTGCAGCATTGGCCCATTTCTCAGCGACTGTACAATGTTCCTGATGCCCTTTTCCAGTACAATTTTGATTAAAAAGGGGAATATGCAGAAAGACAGGATGTTGATCAGGGCCACCGAAGAGAGAGAGAGTTCTACGAAAGTCGCTGCGGGAAAATTGGCCTAATTGTTGGTGGTAAGGCGTTGGTGTTCGCCATTTCATAGAGACTCTGAAAGGCAACAGATACATGTTTGAGAAGCAAGTTATTTAGGGTTCGGAATGGTCCAATGCCTTTAAACTGAATATTAATTATGCACCCCTGTGCATGTGCGCTGTCATGCGCAAGGAAAATGTCCCAATAACTCCCTCCGTTAAAAACACGCCGGCGCCATAGGATCAAGCATGGGCTGTTCAGACTCCTTAGGAAAAAGGATTTGACCTGCTTCCTGCTTATTGTATTGGCAGGAACGGATCCACGAGATTTGCCGATGTAGTCTCCATTCTCCAGGACCGGAAGGAGAGCATGTACAAGATACAAAAGTGGGCTTTGAAACAAACGACCTCGATCAAGAAGGTGGAGTAGAAAAAAACAAAAAAAAAGAAAGGTATATATGAAAAGTGCAATCCTTCCCTAAAAGAGAAATTCCTTGAGACCTTCGAGAAAAAATTAAAGAATTTGGAAAAAAAGTTCACTGTGAGAGGCTTCTTGTATGGGTCTCGCAGAGCATTCTCTCAATCACATGCTAGGATCAATGAACCTATCTCTAGAGGCTGAAACTTATGACTAATAAATGCATTCTTAGGGTGCACCCGTGTTCAATAATATATCAAAATAAACATTTTAACACTTGGAATCGTTTCAGAAAACATAAGCAAAATTTATGAGGAGGTACATATATCAAAAATAAAAAAAAATAATCAAATTACAACATACCAATTCTTCGGTAGCTTAACTATTGGGAAATGAGATATATAATAAAATGGTACCAAGCTCAGCCCCTCCATCCCCACCCCCCCCCCCCCCCAAACGATGGCAAAATTATGAAGGCAATAAACTAATTTATTTATTATTTTTAGTTGTTTAAGATGTATACTAATAGATGATGAACTCCATCACTTGGTGAGTTGTCATTATCTTATAAATACTAAACCTATACAGCTATAGTATAGAAAGTATTGAAAGTCCTTACATTGTAACCTGGTTACAGTAAAAGGAAAAAAGATATGAGCACTTTAAGAAGTATAACAAAAGAAGAGACGAAGAAGGTTAAGACAAAAAAAGTTACCATTTGTTCATCCATAAACGAAATTCGTAGTATAGAATACGTTTTATACTATTCTCATTTGATGCCAATAGAAAGTAATTATTGAGAGAATAAACTCCAAAAGAAGATAATAACTATTTATTATTAGAACTTTTCAAAACAAAACCTGAAGTCTCTCAAATTGCATGCAAATAACCAATCAAAGTTTCGCCACTTCAGTATACATTAAATTTGCCAGTACCCTTTAATGGGACTGCTTATGAATGATAAAGCTCTCTCTTTATTGTTCAGTCCGTTTTAGGCTATTCTAGTGAGATATTCAATCTTTGTTCTCTATCGATGTGATGCTTTTGTTTACAGTCTTGGTGATTCCCGAATGGACGAAACTTTGGATAGTTATTTACTTCTGTTCAGAAAACTAAATGGTTTGGATTTTTATTTAAATCTTGCAATTATAGACTATCAACAAGAACTCTAAGTTTCAAATTATAATAGACGTCGAATCCAGATTATACATTATGGCTTTGGTCTTTAGCTTCTATGGGGTCACGTTATTGCTCATATTCGCCGCACAACCGGTCCATTTCAACCTTCTCAGTTTCATGACAGAATTACACCAGGTTTATTGAGATACTCTTATACTTCCTTATTGCTTCTTTAACTCCAAGCTCCTGCTGATCAAAGAGGTCCGCATGTATGTTTTAAAAACTTATATTTTGAATATCTGGACGTTGGACGTGGAAGGTTTTTACTTCTTTCTAGAAATCACTGGTTCATACTAAGTTTTTAGGATTACATTATTCCTCTTTTATTCAAACCTTTGATAGAGGACTCAAGTTATAACTTTCAAAATTCGATACATCATTTATTCTTTGTATGATAATGTGCGATCAAGATAACGTAAATAGGCAAAGTTAAGTGGATATTCAAGTGCTGGTCGTGGCTAAACAAATGGATCTTTATACAGTAGTTATATTTCAATCTGTTAGAGGACACCATTTAGCTAATGGTGAGGTTCATTACAGGACACCGGGCGGCATGGACTTAATGAACCTCACAAGGATACAATCTCATTCGGATTGATTGCTTCATGCTGTTATTAATATTGTAGTCACTTAGTTGTGAGAATACCTCAACGGTCCGTATTAAGAATATCAAATAACTTTTTTTCCCCATTTTAATGTTTATTAATTAGGTATATCCAGTTTAATTGCATATATCGTCATTATCATGAAAAAAACATCATATATGTTATAGCCTTATTTCTTAGTAGACTCAAAAAACAGTTTAACCTATTAGTTTAATAATTATTTTCAAATTTTACCATGCTTATGTCAATGTTTTAGTTTTCTAAGTAGTAAATGTGTTTTTTGTTCATTTTGAATGAATCTTATTTCAAATTAATTTTGCCAATAAAAATTAAAAAAAAAAACATGAATGAAGAAATATTTATTCTAATTTTGTTCACGTATGTTTTTTGAAAGCATATACGATATTTTATTTCTTTTACTTCCATGATTAATTTAAATACTATTTTTCTACTTAGTTTACTAGGTATCATTTAAAATCGATATAGACATTTAATAAAAGGATATAGAAATAAATAAAAGAAAATTAAGGCCAACATTTTAATTAAAACATGCAATATAAAGAATTTGTATTTTGTATTTTATCAAATTTTTAATAAAAAAAAAATCACATATTTTTCTTTTTATAATAATAAAAAAAAATGTGCAAAGGTGAAGGATAGTAAGAAATTACACTTATTTAAAAAAAAAAATTAATTCATCACAACTAAATTCTAAAATTTTTTGTAGAGTGGAGAAGTTCCAATTTTTTTTTCAGAAGTTTTTAATTATTTTTTTTTTTATTTTTAACAACTAGATCAAAAATATTTTTATACTTTA
This sequence comes from Rhaphigaster nebulosa, assembly GCA_948150685.1. NCBI lineage: Eukaryota > Metazoa > Arthropoda > Insecta > Hemiptera > Pentatomidae > Rhaphigaster > Rhaphigaster nebulosa. The sequence continues at coordinate 27,833,048 of OX411311.1, forward strand.
CTGCCATATTTTTGCCACCTGAAGCTACTTTTGAATACGAAAATTAGTCCACTTTGTATGTAGAACGTCGGCATTCAACTTACCAAATTATCCCATTTTATGGCTGGACTTGATCTCAGCACCATCACTTGTAACTCAATCACATATATCCCATTCAATACTAGGTTCTGAAAGAATCTGATCAACGCCATTAAAAACGTTTTCACCTTTTTGATGCATCAGTTCTCAAGAAAATAAAAAATCTTCAAAAAACTGGTACTCACAAATAAATTTATCGAAAACTAGCTTACTTTCGTTAGTAACTTTCGTGGATATGTCTATGCTTTTGTCTATCTTTAAAGCATACATGTCACTCATTTAATTTCTTGAATATGTTCAGACTACTGCAGTATAAGATAGGCACTTTTCATGACAACTCATCATCCCATATAGGCCATTTCCTTGATGCACGGCTGGCGGCGAATTTACCCAAGCGATTTGAATCGATTTTAATAGATGCCGGTAGTGCCAATGAAAAAAAGGAGCAAACATTTAAAAATCACAAAAATGGTAGATTGAATATTTTCTCATGAAAATCACGATATGGTTTCAATTTTTTCCTGTGTGACGGTCTTCTTGCAACTGTTATAGGGCCTACAAATATTTGTCAATATTTTATAAATGATTAGAAAAATAAAAATATCAGACTTTGCATTTCCCAATTAAAACCTTTTTGTGTGTGCGTTATTTACCATTACTTTTTTCTAAATATTCTTTTTGGAAATCGTAGTGGCAAAACCTGTTGGGATATTAACACTAATGTCCGAAGCTACGCCAGTTCGAAACCGGCCTGGCAGGGGTTGACTTTTAATATAATTGGAACTCAGGGGTAAAATAAATCGATGACCTGTATGATTACCTTCCCGTCCTGCCGCGGTCGGAGTGCATGAAGGCACAAAAATAATTGTGACCCCATGTGCCAGAGCTCCGAAATAACCGTGCTCTTTTATTTTACAAATCTCATTTCGGCGGCTTGAAGCATTGATCTATGTTTTGTTGTTAGAGTGCATGACTCCAAGGAGTATGTGAAGATTGGTAGAAAGGTAGACAGGTGAACAGCCGTCTTTGTCTTTTTTTCCAACTTGCGGCGGTTCAGGAAGCCTCCTATCACGGCGTTGAACACCCTGCTTGTTGCCCCCATACGCTCTGTAATTTCTCTGTCTATAGATCCGTTCTCGTGCAAGTGCGCTCCCAGATATTTGAAACAAGTAACTTGCTCTATTATTCCACCGTCAATTCTAATTACTCTCATGGCTCTGTTTGGCTTCTTACCAATCCTCATTACCTTTGGTTTGTGCCAAGTTGATCCTCATGTCTGTATACTTCTGGTCTTCCTGAAGTACCCTGATATTGTGCTCAAGTTCTTTTTCATGGTCTTCTAACACAACCAGGCAATCGGCGAACGCCAGCAATGATAGATTTAGTTGTCGCAAATTGAAATGCCCTAGATGGAACTTTTTTAACTTCTCTTTATACTTTCTGATGACTGAATCTAGAACCAAAATAAACAGTAGTGGGCTGAGACTGCATCCTTGCCGAATTCCTGCAGATGTCTCAAATTCTTTTGAGGTGTTATTCGCGGATCTTGCTACACTTCTGTTTTTCTTGCATAGGCTTTCCACCAATAATACGTGTCCTGTGTCGACATCTTTATCTCTTAAGGCCTTAGAGATATTTCCTTTCTGGATCTTGTCTAATGCTTTGATTAGGTCGACGAAACAAACAGATAGTCCTTTGCCTTTCTCAAATACTCTTTCTTGAATTTGTCTTATTGTAAAATTGAGATCCTAAGTGCTTCTATTAGCACGAAATCCGTACTGTTCCTCCAGCTTAGTTTCGGCCATCCTTCTGATTCTCATTTCGAGAATCTTGGAATAAATTTTACTTGACACATTTAAAATGCAGATATTTCAGTGGTTGCTGCAATTTTTGTTGTCGCTTTTATTAAAAATAGGGACTCTGACTGTTGTTTTCTATTCTTTGGGTATTTTCTTGTGTCTCCAAGCCAAGTTCTTTCACTACAAGTTGTGTCGTGATAGAGATGTTATTTGATTTTTAGTGGATTTTTGATATGCTAAATATGTACTACAACTGTCGCATCTTGTCGTTTACGACACATGCACCTCATCATCTTGGGAGGAATTTCATCTATTCTGGCTGACTTCTCCAGTTTCACATCTGATACATCTGATCCGAATACTCCTCGTCTATATAGTCGTTTTCTTTTCTTTTTTTTTATCTGTTCTACTCTTTCTTCCTCAGGCTCATCACCGACATACCACCTTTCTTCTTCTAGTAATTCCCTAAAATATTCTCGCTATCTTTTCATAATTTCATTACTTTTTCGTAGAATATTTCCTTCTTTGTATTTTATTTGCTTTAGCACTGGAGCTTTTTCTTTCCTTAGTACTTTAAAGACCTTATAGAACAATTTAGGGTTTCCTTTATAATCAGTCCCTATCTTGTTGCTAAAATCTTCCCTAGCTTTCTTTTTAACATTTATTATCATTTGTTTCACTTCAACTCTCTTCCTCTTGTATTGTTCATAGTTTTCTTGGGATCTGTTTTAAGGATATTTTCTCCACAGTAGTTTCTTTTCTTGAATAACTCTTTTGATTTCTTCCAAGTTGATCGGTCCACCAGGTGGTTCTTTTGTTTCTAGCTCTCATTTTATTCTTTCCACACACCAAGGCAGCTGCTTCTAACAAAAGTTGCTTAAAATATCTGCACGTGGTTTCTCCGTCATCTCTTTCCCATAGATATTACCTGTCTCTTACTGGAAATAAGAGATCATCTCTGTCTCTTTTAACTTGAAGGATTTTATGGATTCCTTCCTAGCTGTGGTATTTTTTATTTCACAGAGACCTCACATAAAGGAACGTATTTCTACGTAAAGATATATCATACTGACGAGTGATAATACGTCGAAAAATTGAGTTATGCATTCACTAGAACACTAGTTCCAATTCTGTTTGGAGAATATTAAATTGACAATTCTGTAGAACATGGTATTTATTGTACGGGAGTTATATGAAAAAATACATTGGTACGGAAATTTATCGAACAGATGAAACATAAATGTTATGAGTTTAAGGAGTGATTTCAAACAGCTGTTTACTGTTATTGTTTAGATATGGAGAGTAATTGCAAAACTAAATATGAAACCAAAGCGCAGTAATCATTTCCTCAAAAAATCTTACCGAAGTTCGAGACTACAGACGGTACTATATGAAAATTGTATTAGAAATATACAATATAAAGAACGAATCTGTTAAATATTACACTTTAACATGACAGAGATATTATTTAATTTTTAGTGGATTTTTGATATGCTTAATACGTACTACAACTAAATATCAGGTAAAACATATCGCCTAGCTGTAAAATACGCAGGCAAAGACTAGCAATTCTATTCTAGACCTAACCTCACTGGCAGAAAGGTCCATGTGTTCTAGTGACCTATATCAAAGACCCTTTAGCTTCTGAAACTTAAACAGCCGTATACATCACGACCCTAAGTTCACTGAGAACAAGTTTCTTCATTCATTTCTCTGAAATGTCCTGGCCCAAACAACACATAAATTTATGGGTTCTAAGTAAGTTCTAAGTAGATCACATAATTCTGAGTATTATCTGCGTGCAACTATGTCTTCGGAGCTGACGTAAATTCGAAGGTTTCAATTATTATTTTACAAATATGTCTAAATTAAACAATTCAAATTTTGCATAAAGAGCATTATCTAATACTACCAAAAAGAATTAGGTCGCCACTTTTAATGTCAGGCACTAAAATATTTTTTTTTCTGTAATCCTTAGTCTTCAGGCAGTGTGGAACTCCAGCACACTAAAACCACCTTCACATGCAACAACTTAGCTGGCCCAACAAGTTGCTCTTCATTCAGGTAACAGTCTCGATTGTGGGGTATAGCCTATTGCCTGGTCTCCCAATTTAGTTCGTCTTTCTCTCTTTTAGGGTTAATTAATTTACTATGTGTACTTTACTTCTTTACGAAATCATTTGGCCTCGCTAGTTTAAGCTATCTTATTTGACTCGAATCTTCTCAACCAAGCATAGCATTTCAATATTAGCGTGAGTTTGTATTCTGCTATCATAATTGTTCGGTATTTAAGAAGATTGTCGTTTCTTATGCACCAGAGAGCACCAACGAAACTTATAAGTATTCTGTTTTGAAAGATTTGTATTATTTTATGTTACTTTTCTTGGTAAAAGCCCAGTGCTGAATTCCTCAAGTCCACGCAGGTTTTTGTACTTTTTTGTACAACAGAACTGTTCTTAACTGTTAGTTGTGAATTTCTACCTAGCAGCTAGTGCATGTTCCTGAATGTTGAGTTCCTCTTTCTAATTTTTCAAATGTTCATTCCTGTCGAGCCTGGCTTCATTTGTCGATAGTTAGGCACTAAAATGAAAATAAATAAAATTTTAAATATTTTTATTACAATTTGATATGGTTTTAAAAATATATGTTTACAGAAAAAAAATTTAAATTGAAAACAACATTTGGTATTAGGAATTTCCACTAATTCAGTTTGTAATACCTACCGAAGTTTGCAATAAGCAATCTTACAAAATATATCCAACATTTAAAATGTAAATCTTTTTTATTATTTAGATTTAAGTAGTCTGTTTCAATTTTCCATTTAATTAAGGTCAGATACCAAAGACAGCCTCAATTCATCTTGTTTATTCAGAGTAATAGAAGCTTTCGGTGTTCAGCGCCATTTTCATCCTATATTAAAACTGTGTATATACAACATATTAAACAAATAAAACTATATATTTCTGTCATGCATATTAATGGAAAAATATTATACCTTTCAATTGACTATTCCAATATAAAGAGTGAAATTGTTATAACGTGTGTTCATACTCTAAAATATTTCTTTCCCACATTTGCTACGAATGAAATTTATAATGCAATACAAAACATCATATAATTTTACAGGCAACTTATTTTATTCCTGCTAATATCGTTTATATCTGTTCATCTGACTCACTGTTATGGGAAAAGAGAACTTTTTGAGTCCCGACTCAAGTTCTGACGTGCCATACCGATCGTCACTGCAACCTATATTGCGGATTCCGTCATTGTAAAACAGCTAAATTTAGATATGTAACTAAAAAAAAATTATTTCTATTCGCCTTTTATTTCAATCATAAATTACAAAACTGCGATATTTATGACGATAAAACAAGTTAAGACGTTAACTTGTTTTAAATTGAAGAAAATAAAACACTTTTCCTTTTCGAAATCTTTAACCAGGAAATACTGAGAAATAAAATCAGCAACGGTCATATCAAAAATATAATGTTAATTTCAGTCCTGTTTGATAAGATGGCATTTTTAAAAACAAATATATATATATATATATATATATATATATATATATATATATATATATATATATATATATATATACATATTTATTTACTCAATTTAAAGATTTCTTGAAACGTTTCACTACATTTACAACTAAATTATATTTTAGCATAGAGGCCAAAAGTAAAGGTTTCCAGAGTACAATTGCAATGAAAGTTTCACATAAAAAAAATGGTGAACATAGGAATATAGGAAGAAGATTGAGATGCACAAAATATATGAAGGAATCAATGCTGTAAAGTTGTTTTAACATAATTAAATTCATTTTTTTTATTTATTTTTTTATCAGAAAAGAATCAATCTTCTTTGCTTTTGAATTCATTGAATTGATGTTGGAAAAATTTCAGTGAATTATTTAATCCTAATACAATAATGGTTGATACAACTGATATTTCTAAATAAATACCTACAGTTTTTGTTTTGTTTTTCTTCCATAGTAAACCCTATGGGAGGATCATGTAAATTTTGCTGGTTCCATGCTACAATAGGCCTGTATAGTGATATTTTAATAATTTTTATTGTGATATTTTAGTGAATGTAGCTATTTATTAACAGTGAAATATCATTTAGACTACTATCTCAAAGCATTAATGCAAAGTCGATTTTTCTTCTGTATTAATTGAGATTGTGATTACTAAATAACTGTTTTAGCCAGACAACAATCTAGTCGACTCGAGACAGGTAATAGTGAAGCTATCAGCGGATCTAATCACAGACAAAACTGGATCTACTAGACAAGCAATATAAATGTTAAGCAGTGAAACTAAACTCAACAGCTCTAAACTCTGTATCACCGTTAGCAACGTCCAGTCGTGATATCATTGGTTTGCTAAAAATGAAGGAACTTTTATTTTCAGGTATGTATATTTATATATGTATATTCCTTTTGTAAAACATCTAATTTTTCAATCTCCTTTTTGTGCGTTTTTCACAAAGTTAAAAAACCACTAAGAAAAAGCTTGTTTTTTCAAAATTTCCTTAGTAGCCCGCCACCAGTGAATTTAAGATAAAAATATATCATCACCAATTTAAAGAAACGTTAAATTTCCTGCAAGTTTTATTGGTAATATTTTTGATAATTCGAAATATCTACTTAGATACCGCCATTTTGAAACCCGCCCGCTTTAGATTGAGAGACGAGTGCAAATGGAATATTCTGGATGGATATTATATATATATATATATATATATATATATATATATATATATATATATATATATATATATATATATATATGTGTGTGTGTGACTAAAAGCTTTCTTCATATAAGGTCACCTAATTTCTCCCTGCTTCTAGGACAACAAATGGTAGCTAATTTCATTCTACTAATATTATACTGTTCATTAGAACGCATTTTAATTTTCCTTTATCTTATTTAAATTCGATTATTAATTACCGAGATTAATTATGTTCTAACAAACTGCCAACGGCACCGAACTGTACCTTGATGGCATTGCACATCCCTAGATTACCTTACATAATATACAGAACTTGGGGAATTATAAGATATTAGGTAATGCCTCTCCTTATGTACTCAAAAATGAAACAATGTTAAACCAGGATCCGGAATATGCACTACCTATTTTAACCAAATCATACCGAAACCCATTTTTATACAATGTTAATATTATAATAATATTCATGCCAATTCAATAGTTCAATACCATAGGTATTTTAATACTAGAGAGAAGCAGTCGCGTAAATTCGAATTAAAATTTTGTTTTTTAGAACCTTATTATCTATGTACTGCAAAGTCCTATAAAAGTGTATTCTCAATTCATAATGTTGTAGTTCCTTACTAGTCTAAACTACATCGTCTTTGTTAAAAACTAGATCATTAATATAATCATTAATATAAATGAGTGGAGAATGTAATGTTTAATATAGCCACGATTTAGTAAAAAAAACAATTATTGTATATAATAACGTGTGAGGTATCCCTAGAGATTTCCCACCAGTATTAGTATATTATTTTTTGAGGAGGGATTCGCAGTTTTTTAGGCTGGTCTACACTCCACAGATTATTTACAGGAATGTTTGTATTGGTTTCTCACTACCGAAAGTAGAGAAAATTTGTATTCATATAGGAAGTGAAAAAAATGTTTTCTCCTCAAAACAAAAAATTTCCTGTTGCTATTTATGTTTCTATATTAAGGGGCAAATTTTGTTTCGTGTCTGTCTTTCTGTAGTAAAATCCGTGCAACGAGTATAACATCTGATGCCCTTAATTGGATTTTGATGTAATGCTAATAGGTACCTAAATGGTTCATATAAATTTGATCAAATTTCATCCAATACTTTCCCTTACGTATGTGCGAACGTATTTTCCTTATATTTCAAAAACAGCTTGTCCGATATGATCGTAATTTTGGAAAAAAAAATGGGGATTAGTGTGAAATGATCCTACTAATATTCCTTCTACTACTTTGGCTTATGCTTGAGGAAACTAATTTTCCTTGGCACACATGAATTTCTAAAACCGCCCGCATGATTTGTTCCGAAGCTAGAGTAAAGTTGGGAATCGGTGTAAAAATGACCCCCTATCAATTTTATTAAATTCGCATAACGCATGCGCAAACGTATTTTCCATGACACGTATTTCGAAATTGGGATACCTTAGGCTCATCCCATAGATTTCATTCTAAAACAAGAAATATATATAGGTAATTATGAACCCAGCGGAAACGGTATGAAGCTTTATTGACTTTCTTGGCAGTCGTTTTAGTTTTTGTCTATATTTAAGTTATTTGTATATAGTCTTTCTTACATCGACATTTGCCCGCAAGTCATACAATACAAGACGTACTAAGTCACACTTCTGCCAAGATAAAGTCCTATATTAAAAGCCCTGTCTTTAATAAGGAATTCAAGAAGTTTTATTTCTAATAAACCGTCTAGTGTGGACGTACTAAGTTACTGTTTGGTGTGGACGTACTAAGTTACTGGCTGGTGTGGACGTACTAAGTTAGTGGCCGTCCAACCGCATTGCTCCATTGTTCCTCGGAGGATAGTATATTAATATAATTATACCAGAAACTTGGTGAAGAACAAAGTTGGATGGTGGTATATAACCAACTTGTTATTGGATCCAGAGTCCATCAGTTTACTTTACCTACACATTCATTACCGGTTTATGAATAAAGGCTTTCTAATTATATTAAATCATTAGTAATGCATATTATATACCAAATGCTCAATATACTAACTTTTAAAGTCTATAATGAACCTTCTTTGAGTCAACATAATTATAGATTTCAATGTAGCCACAACTACTGAACTATATAGGGTGTCCAATATAAATCGTCTCAAACGGATGATCTAATCAAAAATGCAATAGGAAATATTTGTTAGTATACTTCTATAGTTTTACTACGCGATTAACGCGCGACAAAAACCTACGGGTTTGATGATATCTCCTACTATTTAATACGCTCATTTATACTCATTAAAATTTATGAAAGACGCCGCAAATCGCATTTCAATATCTTAAAAATTTAACGATTTATAGCATTTTAGAATCTTGTATTCTGAACGTCATCATTACTTTTCAGGCACCTCATAAATTGGAACCTTGCAGACTTGATACATCATTTTTATGTATGTTTTCTTTATCGTTCCATAAGAAATATTGCCAAGCCTCTAGGTGTAGTATTTTTCTACAAATAATTCAAAATTGTAATTTCTTGAATGATTTTTCCACATGTTTGAAAGGAAACTTGATTGGATGAATTCAAAATGTTTATTAATTGACAAATATTTGAAGTACTTTTTACAGTTTTGCCACAGTATTCTATAGTTAGGAAGTAATTGAATTTACGTTCTTTATAAAAAAATTGATTTTAATATATATATATATATATATATATATATATATATATATATATATATATATATATATATACATATATATACATACACGAAAGCTAATAAATGGAAAAAATATGACGAAGAAATATTTTTGTTTTTAGACCAAAAATTTTTTACATTAAGAATAAGAAAATGAGAAATATATTTTTTTTTCTGAGCCAGCGAATAATAATTGGAAGAGAAATGAAGATATAGTTAGGCATAAAAGTATATGCATATATATATATATATATATATATATATATATATATATATATATATATATATATATATATATATAAATATAATTCTGAACAATTCATGGAAAAGATCTGTGGCGTACGAAGGAGGAGGGGATTCTTATCCTTAAAATTTACGCCCTATTATAGACACTTATTAATTATTTGCCTTCTGAACTAATCCATTCTCCGAAAAATGAAATTGAAATCCTCACTCTCCTCCCCAAAAATTTGAAATTACCTCCTCCGAAAAAAATTTTCAGCACGCGCCTGGAAAAAGCGTTTTTTAAAAGTTATAACAGATGTGTTAAAAGCAGAAGAGCGAGATATAATTTGTATGCTAAGAAGAAAACGAGATGGAAATTTAATTAATAATTTTCTAATTATTTTTATACAAGTCCGTGTATTATTTTCAGCTTTCCTTGTATTATCCAAACATTCATTAAGATTTAAATTGCTTTTAAGAATTCAAAAAAATTAACCTTAAGTTACAAAAATTTATCAACAGATCGTAAAAAATTAAAATGGATTTTATAGCGTCTCAATTCATAGTTTTAATAAATACCATGTTAAACAGGCTTAAAAAACGAAAATGACAGACAAACCGCAAGTGAAATTGTATAAAAATCCAGCAATGTGAAGTGTCCCCAACCGAAAGCATTTCAAAATCCGATTAACATCAACGTAAGTCGACTGACATGCCTTTGGTGGCAGTTTACTAATATTTATAGGAAAAAGGCAGGGGGCTGCCATGCGCTTCCATAAAATAGCTTTTTTTACATAATTGGATACACGACCCCAAGCCATTTTTCCTATATCCAATAAACTCCACAAAATATATAATAATAAAGTATTGGCACAATGTATAATAAATATTCCTGGAAGGCTGTATTCGTTACCATATCTGTATCAATACAGAGGAGGTTGGGGGGAGAGGTAGGGGTCGTTAGGTTTAACAACGCCTCGCCCGCTCTTCAGACCTCCCTGCTTCAGTCTCATCCTGGGAAAGATTTTTTTTTTTTTTTTCACAATTATGACGAATAAAAACTTCATTCAAAAGTTACTAGAAATATTTTATGTACAAAAAAAGAAAAGATTTTACGTTTATTGGCTTGAACGTGAATGGGGATATAACTAAATAAGACTGACGTTGGCTTTGTGGCCGATAGGTAGCATATGAAAAATAAACATATTGTGAATTAATTCCTTACCACCGAAAGAGGAGTTACTGTATTCCTAACAAATAATAATGTTATTTCTCTTTATCTTTAGATTATAATTAGCAAAACAATATATAATTAGCTTAATAATAATTTATATTTACTCTATATATTATCCTACCATTTGAATTTTTAAAAAAAGGAGGTAATATTTGATTTTTTTTTTAATTTTTAATTAAGTTGAATGCCTAAATGCATAGATCTTCTATTTTCAGGTTGTTGTTTTAATTTCATCTGAAAAAAAATCTGTATTTCGGACTAGCACCTTAGTGCGTTAGACAATAATTAAGTTTTTAAAATGCATTTGCACTGTAGGAACAACTTATATTATAATAATATGATTTATTATCACACCATTTATAGCATTCCTACAGAATTGAACGGAAAATTATGATAACAAATTTAGACAACCTCGATAGTTTAGTCGGATGAATCATTCATAGGTAGTTGTTTGATTTGTTATATTCAACATAATGTAGTATCTAATTGTGAGTCTAAATATTTTATTCATGCCGAAACAAGAGCATGCGTGCTTTGTTACCACGTCTCGTTTTGACTACATAATTCCCATGTAGGAAGATTCCCATCAATAACAAGGTCTTTCTTTTCACCTCAGAGGGGCCCAAAATCGGAACAGTTTCTGCCTCTGAGAGCTCCAAGGAAAGGAAAAAAAAAATAGGACGGGGAATAAATTATGCTTAAGAGTTCGGTGGGATAATTTATACTCTGGAGCGGCAAAGCCGTTCCTGATGCCGAAAGGAACAAATCATTATGGGGCCTGTGGTTAGTGAATGTACATCACCCGCGAAGATCATTGACCGTATACATTTTAATACCGATGTACCAGCAAGTAGTGGAATTCGATATATTATTTGGTATTTTAGGTATCATTTTAAATACGAAAATCTGGTGCGCACATCACACAACTTCCACATACATTCATTAAAAGTTTCTATTTAGTTGTCAAGGAAATTTGATTTTGTTTGTTTGCTTATGGAAACTTTTAGCTTCCATTCAATTATATAAAAGTATAAATTATTATTTACAACAATCACTGAAGTTTATGGGTTTTTCGACTCTCTCCACAAACAATTTTATATGTTAAATATTAATTTTTATAAAATTCATAGCTTTCCAAAAAAATATTATTCATATATTACTCTTATTTCCGGAAATTTGTAATTAATCTGGGAAAATATTTTTCCTTTTTTTCTCCTTTAATTAATTAAAGAGTGGAAAGTGCCTTCAGGTAAATATTTCAGAACACAAGTTTCAACTTGAATAATGTTAAAGAAATATGATTTAATTAAAAAAATAAATAATTATTTCTGATCGTATATGTTTCCATAACCAATGCAATCCTTTAGTTAAATAAATAATTATTTCATCGTTTATATTTATCTATTTTTCATAACTACTAAGATTAAGAGAAGGCTAATTATTCCAAATAAACAAAATTAAAGGTACATTAGAGGAAGCCATTTTTACTATTTGGCATTTGAGCTCTGTCAGAATATTTCATCGAAGATAAAATATAGTTGATATTAAAGACCACTTAATTATACATTGATATAATGAATTTCATAAAAATCGTTAGGGCCGTTTTCGAGATAATTGTAAACAATGTAAAATGAGTGATATAAAGTAGTGATATAATTCCTGTATGTAAATTTTAGCGAAATTGCTGTTCACAGTCATAAACCTACCTTAAATATGCAATTTCAGTTTCTCACAACTATTTGTATTTGAAGCTGTTAACTTACACACACACACACACACAAGCACAGACCATTTTGCGTGGCTTGGTTATTTGGACTCAGGGGACCTTAATACATGTATTTCCGTTGAAAAATCTAATTCGAATTTTTTTAGGATCGCAATACTTTCCCTTACCATTTATTTCATATATAAGTACGAGAAAGCAAAAACTATATTTCTTTAAAACATTTTCTTTGACGTAGACAGAATAACCACCGAAATTACCCTTATGGTTTTTACAATTGAAGAAATCATCAATCATATCACTAATTCTATGTATGTAGTATCTTTGAGATTTTTTTCTGAATATATTTTCTCTTTTCAAAACGTATTTTATTTGCAAAACTTTATATGAAGATTAATCCATATAAAATTGCTTGTATTATCTTTTCCTTTTTAAAACTAAAAAGGAAAAAAAAAAACAAACAAAAAGTTTCAAGTTGGTGATATGTAACAAAATATCAAGAACTTTCAGAATATGATGATCATGATATGAAAGGTTAGATAAAATCCGTACAAGTTCAGCCACCTTTTAAGAATCCCACATCAAACTCAACAGTGCCCCATTTTTATCTCACATATCAGGTAATACAAGTAAGATAATTCAGCAGTATCAGAACTTTATTTTTTTTAATCTTACCAAAAAAAGTCTCTTGAAAACGAAAAGGCAGAAAAACATTATGACTTATTGAATTTACCCGAGCTAGATGAATTTATTAACAGAAGAACGATACAACTTTATGATTCCTTAAAATATATTAAAATTACATTAATAATTTAAAAATATGTAAAGTGTTGTTGTAATGTTAAATTTTAGAAAGAAAGAAAGGATAACCCAAAGGATGAAAGAAAATTTCGAAACGTTGATTTGTTTGTGGGCAAAAAAATGTTAATGTTAGAAAAATAATAAAGACATATTAAGGGAAGTGTGTTTGTTCACAAAAAAAAAATTAATTTAGTAAAGCAAACTTACGAAAGTAATAGTAATAATATAATACAATTTATTTATTTTTTTATTGAATAATCCGGAATCAACTTGAAAAACATTGTTGTGTGCCATCCCTTGGTATACAAGAGTAGCTTAAATAAGGTTTTTAAAAATACTGGACCAAAATAAAAGTAATTAAGAGGATATATTTTATTCTATTTTTATTTTTAAGCTCCTCTTCTACTTTTTTCCTATTTCCATATTCACATTGGGTTTACATTTTCATAATATTTTCTCCTAAAAGTTTGAGACGGATTGCTATATTTGACAAAAATAACGTTTAAATAAAAAATACCCATAACCTAATTAAAAATCCTATCATATTTATTGCTTAAAAAATTATATCAACAGTTATGCATTTACAGCTAACGCGCAAAAACTATAAAAATGAAAATAATAAGAAGAAAGAAAAGTAAAATATTTTATTATGTAAGGCTGAAATTAATTCACAATATGTTTATTTTTCATATGCTACCTATCGGCCACAAAGCCAACGTCAGTCTTATTTAGTTATATCACCATTCACGTTCAAGCCAATAAACGTAAAATCTTTTCTTTTTTTGTACATAAAATATTTCTAGTAACTTTTGAATGAAGTTTTTATTCGTCATAATTGTGAAAAAAAAAAAAAATCTTTCCCAGGATGAGACTGAACTCCCTGCTTCAGTCTCATCCTGGGAAAGATTTTTTTCTAATTATATATTGTTTTGCTAATTATAATCTAAAGATAAAGAGAAATAACATTATTATTTGTTAGGAATACAGTAACTCCTCTTTCGGTGGTATTAAATAAATGTATATATACATATATATATATATATATATATATATATATATATATATATATATATATATATATATTTATATTTAGTTATTTATCTTATATTTATGTTATGAATGCAGTGTCAAGAACTAATACCTTAACAACGCAAAACAAAGATTTCATCAAAATTCAAGGACACTTTGATACCGAAAACTCTCTACAAATCTCAAATTAAGGGTGTACAATGCCAGTTCTTTATAGGAAACTCGTAAAACGACTTTTCCTCAAATAATAATATATTTGTTGTAAATTGTATTCTTTATTGTATACAATAAGAGTTTATTAAGGTGGCAAAACCTTTATATATGCAATACATTTTTTTATTTTCTTGCACTTTAGTGAGAGTCGTTAGTATTTGGTGCTTACGTCATCAATAGTACATTTTTAGACCACTTCCGAATTTTTTTCGATATATAGTGAGCGAGAATCGATAGAGTTGGATTTTCGTCCCATAATAAATTGAAACCTAAATTTCGAATTTTTGGTGCTTTGAAGTCTTTTTAAAAAATGATGTCGATATACACAACAAAACTGCTGTAAAGTTGCTCACAGAACACTAGAAAGCAGTAGGCCAAGATAGGCAATGGGGGAGAAAGCTGGTTCAGGCGGCCAAAGATGTCAAGGTGTAAATTCAGGCTTTATAAAGTGGGTATCCGTAATTGGGGTGGGGATAACATTGTTGAATGAGTGTGGATGCTAACCACATTACCTCCTTGTATAATAGTCGGTCAAGAAAGAATAGTTTCTAACCGCGAATGAACCCAAAGAAACCCTTTAAGAGTGGAAGTAGGACAGGCTTTGTATATATGAACGAAAGTTTGATGGCATCCAGACTTTCTAATTCAACATGGAAACTGAGAAATCAAATTTTCAAACTGAAAATAAGAAAAAAAAATTATATTGAATCTTATTTATGTATATTTATGAAAAAGTACGCATTTTAAAATTTAAAAATCTGTTTCTGTACATCTGCGATTATATACTCAAAAAGAAAAAAAAATGTTTGCACGTATAAATGTATAATGGGAAATTACGGCAGCCTCTTTACATAAGAACAATCATTAATTTCCTGGTAAACTCTTTCTGTTATTCTTTTATAGCCTCTATTCTCTGAATCTTTTTCCTGCCTGGGTGAGATTTGTTATTCCATTTGAGTTAAGCTTCTTTTTTCTTTTTTTTTTCCTTTATGGGTGTTGAATCCTTAAATCTTAAAGTCCTTAAACATAAAAACAAATTGAAATCAATAGTATGTCTTATAATTACTTGTATAACTAGGATGAAGAATAAAGATATGGCAAATTCGAAGGTATTACGAATGCTGGGTAAAGAATTTAAAATAAAAAATCAATTAATATTATATATTATATATATAATATATACTATATAATATTATATACATGTGTTTATACATATATATATATATATATATATATATATATATATATATATATATATATATATATATATCCATATTTTGGACAGAGATTCCAATATATGTATTTCACATGATTTATAATACTGAATTCAAATATGAAAATCAATTAATATTATATATACATATATATATATATATATATATATATATATATATATATATATATATATATATATATATATATATATATATATATATATATCCATATTTTGGACAGAGATTCCAATATATGTATTTCACATGATTTATAATACTGAATTCAAATATGAAAATCAATTAATATTATATATACATATATATATATATATATATATATATATATATATATATATATATATAGTATATATTATATGTATATATAATATTAATTGATTTTCATATTTGAATTCAGTATTATAAATCATGTGAAATACATATATTGGAATCTCTGTCCAAAATATTTTTTTTGTGAGGACTCCTGTGTTTCAGATCTTCATTGGAAATTAAAATTAAAAAGCTCATCTTGAACCTATAGCTATCATCAGAAAAATAAATAATTATGAAAATGGTGATCTGTCGAAATAATTCAAAAGTTTTAGCAGTCAACATAAACGTTTTAAATGAGTTTTTAATATATTTTTATTTTAACTAGCATCCTTCAATGGCTAAACATCGCCAAGAAACGTATGTACCAACTGGGTAACAATGCGAAATCAGAAACAAGTTCAGACTGGCCAGAAACCTAGAGCCAGAAGCAAATTATTTCTAGAGCAGTTGGGTGGAGTGGTTGGGACAAACAGCTACGTGACGGGAGTTGTGAAGAGATGTTGGCAATTTGTGTAGCGGATGGCGAGGTGGGCCAGTGATTCATCTCACCGCCTGTAAGCGATACATTTCCCATTTTATTTATTCAGCCACATTGCTCCTCCTCTATCAGATACACCCCAGCTGAGCAGTCATCGCCAGGACAACGGAACTCCTGCATGAGATGAATAAACATATATTTAATTGGATGTATTGGACACATTATATTCGCTTTAATAAATATTATTCATGTATTCATTGATTAAGACTATTTATATAGTAATATACAAGAGCAAAAGCCCAAAATTACACATAAATAATTTTTAGAACATAAATCAAGAAATCCAAAAAAGAAGCCAAGGGTCCCAAAAATAACAAAAATAAATAAAATATAAATATTATCTGTTGCTATTTCGCCAATTCAGGTATCATCAGTACAGTAGCAGAGAAAGAAATAAAATATAAAGAAAAAAAAACCTAATAAAGAACGAAATCCTGAGTCAAAAAACTCACTAACCAGAGACAGCACCACACACCAATACATCCAGGCACGTATTGATGGAAAAAGGGAGGTTACATGACAATAGTTGGGAAAAGTTAAATTACAAACAGCTGATCATAAAAAAGAAGGAAATACTCTTGCTAAAAACCCAAAAATGTATAAAAGATCATAAAAATAAATTAAATAAGAAAATAAGAAAAGATCAACCAAATACAAGAGGGAAGGGAATATTTATATTTACAGAATAGGGAAGGTCCTTATAAATACAACTGGATACACGACTATTCCACAAAAATATTAATATGCAAGAGCAAAAGCTCAAAATTATACATATATAATTTTTAGGACATAAATAAAAAATCCAAAAAAGAAGCCAATGTTATCAAAAATAAATACAAGAAAAAAATCATCTGTCGATATTTTACCAATTCAGGCATAATCAGGACAATAGCAGAGGAAGAAATAAAAAGAAAACAAAATTCTTTTATTTATGTCTGTTATTTTTGAGAATTTGGCTTCTTTTTTGGATTTTTCAATTTATATCCTAAAAACTATTTATATAATTTAAGCTATACTGCAACTATATTCGTTGTATTTATATTTTTATTTGAGTTTTGTCTTTACTTAAAGGGTCATTGGCTTCAAGAAGTAGTTTCTGTTCTATAAAATCTGTTATAAAAGACTGTTTTTAAAAATAATTTTAACAGATTGATGACGTACTCTTCAATGTCTTGAAATATTCCATTTATGAATGCGTTTTGCGTAGTTCAGATATCTATATAATTAATTGAAACTGAGTGCACTCTTGCAAAATGTGTTTGAGTTATATTATTAAACTTTTGCCTGCTGAACGCTTCGACTCCTTCTAGAAGGTAACCTTGGTTAAATTAGCGTTGCCCAACCCGAAGTCGACATAATTTCTTCCCTTTCTGAATTCCATATGCTTGTTGCCCATTTGTTATATGTACTCTAGTTTTATTTCTGATGGTTTGGGTTGTTTTCTTTTCCAGTCTTCTTCCCTATTTCCTGGAAGAGTTTTCTTTTTATTAGTGCACACTATCTTCCAATATAACTTATTTTATTTTACTAACTCCTTTTCTTACCAAGTGGGCTACTTGGCCCGCTATTTCCTTTACCAGGATCCCGTAGTGGGCAGGAATCAAAACGAAGACTTCAATTACTAGTAATATTGTACTTCTATATGATTTCATCTACCGTAAATATATATTTTTATCATCAATTTCTTAAAAGTTTAATTAATATCTATTACTTGAAAATGCATATTTAATAAATTCATGATAAGGAAAAAATGGACCAAAATACTGTTATGGTATTTTTAGAAGATTCCAAAAACAAAGTCTCCTAAATATAAGTAAATAACGAACCAGTTAACATTTAGCCAATTCAGTGATCATCTGGACAGAAAAATACAAGATCACATTCAGCTCAACTCATATCGATGGCCTAAAATAAACTTTCCAAATAAAGATTGTATATTACTTCAAGATGGTACGACATGTATAGTTATTACTGGACTCCCTTACATAAACTAAGTCATTAAGGCATTTTCCTTTCCTGGACATTGACCTGTTTTTTATCATTTTTCTTTGCTTCAATTCCACCTCAGCAGTCCTGACAAATTGCCATAGTTTATTGTAGTTCACTTTGATGTCATAGATCGTGGCTCTTCCAGCGCCATAAATTCTTGAAAGGTTCGTCGTGGTTTCTCCTTCGTCAAGCTTATGAATTATCTCTTGTTTTTGTCCCAAACTTAAAATTGCGTGTTTCCGGTTGTTGACTTTGTACGCACACTGGTAGATAAAACCACTCTACCACCGTTACAAACACATTCCAAAAAATAACCTGTCAAAACAAAATTGATATGTACCCGTAAATTTAATTAAATTTAATAAAGATTTAATTAAATAAAATATTTATAATTTTAATTAAAATTTATTAATTATATTTAAAGATTATTAACCTCGAAATAATAGGAGAAAAAGACGTTTAATTGCGGCGTTCAGTGTGAAGGAAGGCGTAAAAAGAAAAGGAAGATGTTTGGCGGCAGAAGAGTATAAAACAGGATGTTTCTTTACACTACGAGATTCGCACCGCCGGATTACCGAACGTTTCGGACAAACGAGCCGTCGAATGCGACTTTCCAATCTCTGTTCCAAACTCTGTTTATACAGTTTAACAAACAATTAAAAAATCGATCAATTACCACACCTTCGGACCAATTTGCTAATTAAATGTATAGGAGTTTATGTTTCTTAGTGACAGCTGGTAAATGAAAATTAAAAGAGTTAGAAGTAAGTTTTAAGATATTTCCTGTAGCTTTATAGAAGAACTCTTCGTTTGCGAAATCGGTAAGAGAAAATACGCATTCAACAACCAAATACCACCTATAGAGTTATTAGTCATTGCCCTTTATAAAACTAATATCTTTGGAAATATTTACAATTAAGGGGTTTTATACGTTTTATACTACTTATTTAAAACATTACTTGTTTTTCCTCTAAACAACAAATAATAATATGTACTCGATTTTAATATGAGGGTGACTGATGATACTAGCCAACTTCAAGTCTGATTATAATTAGACTTGAAGTTAGCTAATATCTTAGAAACCATTAATTACTTTGCGGGAGCTCAACGTCACCAATCACGCTCAGAGAAAATCTTATTACATGAAACAGGCTCAGTGCGAGTACTGTAATGTTGCGTGAAAGCTTAAATCACCCTAAAATACGTCAAATGTCAAGGGGCCCCCACCCAGATAGTGGGAAGAGCCCTCAGGAACCTTTGAGCAGAAGAGAAGCAAATCTCAGCCGATAGCTGTCGAACCACCAAACAGTTCTCAGCTCTCCCAAGAATACTTCACTGCCAGCATCAGGTATTTCAGGTTTGCACTGGGAGGAGTATCGGTGTATCCGTATCCCAGCAACTCAACCACTAGTGGAAGCACAATCCTAACCATACACATAATTATGAAACAAAATGTTTTAATCTGCCGGATGTGAACAATAATTATTGTTACTAACTGCTTCAGGTACCAAACTATTTTCAGCAAATATCCTGTGGTTTCCTGATTGTTAAAATATTGAAACAATCCATCGAAAATATTTTTAATTCAAAACTGTCTTCCCTTTCCCCATTATCTACATGCTTCTGTGCGTATTCCGTCACGAATATTCCTTTCCATTATTACAAAGGTAGTAACTTATACATCCTTCCTCCCCCCTCTTTCCAAGAATTAGCAATGGAAACAAAAGCTAATATTATCTTTCACCGACATATCTATGGAAGCAAATCCTCGTTGTGCTGATAAACTAGTCACAATACCAGGCGGCTTATCTGCATATTCTCGAACAACAGAATACTCAAACCTTTGGTCTCCTGGCAATGTCTACACAATGCTCTGCAGATAGAAGCTGCTCCAAATTCTATAAACATTCATTTTGCAGAATATATGAAAATAAAGTGTTGTTTTTTTTTCAGACTATTAACGATTTTAGTTAAACAATCTCGACTCGTATTTAACTAATCATTATTCAGAATTTTGTTCTTCTAATTGTTATCAGATTTTATATTGGCTTAAATAATTTAGTGTTTTGGGTAAAAAAAAAATTATATTTTTAATATTTAGTTTAAAATTCTGGTATAACTAACTATAAATGGGAATATCATTCGATAATATTTCTGTTCGTAATTGTAGAGGATCGTATTCAAATTTTAATAATTATCTATCAACATTAATTTTTTAAAGTATATTTCTTGAAAGTTCTAGACAAATTTGCATTAATACTTCTGGACATATTTTTAGAAATTATTGGTATCTTTGATAATTCAAAACATTTTTTCATACAAATGTTCACATCTTCCTAGTATCCTTCTTAGCCGATTTTTTCTGTATATCGGAAAATGAGGAAGTAGGAAATATAAGAAGTAAATAATCCAGAGTTAAAACGTTTTTATTTTACAAATAAAAACATTTTCTTTTCTGTTCGTTAGAGGAAAAGCCGTGAGCAAATAAGGGTTCCTATCCGTCTTAACAGTAAAGGAGCCTGCTTTGGTAAATGTAACAGAATGCAGAGGTATTGTTTCCCTTTAAAAGCTTCTTTCTTAAACAAACATCAAGAGCAGATAAAAAAAAATAATAATAAATAAATAAAATCCTAAGTAAAAAGAAAGCCTTTGACTTGTAAAAGACGTGTCTCAATTAAACATTGGGGGCACTGGTACGAGAGGGGTGAATTAGTTAGCCATGTGGGTCTTTTGGTCTTTTTGCTAACCCCTGACCGCTACCTAGAGGTTTTCTCCCCATACTAACCAGAGTGGCAGTGTATAGATTCCCTTTTCCTGACCGTCGGGACATTAATATTAACTGACCCAGGCGGCAATCGAACCCATCCCCAACTATACCAACGTTCTCGACCTTCACGATCTCATCGTCATTGTAAGCACGCTATCCTTAAAAACTCTGTGCATTAATTCATTTCCTGACTGTCTCAACTTTACATTTAAGTCTCGACACTGATGTAAACAATGCCTAAATCGTTGTATATTTTCACTAATCCTTTATTTAGTAATGTACACCAACTGTATCCGTTTTATAAATTTCATCGAAAATTCGTGGCTTTCTGAGTCTTTAATAATACTGATAAAAAGACCGAGTGCAAATGCTGCTACCGAGGAAATTCGTGCGGCGGATGGTGAAATTGTGGTATACATACATAATGGATATATATATAGATGTATACATAATAAAAATAATATATACATAATAGATATATATAAAATGGAACATTTTATTGTGTGGTGGAATACATTTGAACTTCCCTTTCTAGCCCTCTCCTCTACCCTCTGGAATTCCTTTCCTTCTAATGTCCCCCATGCTTTTTCTCTATCCTCATTCAAATCCCTCCTTTTCCAACACCTTCTTTCTTTCCAAAATGATGCTTTGTAATTACGAAATTTTTATTTTAGACTAACATCTAGATCAGATGTGAATAGTTTTAATGCACTAGCTTTAACTTTACTAATCAGCCCACTATTTTTGTATTTTTCATTTTCTCTTTCTTTTTTTGTTCACAATTATTATTGTTTTCAAGACAAGAATTTATATTGTTTGTTTATTATTTTATTGATAATATTTTAAACATTAATTGATCTTTATTTTGTAATCTTATGGCCAGATATTGTTTCTGTTTTATTTGCTCTAATCTGTTATTCTTAAGCGACCTAGTGCTAGAATAAAGTTCTTCTATCTATCTATATTGTAACACGCCAGCGCTTTGGTTCAAGAAGTTCAATTCTGGAAACCACAGTTTTAAAGATTATGCTTTGTGATCGGTGGAATTACGAGGGTGTTGATTTGAGTTGGTTCCCGATAAGAGAGATATTGACGCAGAGCTTCAAGGCTAAAGCGAATACGGACTTGACTGGAGTCCGGAAGCGGACCCGCATGGTCTATTTTATAAGAGGTGGCGGAACTGAATACGGACTATACTTGTCCGGTAACCCATCAAATACACGATATTGGTCCGGTATGTCTTCCCCAAATTTACTGTGAACAACTCAAAATGGTGTATGGAGTTTTTAAAAAGACAACTGCCAATGTTCAATCGGAATAATGCGATATTGTAGCCTGACAATGCTCCTACCCAGCGTTCACGGTTAGCTAAAGAAATATTCTCAGAAATGGAGGGTGCTTGCTTCACTTGCCACCCTCCTTACAGTAGTGATGTTGCATCGGAGTCTTAGTCTTTTCTAGCCAATAACTTTTCGAATCGCTGATTTAAGTTTTTCACTCACGAAATTTTCATATAATTTTGCATCGTGTAATATTTATACACACACGTATATATATATATATATATATGTGTGTGTATACATATTACACGATGCAAAATTATATGAAAATTTCGTGTGTATGTATATATATATATATATATATATATATATATATATATATATATATATATATATATATATATATATATTTAAATAAATAAACGTTTCAAATCTTCAAAAATGCATTTATTGATATAATTATAATAGTGTTTTGAAGATCTTTGAACTTAATTACAAGTAAAATATAGCTAAATGAAAATTAATTAATATTTCGGTGTTGGTAGAGTCCTTACATATTTTTCTAGCCTTACTGCCATTAAGGCTTCACTAATATATCCCAGTGAATTCTAATTGACATATCTGGTTCTGGTACATGTGTAAATTAGTAGTAATCTTACTAAGAACTTTTCTTTAAATCTTATATGATTGAGTATACGTGTTACTAATTCAAGCAACGGTTTTTAAAAATAGCTTTTTTTTACTCTTATATTAAGATTAATTTTTGGAAACTTCGAGTTTCGTGAGAAGGAGGAGATGGTTTTATTCTCATACTAATCTCAGGAAGCTTACAATGGCGATCTATCTACTAGCGGAATTTTTAGTATATAAAATCATTATACTTCCAACCCTCCCGTGTGGGCTACCATTGTTTGAGCACATTGCGTAATCAAGAGAAAACCATTAACAGTATTTTTCAAACATTATCAGAAGAAACCATAAGGACTATGAAAAAAAAAAATTATTTTCGTTTAATGTAACGGTTGTCTGTCTTTTGGATTATAGATTCGACTGTCAATAAACTGACAAGATAGAGATTGCAAACTGAACACTAAAATATTAACACCGGTTCCACTTTGACTATTGCAGTATAATGTCCCAGGTAGGGAAGCATATTGGAACCGTTCTATTGAAATTCTGCCTGTGAGAGCTGCCCGTTCTAATTCGACTGAATGAAATTCCTTTCCGCTCTCTTCGCATTTTTACCGCTGGCTATTAAGTTCTTCAATTCAGAACGAAATTAAAGTTTTACGCGAGTAGTGAAATTTGAGCCTGATTGGGTAGATTGCTCAATAATCATAGAAATACTTGAAATTGAAGCTTCAATTATTTTGCTTGTTTTCGACTCCGCAGTAAACGCGCGAAAGGCTGTTTATAATTTCTGCAATTTCATTTTGGAAAACAACGCTTATTAATTTATCTGAAAACCTCAGAATTGTAAAAATGAAATGAAAAAAGTCGGTTTATCATTTACTGTATAAAAATTACATCCCAATTGTTGGTGACCATGTTAATGGTAAAAATCAGGTATACATGATACGAAAAATATTCAAAATATATCCTGCATGCCTGTTCCATGTACTATTTAAACAAGGATTAAATACATTTTATACAACAGACAGGGAACTGACATTAGAATGCTGTAGATGGTTAGCAATGATTGCGCTGAATTGGTAGGAGACACCGTCTATTTATTTCAAAATGATGGCCGATTAGAAGTTTCATTCGGACATATCTAGATCATCGATTAAGATGGAGGAAAAGTATAAAGTTTTTTTAAATCATTATCTTAAAGACAAAAAGTTCAATTTTTTTTCTGAACCCTTTTTTGATCCCGAAACAGTTTTTTAGGTTTTGTATAAAAATATAATTATATTGATGGTACAAATTATATTGTTATCATCACAAATACTGGTTATTAAGCTTAATTCATGTAATGTTTATTTTTCGGTCGTCTATATTTAGCATGCAAATGCTACCATAGAATTTATTGTTATGTAAGCTAATGGTTAGTTTCTGACTCTTTAGATATCTTTTAATTAATTATAAATGCATGATTAGTTGTTCATTTTTTATATTCCATATGTTTAAATTCATATAAAATTTAACGTAATATATCATTAGGCGAGCCTTACCAAATTTATATCCTTTTTGAAAAATTCAGCAGCCTAATTTTTAGGCAAACATTTTTATTTTTAGATTCGCTTGAAAATTTGAATATTAAGATTTTTCAAAGTGTTAAAACCAAATACGACGCCAGTTTTGAATAATAAAATTCTGTCAATATACTTCACTCCATATAATAATATCATTTTCATTACGTATAAGTCAATATAACCTTCAACTCGCTCTCAAATTTAATTTTTTTTTGTTTTAAAACATTATATTCCTCCAAAATTTATTATGTATTTAATTATACATAAATGCGGTCAGAAATTTTCTTGTACACGTGCATGTATATATGAAATAGTAAATATTACACTTTTATAACACCGCTATTATCATTATCGGAGGCAAAAAAAAAAGAAAAAATAATATAAAATATTAGATGCCAATTTTTTAAAATGAAATAATTAAATTTTAGAACGTTCTGAGAGGTCTAATGAGTTATATTTATTATATTACAGTATTGTTATAAGGGAAATTTTTTTTTCCACGATAATGTGTAAAAGTTATGCGTAATATATTATCACCAAAAAATGTTTTTATATTATAATATGTAAATGGTTAAGAAACCAGCCTTGCTTGCGATGTAATAGTATATTAAATGTAATTTGAATATTTAAGGCCGTATTCAAAGAGTTATAAGTGAGATAAAAACATTATTCGTGATACAGATTTAGTAAATTTTTTAAAACAAAAAAATTAAATTTGAGAGCGATGTGAAGGTTATATTGACTTATACGTAATGAAAGTGGTATTATTATATGGAGTGAAGTATATTAACAAATTTTTTTATTCAAATCAGGCGTTGGATTTGGTTTTTGAACTTTGAAAAACCCCTATATTCAAATTTTCAAGCGAATCTAAAAATAAAAATTATTGTCCTAATTATTAGGTTCTCAATTTTTTTTAATGATTTAAATAATCGATCATAAACCAAGAATCCATTTGAACAATTCAAACCGAATCTGGGGCATCAGTAAAGGTTCTTAAACTACACGATTTTCAATAATCGTGATGATCCCACGTATTTCAGAACCAACGTTATCAGCAAAAAAAAATCAATATGGTTTTTATATGGTAATCAATTTTTTTTTACACAGACCTCTAAAATAATGCAATAGTTTTTTATATGTATGGAAAGAAGAAACTTTTTAACGAGTCGTCGAAGAAAGACGAGAAACGTCTTTTTAACGAGTCTAAGAACGTCATTATCGGGTAAAATGAAAACCCCGATAGAGCTTCACATCCAAACGTAATTTTGAGGCTTTAAAATTTTGGACAAAACTAAGAATTACAATTTTTTTTTTCGACCCTCATTATTTTTTTATTTTAAACACTTTTTTAAAATTATTTGACCAAAAATCAATTTTTTTTGTTTTTATTTGTTTGTAAATGTACTTTAGAAAACAAATGTTTAGCTGCAAACACTATGTCGATATTATTTTTGAAACACGAGATATATAACGACAACACCGTAGGATATGAGTCGATTTTTTTTTTTTCAATGTAGAATCACCCAAAAAAATTTGATCAAAATCGGCGACGGTCAAATCGTGCACTCTCCTTGTCAGTTATGCAAGCAAGCACATGATTTTGACCAAGATCACGCTCAACCGCCAGGTTCAGGTTCCCAATTAAAAGTTTTATAGAGGCTCAATGAGCCCTGGGAGGGTCTCCTGGCCCCTAAAGATAGGAGTACTCACTGAGCTACCAAGCTCTTACTGTATACACACACACATATCGGTCGTAGGAGTGATAACCCTACCTCTGGTACCTAAACTGTGAATCGCGTTTTAGTTTTCCAGGACGTAATGTAGCCCCCCGGAGGTTTGATCAATGCACGGCCTGCTTCGGAAAAAGAGCTGCTGACCCCGAGCTATGGATAGCCTGCCGCTGCACCATAGAAACCAGCAACGTAGCTCGTAGCAACGTGAAGTCAGGAAATCTCGTCCAGGCTGTCTGTGCTCCCGTAAGCAATAAATGTCTGTTAGAATTCCACATCGCGGGGCCAAAGATCTCCATGGTCTCTATAGTGCCAATAGGAAAAAAAAAAAAAAAAAAAAAAAAAAAAAAAAAAAAATATATATATATATATATATATATATATATATATATATATATATAATATATACTATAGCATATTATATAGCATCGGAAGAGTTATATATATATATATATATATAACTCTTCCGGTGCTATGGTCCATGGAGGGCCTTGGTCTCCTTAACAATTCTCCTCCATTCAGACCGGTCTTTTGCGGCTCTCGCACACCCAAGAATCTAAAGTAGGAGACCACATCTGCAGATATCATAGTTTGGGCCTGCCTCTTCCTCTTTCTCCATCTGGCAGCCCTTCCACAATCTGCTTTGGGAGCCTTTTTTGATTCTTACGATGTATACAACCCAATCTTATTCTTCCCTTTTTAATACAAGAAACTATAACTGGTTCCCCATATAGACCAATAAGTTCTGTGTTAGTCTTTATGTGGAAACGATTTACTTCTTCTTTGACCTGACTAATATATTTTTCTTTGAACATTTCCCTCCCATGTACTCAGTTACCTCTCTTGCTACTTGAATAAGGTCCGTGCCTCACTGTCATGCATTACAACTGGACGAAGGACCGTCCTATATACACTTATGTTGAGGATTCGGGATATATCTCGATTTTTAAAAATGTTCCTTAGCGACCAATAACATCTGTTTCCATTCTCAATTCTTGCCTTTACCTTTTTTTTCCATTTTTTTTATCTTCGGTCACGATTGTGCCAAGAAACTTGAATTTTTCAACACCCTCAAAGCTACACCCTCTTCCTATCTGATATCCACTGCCACTGGTATAATAAAATTACATATATAAAATTATATATATATATATATATATATATATATATATATATATATATATAGATATATAGATATTTATATAATTTATGTTTATTATGTTATACATTTATATTATTTAGTTTGCAAATAGTCTTAGTTTTTAGTAAATAATAAAATTTATATCTGGTAGGAAATTGATATCTATTGATTACCTGTTTTAAATATATAAAATAAAATAAGATCTTACTGATTTAAATATTTTTATTTATGATTAAATATTAGGAACTTGGGAAAGATTACATTTATATTACTTTCTCAAAATACTTAACTTAAACTTAAGTTAGCCAAGAGTTTGATCAATTTCTTGCGGGCGTTTCCCTGCAAGAGTAGCCTCCATTAGCTAAGGATATCCGGTTCAAGATGTCGAAGACCCTTCGGAGCCTCCGCCCATTAGTTTCATCACGTGAAGTGAGGAGCTTCGTTTTCTGGCTTCTAAAGTCAATTAAGCCTAAGAAACTGAACACGAATTCGAGAAAATGGTTAAAAGTTAATGCATCATAATTGAAAATAATATATTAGATTAAAATATATATATTTAATATACAAGTAATCCATTAGTACAATGGAGAGGGGTCTTTATGTGGAGTTCTCATTATTGTTAATAACATCAGCAATTTCGTATGTACAATTCTTATCATTACTTTTGGTCTACTTTTAGAGCTTGCTGTACAGGAGGGGGAAGAGCTAATCCCTGTAGCAAGCTTTGCTTTTCACTTATTTTCTAATATTGAGTTTATTTTTTGTTATGTATTCTTTACTTATTATTTTTATTTCTTAAGTCTGTAATTATGGTATAAACAGATAAATTTATCACTAATAAACATTTCTCTTAAATCTGGCAAATTAAATTATTTCACAATAAAAAAAAAAAGTTTACCTATCTCAAAAAAAAAACATTATTTGAATTACACAACTAATAAGTCATGTATCTGCTAATCAGTAAGGAGGGTTAGAAATGTTGAATTATTAAAAAAAATCAGATAAAACAATTATGTCTCTAAGGTAATTGATATTTATAATAAAATATAAAGGTAAAGGTTTGAAGATGGCCTTGATATAGTTCACCAGATTGCCATATAATAATTCGAAAAATAGAAATTTTAATAGATGTTTAAGGGTATAAGATTTAAATGTATGCAATCTATTCAGTTATTATATTAAATTAGAAACAATAATATGAGATATATTTAAATGAACTGTATAATGTCGGAAGAAGAAGACATATTTAAATAAGAAAGAAGAAGATCTATACAAAATTCAATGATTCATATAACTAAAAATAATTAAATAATAATTAAGTAAAAATGACATTTTAGACTTTTGTTTAATTATCGGGTTTTAATTTAATTTCAAGATAAATATAACCATTTTTTTCACCAGTTACATTATATTTAAAAAGTTCGAAAAATGTAAATGTTTTTTAAAGGGGGAATATATATATATATATATATATATATATATATATATATATATATATATATATATATATATATATATATATATATATATATATATATATATGTGTGTGTGTGTGTAATTTTTTTTTATATCTACTGCTATTAGGAAAAACTGGATAAACATAATCATTTTTAAAAACTACTTTACGATATGAAAATTAATATTTTATTTGAAAAAACATTAATACGAAAAAGTCCATATTTAAGAAGTAATTAAAAATATAAGATTTTAGTAATGATCTGTAGATTTAATTAGTTGTAAAAAAAAAAATCGTAATGCGAAATGTCTACTTTTTTTTTTTTAATTTGCACAAATATAAGAGTTTATGTAATAAAATATTAAAAACAATGTACTTTTTTTTTTAATTTACAAAAAATTGTTGTTTGATATGAAAATTATAGTATGAAGAAAACATATGGAGCTTAAGCACAACATTATAAAACACGTTATCGACTTATCTGTGCAATTATTTTCTTAATAACAATCGAATTGACTTTTTAAGTTTAATAAATTTGCATTATTATGACTGTTGCCTAAATTAGAGGTTTTATAGTTTTTAAGTATTAATTGGTAACTCGTAAATTCAGAGCTTGCAATCCTTTCATTGAATAAAAAAATTAAAATATCTTCTATATCTATGTTTTATTACGCTGTCATTACGATTCAGTTGGCGCTCGACCACACGACTCTCTGCCCTGAAGATGGCCTAAACCTTAGGCCGAAACGTCGGCACAAAATATATAAGTTTACATATAAAAGTGTAACTCTTTGACCGCACCTTACCCCCTCCCCTCCGACCAACTTCTCTCTTGAAAATATCTTTTAATAATATTTGAATAAATAAGAAAAAAATTTACATTCTAAAATTTACTCACTGAACTTGCACTAACTGTTAATAAATACTAGCTTTTTTTTTGTTTTTTTTGCAACATTTTTAGCTGATACTGTGTTTCCATAAGCCTCTCTTTTCAGTGGTGTATATTTTATTATATTCCTTTCATAAAAATGAGATTGATCTGATTTCCTGTTCTCAACAAGCTGGATTCAGATATATCTGACAAAAAATCATTTATTAAGTGTCCTGGACATCCCATTTAGCCATCCATTTAACCAAATTTCGAAAGCATTTTTTTTTCTATTAATAGATGCATGAATATAACCGACTTTAGCAAAGAAATATTCGTAATGTACAATCTAGAAAAGATGTGCAAATAAAAAAATCGGTACAACTACTCTTTTAACACCCACTCGCTCAAATATGTAAAATATCCAAAGATTCAACCGCAAATTAAATATAAAAATTTATCAAGGAGTGATTCTTTTACTTTTAAGGGAGATATCACTTTCAACATAATTTTCACGGATGAATCATTTTGCTTGAACAAAGTTTAGATGATAGCTCCGAAACGAGAATTCAAGTGAAGTTAAGAAAAACACCATTAGGTGGTAACAGCGCTTTAGAAATTCTTGCCGCCATTTCTCCGAGGATCCATTATACTGATTGGAGGACTCCGCCAAGATATTAAGGGACAGTTCTGCTATAAAGACTTGAGGACCCTAGTAATGGCGACAACTCCAAGCCACTGAGGGCCAATCAGTATTCTGGCCAAAAGTTGAGACCATAATTTGCATTTGATTAGCATCGGGATTGGTTGCTTCATTTCTATGCCGCTGAAGTCTGCGGCTTCGTCCTGTTTGTAACCGAATGGCCGGAGCCTGTGGTTGTATACCGCCTGTCTGTTGGTTGGTTGAAAGCATTGGGCAGAAACATGTATCTCTATTTACCGCAATTTACTGATTACAAACTAATATACTTAAATATTGGTCGGCGTAGGTATAATATATATATATATATATATATATATATATATATATATATATATATATATATTTATATATATATATATATTTATATATATATATATATATATATATATATATATATATATATATATATATATATATATATTTATATATATGCCCATAATTATAAAAGTGGTCTAAGTCATAATTAAAAAAAAAATGAATTTATCATCTTTCACACGGCATGATTTTAAACTAAATTTATTCAATGTAATTTTTACGATATCGTCAAGAATGAACATTTAGATAGTAGTTGTAATTACAACGTTATACGGAATTCATTTACTGTTAATTATGAAAGTGGTCTAAGTTAAAAATTTAAAGAAATTATATAAACATAACTTAAACTATTATATAAACCTAAAAGAGGAAGACCAAAAATATACGAAAATATTCAATTACTTCCATTATACAACACCACTAGACCAGTAACGGAAGAAAAACATAAAGATCTTATGTGTTTACTACCATACATTCTTCCATTTTTTCAGGAACATTTTAAAAATCTTAAAAACTCGAAATTATGATAAAAATGGATTACTTGTTAAAAATGATTAATAAATGTTTATGAATTATTTCGTTAAAGTTGTTGTTTCAAATAAAAATCACAATTTTTTATTACTTTAAGTCAATTATAGGACATTCAGTTAATTTTGAAAGTGGTCTAAGTCAATTCAAGGTTCAAAAACAACATTTTCCTATGAAATTCACACAAAATTTCATATCTATAATAAATTTCCATTAATTAAGACTAATAAAATTATAAATTGAAATGTCGCATAATATAAAAATATTTTTTAATTTATTCAAATGCGATTCATTAAATATCTCGAAACAAGAAAGATATGACTTAGATCACCTTCAGAATTATGGACACATATAACAGTTCTAAAAACACACAAAACATTCAAAAATAAGCGATTCAAAATATAGTTTGGTATTATTAAATTAGATGTAATATAAATCAGTATTATAAAACATTTATGAATTATGAATTTAATTAAGACAATAAATAAAATACATGTTGGTACTCACCAAAGTTTATGGATTATATCAAACAGAAAAGTTTGTACTGGTTTACTGGTTTCTTCTCGCATTGAACTAACAATGAACGAAAGGTAGGTAGGTTGTTTATAGGTAACGGTTTAAGGGTCAGAGTTTTTCTGGTAATGCCGGTGAGTAATTGATTTTTCTGTTATAGATGGGAATAAATTTAAGATTTGACTATTGGAAATATTTATGCAAAAATCTGGATTGGATTTGAAGGATTTTATTATTTCAAGTGTGCTTCATATATATATATATATATATATATATATATTAGGCTGTTTTCAACGTGATGTATTAATTTAACTCCTGAGGCTTTGATGAATTTATGATTTTTTTCATTTGTGTTTTTAGAACTTAGGATGAATGTATTTATATAATATTTATAAATTTATAGAAGTGGCAAATAATTTATGACACTCTCATTAAATTGATCCATCCATCCGAAATATTGCAATTTAGTTTAATTTTCTGCTATGTTTACAATCAAATATTTTTTTTTAGCACATTATTATACACTGTGATGAAGGGATATTATTTAATTAAAATATTTGAATAACTTGCCAAAATGTATTTTGGTTAACTTAAGCTTCATTAAAAAATAAAACCTAGAAGCATTATCCTTTCAATTACAATCGAAAACTAACATTAATAGAGACTGAAATTTTGCTCACTAGAAATTTCTTGAATCTCTCGTTTAATAATGCGTATTTCCTAATTTAAAAAATGGTAGTAACCACATGCTCTACATTCACTAGAACACCGGAAATTGGAAACTGGAATTCAACACTCTTACCAGTTTGATATTTGCTAAGCTTTCCTCGAAAACTCCCATGCCCTATGTAGACATGCAGTTACACTCGATAATCGGGACAGAAATTGGTAGGCGGGATTGTACGGTTGGCAACTATTTTTTTTATAGCGATCACATTCGATTTAATCATTCATTCTCGGTTA
Source organism: Rhaphigaster nebulosa (assembly GCA_948150685.1). Classification (NCBI taxonomy): domain Eukaryota; kingdom Metazoa; phylum Arthropoda; class Insecta; order Hemiptera; family Pentatomidae; genus Rhaphigaster; species Rhaphigaster nebulosa. Next base: position 27,866,091 of record OX411311.1, read on the forward strand.
GATTGTATCATTCAACTACTTTGGGTTGAAAAATAATTGCATCATTGTGTTAAGACTATTTTGTCTAAGGACAAGCGGAGCAATTGGTCCAATTTTTTTAAAACCCTGACAGCCGTCAGGAGGCTAACTTGAGATTACCGCCCTTCCCTAGCAATATTACTAATGTTAGTTTGTACGATTGTTGGTATGGTTTATGTTGCATGAATTATGTACACTAAATATAGTACATACTAACTCAGCAACCTAATGCAGAGAAGTATGTGTAGAACAGTTATCGAGTTATGCGCAACATCTATTTTTATCACGGTCCGGTAGGAATTCCAGAAACTGCACTCATTATATTCTATATTTATTATATTATACATTTCTATCGATTCCAAATGGAAACCCGAATATAAATATTAAATTAATATAAATTAATATAAAATATTAAATTAATATACAACTAATTTAATTACCACAGTTCTCCCTCCTATGATAATATAGGTAAAAATACAGACTTTACCATTGGATTTCCTTTCCAAAGGTGTCATTTTCACCATTCCCCATACTACATGGCTGCATACAAGTTAATATATTAAATCAGACTCCAGATCACAAAGTGACTATATATTTTATTTAGAATTTGAGAGGACAACTAAATATATTTAATGGAGAATTCTGGCATGGCATTAAAAATACTTTAATAAATTACTTGGTTGCCTATATAATTGCAAGAAATTATAAAAACATAATGTATTTAAAACTTATTTTCTTTAACGATCCCTACTCTCCACTTTCCTTCAGACGAATCTTCATCTGCAATCCTCTCTAGGAATCCTCTTTGCTCGAACCCTTTCTTCCAAATCTTTCTAGTCTCTCTTTCAAGACTTCTTTTAGATTTCCATAATTAGGCGTATCTGCTTCCACCACCACCCATTCTGGATTGACCACCCACTTTCCCTTTCTCATTATATTTTTATATTTTATATATTATATATATTATATATTTTTCTCTCACTCATTCTCTTTGGATTTCCATCTTTCTAAAGGGGCGTCACTGTCAGCAGAAGTATGTCTTAAGAGGATAACTCCCAAAACTTTTCTTGGCTTTCCAAGCCATTCTGTTACAGAGCTATGTCTTATGTCGTATGGTTCTTTCAACCATATCTACGAGTCCGAACATGCCTTTGGAAGTGTTCGCTGTTGTACTATTTGATTTGATGCTCACTGTTTCCATTATTTAATGTTTTAAATTTAGATTATTTATGTATATTCTAAATTTAACACTAATTACTTCGGTATATATGTATATATGTCTGATGGCCCTTAATTGGCGGAGCGTTAACTGGTTTGCTAAAACTGTTGTTTGAAAGACCAAATTATTTGTTTTTTTAAATCTTTCAAAGTTAAAATTTTTGTATCTTTTTTAATTGGTTTTCATCATTATTTAGATTGTGTTATATTTATTATTATATTTATTTTATTTTATATATAAGCATTATTTTATTACTATATATGTGGTGAGGACAGTTCTATTCTCCAGTTAGCCACTTACAGGGAGATTTCTCTAACCGGTAGATATGAGCATTATCGGTTCCAACTCGACTCAAAGGCTTTCGAAGACAAACAGTCTCAACTTCTTATCGTCACAACTTGCTACGCACCATTACTTAACTTTACGTGTTGCTAAGCCTTCGCAGTTATCCTTTCATTGCTCAGGATAATATCCTCTGAAGCTGTGTACATACAGCATTTTTTCAATAGTCTAATATCTTGGTGACCGTAAAATAAAAATGTCGTAATATCCAATAAATATACTTTCTTTATCACTTTCAAACAGCACATCTAATTTTTTTTTTATAAAATTCCGATATCCGTAGGGTTGCTTTAAATATTAATTTGCACATGTCAAAAATGTGTTAACAATCAGCAATTGACCTGACAATTAGAGGAAATAATGACATGTTAGTCATCGGATAGGACAGTGCCCAGCAGAATCTGTCCCTTGGTTTGATTCAAATTCCTTTGTTAACAGTATTCCGTTTCATTTAATCAAGTGAGCTCCATATCATCATTCTGTCCATGATAGTGCAGTGTCCGACCGATTGAGGAATTTGTTTGTTCTCGATGTAACCCAAATGATTTGGTTCAATGGAATTCGTATTAAACTATGAATCGTTTTTATGTTAAACATTAAAAAGTAACAATTATTAATTATATAAAGAATAGAATTATTATACTAACGATAGATCATGAAGAGTTAAAAATTGAGGGCTTCAAGAGTTGTAACTCTTAAAATATCTTTTCGTTAAAGAAACTCCTTCACTATTTGATACTAGCACAATTTTAAGATAATCCAATAAGACCAAATATTTTACCACTAACTACTTGGATCAAACTCATTAAACGTATAGTTAATTCAGGCTCATATTCGATGTAGGAAAACTTGGATACCCCTTAGAACTCCCAAGGAGTCTTTTCCTGGGTTTGCGTCCCCAAACCTTCTAGTTTGAAAATCTTGCAGTGAATGTTTGCGTTTTGGCTGTTGAAGTGTTTTTTTTTTATCATAAATGGCAGTTCTAGTTAAAAGAAAACTATTTTTGAAGAGTGGGTGAAATCGGTACCGCCCATACCACCGAACCTTCCGACAGGTTTGAACTCTGGCCTCCAACTAACAATACCGCAGTCGAGTATTGACTTGGGTTATTTCAAAAGTTGCAAATATCGATATTATAAACAAATTATTACTTGAAATAATAAGTAGATTATGACATACTTAAAAACTGTAAAGTAAGGGTCGGACCCTGAAAACAAAATAGAAACTAAATCTTAGTGAAACACGTTTTTACTCTCGCCCATAATTTCAATCCAGATGAAGTTATCATGGGACGTCTTAAAGACCGTGCAGCTCATGTTTGCGACAAAAATTCGAAAAAGCGGCAAAATGTCATAAAAGGTTTATAAACATTTTTTGATAAATAATAATAGTACCTATTTTTCTATAATTAACAGTTAATACGTACCAACCTATTAAAAAAAAAACAAAAAAAAAAACTGTACCACTACAATCCGATAGGGTCTTGGGTTCAGTACTTGGTAAGGACCATACTGTTTCTAGGCCAACGGTTGTGTAAGGAGGTGATTCGGCCAAGATCACGCTCAACCGTCAGGTTTTTCTCCCAATTAAGGGTACCCACTTTATAGAGGCTGGGTGAGGAGGGTCTCCCGATCCCACAGGGTTGATCCACGGCTGAATACAGAATAAATAATTATCTATCTACCTCAGCCGGTCTCGAAACCGGGACCTAGAGATTAGTAGCGCAGTACCATACCTACTGAGCTACTCCGCTCCTTTTTTTTTTTTTTTTTTTTTTTTTTTACCAACCTACTAATGAATTATAAAATAGATAATTAATTAAAAACCAGTTTCTTTAAAAAAAAAAGTTATTAGGAAAAAATTACCAACACTAATATTGAACGAAATCACATATTCATACAGTCCAATACTGATTCGATAGGCGTTTTAATGAAGGAAAATGTGTGGAATAATAGTTTTACACCACTCCGGCAAGATTGAAGGGATTACTGAGTTTTGCCCAGCTAAAGTGGCGATTTTGCCTTCTTTGTGGCGTGTCTAATGTTTTCATGTCTCCGCATTTCTGTAAGACTGGAAGAGAATACTGTATACTTACTATACACAACTGCGTGTCGTCAATACCTCTATTTTGTTATACTAACCTGCCACGAGTGCAGTAGCTTTATGGTAGTCACAAGTGTTGTGCAATGATTTTATTCTTTACATTACAAATTGCCAACATTTATTTCAATAAAATATTGTAAATAGTTTAACTTTAATTCGCATTTTTTTTAAATTTACCTCCACTAATCCGGCATCTTCGGTAGTCCGGCACTACCATCGCGATACTACAATTTCGGATTAGTGAGATTCAACTGTTCATATATCAGAAGCTCAATAGATACATTTTCAGCGACCCGCAACATTGTAATGTATTGCCGGCTTTGTAGCACTGAAGCCCCGTGAAAAACTTTTGATCTACAGAAACATTTATTAATTTTTTTTTTGTCTTTATTTTTATATTCACACCTGTCAATGTTGACAACAAATAAATAATCTCCTTTGACTAATCCCCCAAAAAAACTTTATTGGTATGAAATAATTACAATTATCAAGTCATGTCACTTGACTGAACTAAAGCTTACACTAGACTAAACATCTACTTAGACTCGAACTGACCTAATCTACTGCGCGGTCTGATCTAAGTCTGAATCTGCCTGAGTGATGTCGGGTCGGGGTATATATACACTTATAAGAGTGTTGACTACAGCTGTACCGATAAAAGTGTTTATGAGGATTTATCTAACCATTGACTAAAAAAATTGTTATTGTGGCATAAAAGGCATGATAGAGAGTAATACCCTTCCAGGCGTGATTATTGAATACTGTTAGGGGTTCCCTTATCCAACTCCTCTTCAGCCTTCTAAGAGTGTTGACAGGCATGTTGGCTGTAGCCATGTCTTGTATGAGTGTGTTGGATGTCCGTCTAAGGCATATTAAGGTCTGCTGTTATGCAAGAAAATATTGCTGATGTACCATGGGGCCATACTTATAGTCCTAAATGTTTTGGATTAAAAAATTTGAAGTTTGTGTATGTTTGTCCTTTTGCCTTTCCCGGATATCTGCAAAGCGTTGGTCCAGATGGGCTTGAGTGAGCAAGTGTAAATATTCAATTAATGCCTAAGTTGCAATTTTCACGTCTTGAAAGAAGTGGAAATGATAGTTTTAGTCTTTGGTCTAGCGTTTTTTGTTTATTATTGATGTATGGGTCCTATATCACTCTTCTGTCCAATTTCAGGCCAAGGTATATAATTCTTAATGAATATAATTCTTAGATAATTCTCATGTGTGAGGTTCATGAAAAAAATTACATTTACAGACCATTCAAATCTTCCAGTCAATATTCGTCCGCTATATAACTTTCAATAAAGCTAAATTCGTTCCTTCTACATAACTACCAAATCATTACACAAAGATTAAGAAAACCACTCGTAACTGGCACGTAACCAAGCAACACAATAAAAAAATTTCATGTTGCCCTTGTTCTCATAAAATCTTACTGGTACAAACATTACTGACAGACACACTGCCACAGAATCCGACAAGGAGACGTCTCTGGAGCAGGGATCTACTACATTAAAAGAGATAAACGGAGTGCCTTCACTGGGAGATTTCTCTATCCATGTTTTCACGCCGATCCCTAAGTGTAGGTTTCCCAAAGATGAGATCATATACGATATACGTCAAAAGGCATTTGTAGAAATTTTCAAACAATAATTTATTATTATTATTATTAATATTATATAATCCTTAATAAATATAATTCTCATATAGTTGTGAAAATAGTCAATATTTTCGTTAAAACCATAGCTTTATTAGTTCGATGAAATCCATATTAATCGTTTAATCTTAACCATAACAATTACAGACACACGCCTTCATTGTTCAAACAAATCTTATATATATATATATATATATATATATATATATATATATATATATATATATATATATATATATATATATCTCAGTATTTGCCCGACCCTTGGATCGTGCAGAGCTTTTATTGTGCGTGCGTTAGTGCCTAAAGTTTTTATTTCAGTTAAGGTTTTTAAAAACAATTAGTTCTAGCTACAAAATAAACCAATGTGCTGGACCCTCAGGGGCCCAAATTCAGCCTAATTTGGACCAATTAGTAAAATCTAAAAAAAGGAAAATGAATCATTATAACCTTCCCGTAAGTAACAGTTTTTCTATATTATCGGACGATGAGGATTATCAAGAGTCATTAAACAGTGTAAAAATTAAATCTTTTCCACCAATAGTTGTTTATAGCGCATTTGATGATTATGAACAACTTTTCAAATCAATAAATGAAAACAAAATTGGAGAAATAAACATCAAATCCCGACAAAATAAAACTATATTCATAACTTACAATTCAGAGGACTTTAAAAAAGTTCAGGATCAATTATTAGAAAAAGGTCAGGAATTTCATTCCTACACGCCAAAAACCGATATCAAACCTAAAATTATCATGAAAGGAGCTCCCCCAAATTTTGATTGTGAATTTATGCAAAAAGACTTAACAATGAAAGGGATTAAAGTTATAAAAGTAACACAAATGATTAAAAAAAAGAAATCCCTCATGTCAAATTACCTATCTGGATCATTACTCTGGACGACAAACTTCAAATAAATATGATTAAAAAAATAAGAGCAGTGGGCAATGTCATTATAAGCTGGGAAACATATATCAATAAGAAATAAGTGATTCAATGTTTCAATTGCCAAGCCTTTAACCATTTATCGATCAATTGCCATAAAAAACCTAAATGTATGTTCGGGGACTCATCATACCAACGATCGCTTAAATGAAAATATTGACAATTTCGTACCAAAATGTGCCAACTGCGAGAGCTAACACAGCTAACTCCAAAGAATGCGCTCATTACGAAAAAAATGCAACCCTGAGACTGAGTAAACAATCACCTAAAGTGCAACTCTCAAGTCTCAGAAGTATTAATTCAAAAAAAGAATTCCCAGATCTTCCTAAGTCTACAGCTAAATGGCCTCAAGAAACTTTTATAGCTCAAGATAAAGAAAAGGAACCGTCTATGATGGATATGTTAAAGGAAATAAAATCTATATTCAGCACTTTCAAAATTTCTGCTATTCTGAAAAATTTCAAACATATACTAGCGAAAATGAACACAGCAGAAGACGGAATTTCAAAATTCTTCATATTATTTGAAGGCATTATTACTCTATTGGATTAATGGACTGTATGTATTATCTCTATAATTACGCTATTGTATTAATATATTCTATATATTATTTATTTATACTAATTGCAGATATGTTCAGATTTTTAAAATTGTACACAGCTAACTTCGCATACAACAAAAAAAATCTAATTTACGTGACCTATAACCATTCACATATAAACAATTTTAATAAACAATCTCAAGTTATTATCTCTGCACAGTCCGGCCAACCTAGAATCATGATCCCACCCAGTGGTGTTAGTGCACACGTAATATTATACGAGCTTAGTTCTGCATCATATCTTTAAAGCGTCTAATTAAATTAATAACGAAAACATATTATTGTTTTATTGTTTATGGCTCATAATTCTATAAATTGTTTACTTTGGAACGCGCGATCCGTTAAAAATAAATTAATCGAATTAAAAGACTTTATTCCCTCTAACAATCCAAAAATCTTGGCAATAACTGAAACCCATCTATCAAATGCTGACAAAGTGAAAATCCCTAATTACAACATTTATAGATCGGATAGAGATCGAAATGGAGGCGGTGTCATGCATATCATCGATAAATCATTTAAACAATCCCAATGCCCATTACCTCATTTAAAATCTGTAGAAGCAGTTGCTATTAATTTACACTTGTTTAATAATTGTACATTAACCATAATTTCTCTCTATTTAGTGCCAAGGAAATCCATCTGATACCATGACTTAAAAAGATTATCAGACTTAAATGAGCGGGTACTTATAATGGAAGACTTAAACAGTAAAAATAAATTATGGAATTGTCATAATACTGACAAAAATGGCAAACTACTTTTAAATTTAGCTTCACTCCTAAAACTCCAAATTTTTTTCCCGGATAAACCTACGTATTACCCTTCTAATGGGCGTTCCAAGCCAAGTACACTTGATATCTTATTAACGAAATCATTTTATTCACTGAGCCGTCTTATATCTCTACCAATCTTAAGTTCGGACCACAACCCAGTTTTATTTCGCATCAAATTAAACACAATTATGCAACCTCCCACTGCTAAATACCAGTTTAAACAGGCAAACTGGCCTAAATACAAAAAATGTCTAAATGATAATTTAGAATTCAATCCTATACTCAACAGTAAAGATGCAATAGATGAAGCAATCAGCAACCTATCAGACTTGATTTCCACCTCAGCTCACCAATCAATACCCAAAACATATGTTGCTACAAGAGTTGAGGAAATCCCTATTTCTCTCAAAATTTTAATAAAATTTAAAAATAAAATTAAAAATAAAGTCCAACACTCGAATTCCACTACACCTAAGAAATTTCTCACTAAACTTACAAGTATCCTTAGAAAGAAACTGTACGAGTGGAGAAACAAAATCTGGTCTAAAACACTGGAATCATTTGAAAAAGGTTCTAAACCCCTGTGGAAAATACACAAAGTCTTTACCAAAAGAAATCAATCTATCCCTCCCCTAAAAACCTCTAATACTACATACGAATACGATTCAAAACAAAAATTAAAGATTCTAGCCGATCACTTTGCAAGTATTCAAAACAATCAGAATAACTCAATCTCAAAATATCATTTAAATAAAGTAACTAAAGCTATAGACGACTTTAAGACTTTAATACCAGCTTCCGATAGTTTTAAACACACTTCTCCACAGGAAGTCGCGACTCTCATCAAGTCCCTAAACATTAATAAGTCACCCGACCCAGATATCATACCTGCAATATTAATTAAAAATCTTTCAAAAAAAAGCAATAATTCATATTACAAAAATATTTAATTGCTGTATGAGACTTAAATACTTTCCGAACAATTGGAAAAATGCAAAACTTATTCCTTTGATCAAACCACATAAAGATTCCGAATTGCCTACAAGTTATAGACCCATTAGCCTTCTTAATACTATTTCAAAATTGTTCGAAAAAATCATAAAGCATCGCCTTATTCATTATATGTTAGCCAATAACATTTTAATAAACGAACAATTCGGATTCCGACATTACCATTCAACCACCAGCCAAATAGCTCGTGTTGTAGATAACATAACCGAAAATTTTAATAATAAAAACATACCGGCATGATTCTTATCGACATTTCGAGTCATTTTTAAGCAATAGATCTTACTATATCTTTCTACGTATCAGTCAATAATTTATCTTCCCCCATTTACTACACTATTAACGGTCTTCCACAAGGATCCTGCCTAAGCCCTATATTATTTAATTTATTCATAAATGATTTTCCTGAAATCAAAAACGTCGATATAGCCCTCTTTGCCGATGACACAGCGTTATTCTGTTCCTCTTACCGAATTAATACCATTATCAATAGATTAACGCTAGCATTTAAAAAAACATCCAACTACCTGGAAAAATGGGGACTACGCCTCAACATAGAGAAAACGAAGGCCATCATTTTTACAAAACGAAGACCTGTACTCCCTCCGAACGTAATATTAAACGGTTCTTCAATTCAGTTAGCCAAATCTGTGAAATACTTAGGAGTAACACTAGATAGTAAACTTCTATTCAATAATCATATTAATATAAAATTAGAAAACGGCCGGAAAATGATGTACCAAATGTTTCCATATTTTAATAAAAAATCAAAACTATCTCTTAGTAATAAGTTAATTCTATATAAATCTGTACTAAGGCCAATATTAACATACGATTGTCCTATCTGGAGTTTCACAAGTGCATCTAACTTAAAAAAAATTACAAGTATTCCAAAATAAATGCCTCAGAATTGTCAACAATTATCCATATTACACCAAAATAACAAAGATGCACACAGAATTAAATATATCTTACATACAAGATTACATATTAAAACTAACTCATTCATTTTTACAATCATGCCCAGACTCTCTAAATCCTTTAATAACGGAAATAGGTAATTATACAAAAGCTACTACACGCAGATATAAACATAAACGAACAAAACATATACTAATTTAAGAAGCCTGTATGTTATTATAATATTCATACTTCATTTAAATAGCCTATATTTTATTAATTTTCAGAACAGTGTCGGGTTTTTTTTTTCTTTCTCATTTTTATTTTTACCAATAAATAAAATATAATTTTATGTCCAAATAAGCTGTATAAAAAAAAAAAAAAAGAAAAATGTATTGTATAAGGGTATATCCCGAATCAATTATAAATGCTCAATGTAATATTATTTATGGAATAAACTTTATTTATAAAAAAAATATATATATATATATATATATATATATATATATATATATATATATATATTTTTTTTATTTATTTAATTCAAACGGTAGTTTAAAATATCGGCATATAGTGATTACTGTTTTTCAAATGATGAGTTTTATATTTAATATTTACTGCATTTCTTCTTTTGATCTTTACTTAGCACCACGTGTTAGGCATAATACCAAATTTGAAATTACAATAATATAGACTAAAATAGCTAATAGAAAATACACACCTTTAATTTACTGAAAAAATAACCAATGATAATTATCAATCAATTTTTAATAAAAAAAAAAGTTCCACAAAACAATCCACCTCTATTCGCCAATATGTTGTTTCGACCGAACGAAAATAGTACAATGTTGTCTAGAACCCTCGTGACGGCATTAAACAGTCTCTTCATTTTCCCATTAACATTCTGAATTCGTGGCGTCTATTATGAGCCAATTCAGAGCTCAAGTGATTCGCATTGTCATTGTTAAACTGAATTAGTTGTAGTACATATTAGTACAGTACATAATAATTCTCTCGTATTTTGTTTAAATTTTTGTATTATGCAATTTCCTAAACTCATTGATTATAAGAGATAACTACTTTTCCCATAGTTCTTTTTGGTTTATTATTTTCAATTGGGAACCATTGAAACTGAACAAGAAAAAAAAATTAACCTCCCTCTCTCGAAACCGGAGGTTTTACGTTTCATGATAAGTAGAACCCAAATACCAAATAAAATAAACCACCCGTCTGCCATCCGCTGTACGCTGTGCGTGGCAGAGACTACTGGACTGTTTTTCTTGATTATTTGGCAACAAAGTCACTGGTCGCACTAGGATGATCCTCGGAACTCCACATAATCATCCGTCGTTTCATTTAAAATGGCGACCGATTAGCTATTTTATAAGCCCATAACTCGGCTAATTATAAAGATAGAGGTAAAATATAAAAATGTTTGGAATCAGCATAGCAAGGCATTAAAAAAACCTTTATAAAAACTTTTAGTTTATTATTTTCAAAAATGAACCTTAAATAAATAAAAAAAAATCGGTCCGAGCAAAATTTGTTTTGTGGTTTTTGATATGATTAATATACAGAAAAATCATCCAAATGGGCACAGTAATAGCGTATTGAACTTTGTATACTGATTCCCCGGCGATCCTGACCCTTGGACTGCTGAGTTATTAGCTTCTTCGCATCGCTCTCCACACCATTTTTCCTTGGAAGCATCCCCCACTTCCACCAGCTTCTTTGTCTTTCCTTTTTCCAATGAAGTGGACCTCCAACATTTTCATCTTTACTCCTTCGCCTTCAATTCTGACCACATTTCCTGGACATCTCAGCCTACTTGATGTAAGGCAAGGCGTGTGAATGGATATGCTAGATATTTTTGAAATATAACTATTTTGAAATAATAAACCATTGTATAATGATTTACAGCGTTTATTTAAACTTTACCATATACTTTAATAAAAACATATTTCTGTAAAAATGTTGAATAAATCATAAAATATTCTCTCATGGATGCTTGGACGAGATCCATACATAAAGTATTAAGGTTGCTTCCTTTGACGGATTAAATTCATTGTATGACTTCGCCATACAAATTAAATCAATATATGAATTACTATCCCTCAATAATTTAACCTAAATGTTGAATAATAAAGTGATAATATATCGCAATATTCATGAATCATTAAAGGGGATAATCACCTACAACAGTTTTATCGGCCTAAGCAGCTTTCTGATAGCAGTGCATTAGTCAGTTTTATAGCTCCCTATTAAGGGCAAATAGTTGCCATAATCAAGCCATTTCACAAATTAATTAGAAAATAAATTTGAAATGATGCCTACAAATATTTTTATTACAAGCTGATATTATATAATCTAAATATTGAGTCGCAGCAGTAGTTGGTTCTATAATCGCAATGCATTAAAAGTTTATAAGTTTTTCCAACGGTTTAGGTTTTGACAAGGATCTCATTTTATATTTTAATGCATCCAATGAACCGAATCTCTATCGTTTAAAATGAAATATTTGATGATAACATAACTTTTTATTAGCATTTATGAGGTATAAAAAAAAATTTGCGTCCTCCATAAATTTCTTTAAAATTTAATTTTTTCATTTGTATGTGTCAATGAATATCACACTCAAATAATAAACAGAAGGATAAAAGAGGACATGAGTCATACGCGAGAGACAAGGGATTCAGTCAACCAGAATTAATCCAACTACGAATCGAATCATCGCTTACAGCTATATACTACCTTCCCCATTATTTGTTAATTATAAATCAAGAATTTTTAATAAGAGGTGTCATTAATTTAAGAAAACTTATATTTATGAATTTTAACTGTGTTGCTCACATTGTTATTGGTAAAATAAAATGAAATCACGCGACATACGATTACATTTCTTTACAGCAATGGTAAATTACTGTAGCAGAAACGAATACATTTATCAGCTACATACCAGACGGAATTAAAAATTGGGAAACTGTTGGTCGAAAAAGTTTCACAATATTCGAACTGAAAAGTTTATGTTTTCATAAGACCCCTAGAGCTGGGAAAATTGAAATCATTTATAAAGTCTGTCGCTTGAGAACGACAGAACTTTTGATGCTAAGTTCCATAACATTAAGTCACAGTAAAACACTGACTGTAATTCTGAACGGACTTCTGTTTTTCTTTTCTGATACTTCTTAAATTTCTATGATCGTTCGGGACATGTGTTTAAATTTTAAAAATTTGTATTAAAAATAAGAGATGGGGAACGTGGTATCTATACCAGAAAATTAATATTTCTTTCTTTCTGACAAGTTTAAAGGATGACATATTTATCTGCTATTGTTATTTTATTTTTTTTAAATAAACCCTTACTTCTTTTATGAGCAAACTAATTAACCCACCGTCGGTCACACCCTGAGTACGGGTGACACACCATGTTATTTCATGTTTATTTCCTTAATTATATGTATATATTTTTTTTAATTTTCCAAGATCTTCTTTTTTCATATTCTTTAAACATTTTTTTTATTGTAATAAGTATAAACTGGGAATAAATTCCACGTAACAAATTGAATTTAGCCTCTATTTCAAATATTGAATTTTTAAATGAAATCATGTTACATTTCATAAACAATTTTATTTAATAAAGTACACAGATGAGACCAGTATTAAAAACTATAAACATTTTATAAGTTTCAAAATAATATATTTCATACAATATATACATTAATATTTTTGAGATGATATCATTTGTAAACTTTGATTGGCAGATCAACACATCAACTTTTTTAATCAACTATTTATAGACCTGCAAATATATCTTTTTACCATAAATCACTACTGGTAAATAAAAATTATAATATATTTAATTTATAATAGTTCTTGCACCACCATTTTATCAATTTTTCATTCACTCATTGTCACTTTCTTCAGCTGAACCATTGTCTGCAAAGCAATTTTTGCATACTGTTTCTGAATGAATTTCACATATAAATACAGGATTCTGTCGTGTTAATTATTTTTTTTTTCCTAAGGATGAGTATCAGGATTTATCACGAAAAAAATAATTGTAGCTAAATAAAACAAGACATAAAGCCTCCATTTATTATTTTTTTTATTATGTTACTTGATTATTACGATTATGTTTTTGATACTTTTATCTTAAAATAAATAAAGAATAAAAAGCTATACAATTTTTTTTTTGGAAATGCAAGGCTAGGCCCCTCAGGACGGGACGCGACCGGTGGAGGGTTAAATTGCCTATATTTATATATTTTCCGTTATTCTTAGATACCTCGTTTCTAGGATCGTTGTTAGGACAAGCTTTATTAATTACCTAAATTCTTTAGTAAATAATCTTATCCATCATAAATATATTTATGGCATATGATATATTTCTATTACGTCTTTATGTCATTATTTTCTTTCCTCTGGTACAGAAGTTCGATATTTGTTTCAGTGCTAAGCCATTGAGTTGCTCTTTAATGATGTATGCTTTTCAGTCCTGAAAAAATTGGTTTTGCCGAATGGTTTGTTGTATAAAAGTAGGCACGTATATTTGTTTATTTTTTTATTTTAAGTTATGAAGATTCGAACAGTATGAAGTAAATAATCTTCCTTTTAATTATTGCATATAGTACTCGGTATTACTGTTAAATTACTAATAAGGTACTGGACTGATTGTACGTATGATTAAGTATTGTGGTTTTGTGGTAGGGACTAAGATGATAAACATTATGGAATACTTACTTTTGATATTAAATCCGATAACTTAATTAATAGGCTTAGTAACTTGATGACAGCAAGGGTAGATCCATTAAATTTTGACAATACCAATTAACCATCAAATTATTAGAGGTATTTTGCTATACATTTTAATTATAGATTCAGCTTTCAAATTGCAGAGTTTACAATATAATTACTAGTTGAGCAATTACAGATTTGAATATTACAGATTAGAATATAGGTATTCAAATTGACTTTATGATGCATCCTAATATAACTTTATTGACAAAACAACTTGAAGGGAGGTAGCTTTGAGCAAGTTCCTTTAAACCTTTGAATGGAAAAACCTAACTACCTAAGAAAGGTTAAACCGAACTCTATGAAGTACTGACAAATGCAACCTAATTTGTCACAAACGTTTTCATGTGCAAGTTTGAAGTTTGAAGGCCTGTATTCATTATTCATAATTATCTAGCAGATATTATGAGTATCTGAATAAGACCTAAACTTAAAATAAATACGAATCAGATTTATTTGTAGGTTTCACAAAGTTGTTTGCTAATTGTTCACACGAGCAGCTTACTATTGGTGCTCATAAGGCAATCAAGTAATTTAAAATATTTATATTTGGAATATTCTGAATTAGATCATTTTCTTTTTTCCAAACGACTTTCTTTTATAATCACTTTTGAATTATTATTTATTTTCAATTCATGACGTAGAGTTTAGCAATCTTTTGAAACACACATAAAATAAATAAATATAAGCATGAGTGGTATTTAGTTCCATATAATCCTGTTTTATATGTATTTCTTAACAAGCGTAATGCTTTCTGGACTTTTACGTGTGCTGAATCTATATCGAGTTAAAAAGAAATTAAATAAGAATAAAACTCACGTAGAAGATGGTTAGGTGTGCGGTAAACACTGATGGAATCCTACCAATCAAGCCAGAGCATAGTCATATTTAAAAATAATATTCGATTTTTAACAGGCATAGTTAACAAATAAAAATTCAAAGAATAATTGACCAATTATAAATTATAAATAATTGGCAATTTCTAAGCATTATTACTAAATTTGGATGTAAATTAAAGTTAAATTATATATGTATATATTTTACATTTTAAAAGGAACGAAATGAATTAATTAGTAGGAGAAACGCAAAGGATAACATCTAACATTTGGTATCTTCTATCAATCTCTAAAAAATGGAAATCATTTTTTTATTTGTTTATATTTTTTACTCCTAA
This sequence comes from Rhaphigaster nebulosa, assembly GCA_948150685.1. NCBI lineage: Eukaryota > Metazoa > Arthropoda > Insecta > Hemiptera > Pentatomidae > Rhaphigaster > Rhaphigaster nebulosa. The sequence goes on from OX411311.1 coordinate 27,881,629, forward strand.
CATTCTCACCCAGTCTCAGTAAAATCTGTCTGGACCTCTGCAAATATAAGGTATGTTTTTTCATTTTTTTTTCTTTTAATGGTCGGAGGCTTTAAAAGGTTTTATTTAATCTATCTGTTGTACACGTTTTACATGTTTTTTATTCGCCAAAGCTTTTTCAACCAATAGAAATTCGTGAAAAAGGGCGAGAGCGAATCGAAAAGGAACCAAAGGAGGTGGCAGCATGGAAGCCGGAACCACAGGAAAATTAAATGAATTCCGGGAAGGGATTTTGCTTTTTTTTGCCAATAATATTTACGTAAAAAAACATTTATAAAGTAATGTTATAATCATTTATAATAATGTAATAATCATTTAAAGCAATTTGTAATTGAAATGAAGTATAACTCGATAAATTATTTATTAATGTAATAGTTCTTAATTTATAAAGATGTATTTAAAAAAAAAACCTTAGTTAGCTCTCATGATAAGTAGATTTTGGTTCTAGTTTCTCATAATTCTGAAGAATTGGTAGAATCCCACTAAATGTCCCAAGTAATTATTGCAAATGATATAATTAATATTAATAACAAAAATAACTAGTACATTACTGTATAAAATCCCAGCTTCAAAAACAATCTCATAGTAAAATACAAAAAAACTTCAAGTCAAATTCTAAATTCGAGAACGAGTTTATTGAAAATACAACATTAACTACCTCAACTAGGTTTAGTTATTTGCGTAAAAAGAATAAAAGAATTTTATACAAAACTGACAATGAAAAGTTGAGAAATACACTGTATATTTTTCAAATAACACAAAATATAGAGTAACAAGTATACTCGAACGAGAACTCTTGCATTAGATATCTATCCTTCTTTCAAACCCTCATACTTTTGAAGTAGATATAAGCGATATTGGGGAAACATATAAACCGAATTAAGCATATGAACATCGGGAAACATTCAATATTACCTTGAAAATTTATTTAATACACACATGTTTTGAAGCTACATCGTTTATGGTGATAATGTTGAAGTAACAGTATACTTGGATAGTATTCATATCTAGCAGTGCCTTTAGGGGTAGACGTGGGAAAGAATGTATAATATCCTCTATCATTTATAGAAACCTAAAAACAACATTTTATTAGAAAAAAAACATTTGTACACCATTATTAAAAAGGTTTTATAAACAGTCTCACAATGCTTTTACAGGTATAAAGTTGCCATGACAACGGCACTTACGCAAAATGGCATAGGGCCTCTGCGGATATCTCAAAAACGGTAAGTTTTAGGGCTTCAAAACGCCGGACCAATACGTTCCATAGGAACGACAACGTATACCTACATGCTGAATTACTGAGCTGTTTTAATGTAATAGTCGGCTATGATTTAAAAAAAAAAAACCTATATGGGCATACTAACATACTAAATAAGGGAAAGAGAATGGACGACGTTTCCAAAAATAAATATAAAAAAGTTAATTGATAAGAGATTTTCCATGACCTTACCTAAGGTAACTTCATGACCTAAGGTAACTGAATCATGCCTGATAAGTCATTATTTTCATACGGAGTCATTATTTTCCTAGGCACCATGCTCGTTGTCAATTCCGTAAATGGCGTGTGCGAATAGATATCTGACGAAAAATATATAAGTTCATTGAAAAAAAAATACTTATTCATAGGACTTATATTAATGATATTATTTTATGATAAGTGTTATATTTGGCATGAGGCGATTCGTGATTCATACATTGTATTTAATGGATATGTCGCACAGTGAGCTGAAACACCGAAAACGTGATCGAAATTAGGCCAGCCTACACGTCAAACTTTATACCCTTTGGAATAGCATATAGTTGACACACTGAACTATTTTTGAAGAAAAAAATAACATTTTTTTTCTTAGGTTAACCCCTCATCCATCCAAAACCGTAGGTAAAAAACGATCCCAAAAAAGAAAATCTTAATTAATTAAGTGGGTATACTATCAATTTATTGAAAACTTTCAGAAAAACGTGTGTTCCAGTCAGAAAAAAAAATGCTGAAAATTATTGCATAGTATATATATATATTTATAATATTCATAGTTTTGTACTATTAATATATATATATATATATATATATATATATATATATATATATATATATATATATATATATATATATACATATATTTTTTTTTTTAATTGTACAAAACTATGAATATTATAAACATTTCAATATTTTTTCTTTTAGTAAAAAAAATAAGGTGAACAATTATTACTGTTAGTACAAAATTATTTTTATTTTTATATCACTGTGAAAACTGTTGAATAAAAAAAAAATAATCATCGTTACTGATTGGGTCTTCATGATTTTATTCCACTTATTCACAAACTTCTTTCCTGGTATGTACCAAGGAAAACTCCTTAGTCCTAAAGGTGTTTTGACTTTTTCTTTCGTATATGCTAAAAAATTCAAATAGGAATTTGATCTCAACGATTAAACAAATCCATGCTCTCCTTAATTCATTAAATTGTTAGGTCATTTCTTGTTTCCTTAAATTTCAAGTAATCAGTTGTGATATAGTCACACTTAAATCGCAATTGCTACTAACGTCCACAAAAGAAGACAGCAAGATAATAATAGGCTAATCAAAACACGTCGTAGCAGGCAAGGAGCCAGTCATTAATTCTAAGAATTGTTTACATGAGGATAAAAACAACAGGATTAAATACAATTAAGCGGATTCTGGCAGCTATATGTATAATGTAATTTTTTGTAAGAGTTTATTCAGCTAATTAAAATTTATTGCAAAAGTTCCTCTCGATTCCTATGCTTTGAAACTCTCATATATATCAATATGTATGTGTTTCATAAGATAATTGTTGTATTTCCTGTTCAATCTGCCATGAATCAGTTGAGGGTTCGGTGATCTTTTCTGATGCATATCTAGCCTCTATTAGTTTGGTACCTGCTAACCGATCAATAGTTCGGAGGAGAAACGTGGCTGTTAAACCAGAATAGCTCACCTTGCATAACCATTATTCAAGAAGTTATCCTTTCATATTACGTGCTAAATTCAATACCAAGACCTTACTCAGACTGAAGTATAGGTTTGGTTTTATATTGCTGAATTGCTTATGTTTTATTTTTCAAAATTGTATACAATTTTAAATTTCTAAGCATTCGCATTAAATTATCTCGGATTTCAGATTTGCAATCAATAAATAATTGTTTATTTATACTATTATTACTGTGAACATAAACAAAAGCATTTATTTAAAATAAAATGAAGAACTTGAATATTTTATCTAGCTACTAAAAAATAAATGCAATGGTGCAGAGATGCTGCATGCAGGTAGTAGATATGCTGCTGACAGGATATCCTATTTGGCGAGGTTTGTTGCCATTGATCGTTGCTAAAGGTCGGTCAATGGTGTGGGAGTGACCTTACCCCCCGTTCTTTGGGTGCTATTCCTGTCTTGGTCCACTCCAAAGGGTCTCGTCATCCCAGTTTACCTTTATGCAGCGATTCGTATAAGCTTTTCATATGCCAGCCTGGACAATTTTAGAGAAACTATTGTTGGCTATCGTGTTCTTGATACATCACCATGATATAAATATATACAGTTTGAAGTATATGATCAGAAATTATTCTATACCAATAAATTTTATATTATGTATTAAGATCCGAACATCACCTGTCATGATCATACAAAATCATTTTTTTTTAACGTACTTACAATAATGTTCCTCCATCTGGGTTGGTAGAAGAGAAACCGATTTATGACGCCTTTGGTGTCATTTTTAAACGTTCAAAGTTCCATTTCTATAAATGCTAAAAAGCAGGAATTGGAATAATTTAACTTCGAAAATGTGCTGTTAGAGATTGCTATAAGAATTTTTGGATTTGGACATAAGGTGGAAGTACAACAAGCGAATAACGTCAGTGTTGGGTGTTTAATTGATGACGTCACCGCTAACAACAATAGAATTTGTAACCTATGACTGGATCTTCATTCACGAGATTGTTGCTTTATAATTATATATTCTTTTTTTTTCATTTTTCGTTACTTGCACTCTGAGTAATTTCACTTTAAGACCCCGTCCGAATTTTTGTTCTTTTTTTCTTCATGATTTCTTTTTGCTTTCTGACTCCACCTTAGCAATATTTCCTGAATACAGAAGATACATTTACCAGCAAGGTGAAAAGACTTTCGATTGGACATTCCAGGTGGCACCGTATGCTGCACATTTCCTTCCCCGTTCGTCATGTCGAATCGAAAGTCGAACAGTGTGGACATATGTATACAATTTTAATTTTTTTTTTGTTTAGTCTAATTTCAGAATCCGTGCTGTTTGCAACACATATATTAAAGGTTTTGGTTCAGATTCGTTTGGATGTGTCTATAAAGACTTTTGTGCATTTTTTTTATGTTGTAAGGCTTGACACATAGTTTTTTACTGTTTGAAATTTCAAGAAAAGTGGATGAAATAAATTAGCAACTGAACATAAAATGCTTTAAAAACTTATTCTTTGTAAAAAAGAAAAGAAATATATATATATATATATATATATATATATATATATGTATATTAAAATCACAATCGGTGCCACTTTTTAAATCGTTTAAAAAAAATGCATGTAAGACATAACATGGGATGATTAAAGTTGAGATTTCATAATGAAAAGTTATGATTCAATTCTTTCTGAAAATGGGCTACAAAAATACTAAAATTTCTAACTGTATTTCTAAACTAAAATAAAAATTTTAACGGTAAACCGCTAAAAAAAGTGTAGAAATGTAATCCGATTTTACCAAAATCGGCTTAATTTTACTTATGCTACTGCCAGAGATCGGAGATTGAACATATTTTACTAATACTGCGAAACCTCAGAGAGCTGAAAAAATTAGAAATGCCGATAAACAAAATATTAAATCTTGGGGAAATTAACATGCTAAAGTTATACCAAAAAATATATAGACAATTGTTATTTCAAGTATTTGGCCAAAATTTTCTATAGCACTTAGGAACCCCTTGGTTAAAGTAATTAGAGACAGGAGTTAGATGTGTGCCAGCATCTATTTACAATGCAAATTAAACAGCCTTTGCATAGCCGTAAAAAGTCCGGAGGGCGCTTAGCGAAACGAGCTGTGGTAATTGCTTTAGGTTTAATGTCCTTACTGTCTATAAGTTAATGTATTGGCCTGCTAAGTTTTTTTAATCATCGACGGGTCTGCTTAACAATTATCATCAATATCTTCTTTATTCGACAAAGTGAGGGAGTGAGAAAAGCCAGAATTTCATAAATTCCCATCTTACATCGCTTTTTTTTCCTAGGCTAGCCTCAAATATTGTTCTTACTCTTTTATGTGAAACCTCACACTCCAGTGTCTTGAAATTTTCAAGTTCTATATACATACACCATGTAATGCATACGTGTCGTTGACTACAAAATCTCTTGAGGCTAACTTGTTGTTAGTGAAATTCCACAAAATAACCTAAAAAATGTTTGAAAAGTGTATTTATTGGTTAACTAACGCATACTGGTGTAAAAATTGAGGAAGTGACATGGGAAAGACGGTTAGTTAAAAATTATCAAATTTTCGTTTTTAAATGGAAAATAACCGGAAAAAAACAGGCCGGTAGTTATTAAACTTCGAGAAAAACGGTAAGCAAATCGGCGGAATAGTTTATTTCCTAGATGCGACACAAATACATAGGCCACAAATTGAATACATCAACAAATTTTTCCAGTCATAGGATAAGAAGTACCGTCAATTTTGGGTATGATCTTTTACAATTTTTCGTTTGATGTAATACAAATTAAATTATGTTGTTATTGCAGTTTTTGGCTCTCATGTAAAATTTTTAATTTTTAAATTTTAAATAAATTTTTGTGACACTGTATTTCCTATTTCAGCGACTCAATTGTCAATAAAAAGGAAATTTCCCGCGTGGGTTGTAAAAGTGAGAGTTGTGGACAAGAACAATAAATTTCATAGATAAATAAGTACGTTAATAATCGGGTAATAAGAAAAACAAATAATTTTTAGAATCGATACACGAGATAAACCGTTTATTTTAAAAATTTGAGTGAAGCCATGAGGAAATTAAAGAGGTTTCTGGAAGGAAATATTGAATTCCCATGAAAATACCTCTTCTCAGGTCTTCCATAAATATCTTGAAGTCTTTATTGATTTAATTGAGTCCAGGAATATAACTGCAGGGACCGACGTTTGTTCAAGAAACTCGAAGCTGAACCAGGAAACTTTTAAATTAGTAAACTCGAAGCCGAGATCCAATTTATAACAATTATTTATAACGAGCTGAACTGTACCACATTCAGTAAGAATCTCCTAGTTATAAAGAAAAACAAGAAATTATTAAATTATAATAAACAAAAGGAACATTGCGCCATTTAATTAGAAAATACATAAAACGAAGGTTTGACTCTTATTATATGTAAGATAGCGAGTAAACCTTTAACATCTAGAACATTGTAAGACAATAACCTCACACGTTCGGAACTATAACAGATAAATATCAGCAATGTAACAAAAATTATCTCCATTAATAATCTCCACAAATAAATATATAATGATATTGAGAAGTTTTATTTATAAAATTGAAAATAAATAATTATAATAGCGCTTATACGACATAAAACAAACTTTTAAAAACTAACATAAACGATTTATTACTCGAATGTTTTTCCGCTTGAATTAAAACGACAGGGTTCTTTTTAATTTTTATAGATTACATTTGTGAAACATATATCATGGTAAACTATATACATTGATTTAATAATTATTTAAATTAATAACATTTTTTCGCTTTTATATTATGTTACGATTAACACGCATTCTATTATTTTTTGTTTTAATACATATTCTTTTGATTCTTATAACGTCTATTTTTTTTTTTTTTTTTTTTTTTTTTTTTTATGAATTCTGTTTCATCTACCGTATCTTATTCTTTCATTCTTTTCTCATTATTTCAATATTAATTTTTCGTAATTTATCCATACAAATTTTCATATAAAGCAATTTTTTTATATATTCATAGGTGTATACCGAAACGACGTTAAACATTGAAAACAATTCTACAGTTATCTGTGTATTTTCTTCATTGATGGTACCCTCTAACCAACTTATCCTTTATTATTAGATAAATTATTTTAAAATACACGCTCCTACAAGAAAGGACAGGCATAACAGATGTGCTTGACAATACCCGCTGAAGACTGAAAAGAAGTAGGATGAGTAATCTCTTTGACTGACAAGAAGGTTTAATCTCAAGGCAGGAGGATGAGTAGTTTGGTACAACTCTATACCGTGCCTTTTATGAAATATTTCTTTTACAGTCTTATGACATCAATTCTCTGGTTGTCAGTGTTTTTTTGTTTTTTTTAAAGCCGTAAGCATACGTTTTATGCACCAACGTAAGCATACGAACCAACAGTAAGTACTCTTTGTCCCTCGATAACTTATATCGCAGTTCTGGCACTTTGAAATTTTATTGTACAGAATCATTACTAACAGTTTCATATATTGATTATTACTTTTGTAATTTATTATTTATTCTGTTAACGGTTAACTTTTTTAGTATTATTAAATGTAAAGTAGTAGGATTAGAGATAACAATTGCTTAGATCAGTGGTTCCCAAAGATTGCATAATCCTCGTAGTAGTTCGCGGGAGAGTTCGATAGCTCCCTCCCCAGGATTTATTGTTTGGACTGTTTTATTGTTCACCTTTCTTGATGTTTCAGATTTAGCTATAAAGTATTTACAGGTAGCGTAGAGTGGGGGAACTCTGTGCAGAGGAAAACTGTGCGCATCACTATAACGAAATTTCTTGCGGACATGAGACATCTCTGGTTGGTTTTGAACATAGATTCAGACAAATAAAGAGGCCCACCGTAGTGGCTTCCCGCCAAACCTACTATATCGTGGCCATTAGGACAGGATTATTGTAAAGTGTCTGTATTGTAGTAATTTAATCGACAGGTACTTACACCAGATGATCAAAAAATCTTTGGGACCAGCTGTGAAACTTCAAAGAATGGTTAAAATCTAACGGAACTGAGGAAAATTTCTAATGAAGAAGGTTTGGATAATTCAATCACGAGTGATGTCACCAAAAATGGTGCATTCATTCCACGGAATATCATCTAAGATAATCCTAATCCGTCTATCCCAAAAGACAACTCTTTCATTGTCTATGCCTCTGTGCAATAATTTTTTTTTTTAAAGGAATAGCATCTCCTCATTTTATCAGAATTTTACCCGCGTACAGTTTACTCGACCATATACGCTGTTACCAATTGCGCAATTACGAAGAAACCGTGAGCAAATAAATATTTACAGATTTGTGATCATACACAAACAACGGTTGCAATGATTGAAATGATTTCATAGCCAAAGAGACTAGTCTAAATCAGGAAAAGTTTGATAGGTTCAGTTTTAGTGCTTATATAAAAATTTCGATTTTATGATATTTTTTCCTTCGATGCGTACAGTTTCCCCACTTTGCTATAAATGCACTATAAAAGTGCTTCAATATGCACTTTTAAGTATCCTGATCACCAATTGATCACCCCCACAACATGGTTAAATATCAGGCTCAGTGATCTGCAGACTTCAACGGGTTAGGAACCACTGGTTTAGGTGAATTCTTGTCCCAGCAGAATTTTTGTGTAATAAAACTTAAGGTAAAGTAAAGTATTAAATAAAGGCCGGGTTGTAATAATTTCAATGTTTAGTAAAATGTCAGTAATTGTTAGCGTAAGGATTTAAGAAAGTATATGAGTTCCTTCAATTAATTTATTATATTATGATTTTGCTAATTTAATTTTTATTGAAAACATAAATATCTTATTTTTTTTTTTAGAAATATCGAAAAGAAGAATTATTTCATTGCTTTTCTATTTCCTTCGCATGTTACAAGAAATAAAAATGTCATGCCAATCAAGTGTCAAGCAGAAATTTATCAGACTGTACAAGAAAGTGGCTCCGACGAAGACTGTCGAAGTGCCAGTTGAGGAACGACATGATAGCGATTTTGTCCTATCAAATACAAAGTGGTATAAATCGTCATTTTCGGACATAAAATAAGGTCCTCTAAAAACATAAATAATAATCGTAATCAGTAATTCAAATATAAAGAAAATATATTAATATAAGTTCTTTGTTTGATTTAATATAAACCCTCTATAACCCTAATAATACAGTGTTTATACAAAATAGTATTTGATAAAAATATTTTAAAAAATATATATCACAGCATAGGGACAATATAGTTTAATATAAATGAATAAAGTAATTTACCATCTGTAAAAGTATTTCGCAATCAGTAAATTAAAGCATTTTTACCATTGCGAAGATTATTTCTATCTATTCATATGAACATAAATGTTATGTTTTTCTTATTTGAATATATATTACAATAATAGTGTGTAATAACTTAAAATTTGAATGGTGTACTGTTAAAATCAGGCACTTACTGGATTTAAAATGTCCGCATGTGAATGGTGATTAATATAAACCTATATTTCATTTAGTACCGCCATTGTTATATATCTAAGGTATCCGCTTGTTCTTATAAAAAAAAACAAATATATTGCCGAGGATTTTTTCTAGACTAGAGAGTAACCCATTTGTGAGAGGAATGCAAGACTGAAACATCAGGAAACTATTCATCCAATCCAATCACTTCAACATTTACTTGATAATCAATAAACGCTGCAAACTACTATCTTATTACAAAATATTATATCGTAATTAAGTTTAAATAAGCATAAGGTGTTGAACTTTAGTGATTAACGATACCAAATAGTTCTTACCAATCCTTGATAGATGTGTCGAAATTGCTTTTATCTTTAAAGACCAATTTCAGATTTAATCAATTGTGCTCAAAATGCTCATACCCTAATCCATTCTAAACAACTAACCCTCACATACAAGTGTTGGGGTATGTAAATGTAACCAATGTAATTGTGAACCGAAATTACAATTTCAGTGGTTCCCCAAGAAATTTTATTCATTCAATTCCAAATTACAGTAATTGGTAAGAAATTAGAATTAGAATTACATTTTACCCAACACTGACACATGCGTACTAGTTTGTAATCATCCTTCCAAATCTATTTCCTTCTAAGAGTCTAAAAATAAAATCGCCTGGATACCCTGTTACGGAACTGAAATTCGTAGTGGTAGTTCTCTATACAAGCCGAATTACAATACATTTTTTAATCACAATAAATAAATAAAAAAATCTAAATTAATAAATTTCTTGTTGGATTTTGGTATCAGGATTTTTTTTTATCAGAAAAGAGTTAACCATTTATCTTTTACTTACGAAACACCACTCTAGAAAAAATCTGCAATAAAATCTACTTTTGGATTCTTCTTTTTTTTCAATGCAATAAATATCAAGTGAAAAAATTGTCCACGCTTATACTATAAAAGAGGACAATTCTTACTAAATATGGATTTTTAATCGTGCTTCCTTCTCTATGCTATAGTATACACTGACTTATTTGAGGTATTGAAATAAGTTTTAGTTTGGGATTTAGCGTACGAGGTATTCGTTTAGAATCAGGCATACGTTATGGATCATGGACAATGCTGTTTAAATAATATTTAAGTATTTTAAGTGCAAATAATAAATCTGTTTCAACTTTATCTTATTGTATGAGCAATCTTATTTTATTTGTCTATTCTTCGATGCATTAAATACCGTTTAAAATCAAATTTCTGGATGTGAAAATTATTGGGAATTTTAGTAGTATAACAAAATCGTAAATGTTACTATTGAATATACCGTTAATAACTATAATAGTTACAGAATGAGTGATGCAGACAGAATTAAATGGATTATTTTTCAAGTGACGTAAAAACGATGACTGCTTGGGAGCGTTTATTTCAGTCACAATTGTTTATCTCCGAGGGAAACGACTCACTGAATATTTATCAGTTAAATGAAATTTAGTCTGTTATTTCAGTATAAATTGTGAACATTTTCTGGGATAAAGTTAATAACTATGGAAATATCATTTTTTTATGTTTAATTCCTTCGTTCACGTCAATTTATTTTATAGAGGATGAACGAAGAAAACCCCATCAGTAAAGTTCACGTCTGAAAAATTTATAATTGGTTCTTGAAATTACAAAATATGATTTACAAAAGAAGTGTTATTGTTATTGTGACTTGGTTATTTAGTCAGTAGAAAAGATTATATTGCCGACTATTCGAGAACATTCCAAAACCACATATAAAGGGATAAAACAGGTGGATAGAATATAGAATATAGAAAACGGAAACTTTGTGTACAATTATTTATTATTCATTATGTACTTTTATTTTTGTAAATATATAGCAGCTCGATAAAATCGTTTTGTTGTTATTTTTGACCCAAAGGAAAACATTAAAACGTTTCTATTTAGTTTGAAACGGTTTAACGAATAGAAACGTTACGTTATGTTAAGAGATGGGAAACCATTCTTCACACGACATATATGGGTAATTCTTCGAAAATAGGGAATTCATAGCCCCATTAAGATATATGGCTTTTTTTTTGAATCTGGAAGAAATTTTTTCGTTGATTTTTATAAAGAATTTTCTTGGATTGTTTTATCAGGGGTTAGCTATGATGTTAATAGAATTTGACATATCGAAACATGTTCTAAACATTAAAATTCTCACTCCTTAATGTACCCCATTACTTGAATTTTCCACATTGACTTTAGTACAGCAGTCAGAAAACCTAACATGTCGCTATCAAAATAAATTAAGATGTACCTACAGTATTATCAGAAAAGAAAAACAAAAATTCGTCATAGAATAATAAAGTTGACAATTAGTCAAATTAATTGTTTATCTCTTGGCCACGTGCCCCACTTCTATTAAAAATCGGCGCCAAGTTAACTCACAGTCTTCTACAGCTGAAAACTGTTGGCAAACCTAACCAGTTAGTTCCCTTCAGACAAAGTTGTAACCGATGCTGACAGAAACCTCCATCCAAACGCTGTGATAGGGAGATGTTAAGTTAAAATACTTCTTTTTATTTGACCTGCTCATAGAATTGAGAAAATAAGTTAAATAATTTATGATTTTCTGTGGTAATTATTCAGATTTTATGGGATTTGGTGTAGTGTAAATATGAAGAATGTAAGGAGGCCTAACTAGTAAACTATGAACAAAAAAAAATATTTCATTCAGTATTCCTCTAATTCAGTTGCTTTTTAATAGGCTAAACTTATTTTTTCTCATACCCTTTGTAATAATTTAATAACAATGCAATAATTTAACTTAAAATCATTGAAAATATACATTTAAAAAAATATATATATTTTTATAATTTCCTTGTAATATTTCCTCATCCTGACTCACCCACTCCACTGTGATCACTCCCTTACTCACACCCTCTCACCTCTAAAACTTGGAATATCTTGATTTATATTCCGTTCTAGAAACAATTACGATGGAATATTTTGACTTAATTATCCAACATGCAATTAAAATCAATATAAAATTAAATAACGAAACTACATTTCTATCTGAAGTATTAAAAAAATTATTAGATAATCTTCCTATTTTAGAAGAATGACCCATATGGCTAAAAAAAAATAAAAACATGTTCAGATGTTACTGTAAATAACTTCCTTCACAGGTTTTGTTAAAAGTTTTCGTCAATTGTTGTCAGGTTCACATCGCTAGTTCTTTTGTGAGTAAAAAAAATTTGTTTTCAACAATCTTTACTTGTGAATTATCTGATAAACGATTTAATGTTGTATTAAAAATATAGGGAAAATTTGTAATTAAACATGAAATAATAAATAGAGAAAATAGTAATTGTATTTTTTTTTAAATTATAATTATTTGAAAACATTCGCCTTTGATGCCAACAAATATAAGGTTATTGAAGACAAGCAAATTTTATTGATTTTTTAAAAACTTAATAATCGTACAACCAGATATAAGGGAAGAATTTCCGTTTCTTGTAATGAGTTTTTACCGATGGAACTAATACCACAAGAAAGATTTTTTTTTTTCAAATTGAAAGATTTTATTTTTCAAATTCGCACGAGAAAGACAAATGACTTCTTGCTAGTGTGCACGCATATTTAGTTTATGTTGAAAATTGTAGGAGTAATGTATTATCTCTTCATTTGGTTATTGTGTTTAAAGCTGTAGAAGAGAGACATGCTGCGCTGGTTTGGGTTTATGCGATTTTGAATTTTCGTTCGTTATGAAGCCTCAATTTGCAAAAAGTCAAAATATTCCAATAATTATATTGCAATTTATATATTATCCCAAAGAAAATCACAGAAATGATACAGGTCATTTTGATACCAGGAAAAATAGATTCCTCAGTAACTTTTAAATTCATCGGTGAAGCTCGCAATTAGGTATACACCTGGGATGTAGGTATGTACCTGGGATGATTCAGTAACTTGTTCGTCAAAATCGACTAATTTTGCAGAAAACGGCTCTAAGAAGCTTGATGAAACTTGCCTGTAGTATTATCCTTAAAGCCCTTTAAAGCATAACTCAAAAAGTGTGCATTTTATGGTACATTATGTATAAAGTCATATGAAAAGTAATAAAATTCTCTAAAAATCAAAAATAAAATTATTTAATTCGGACCAGTATTAGCAAAGATATATATTATAATAGACTACAAGACTAGACCCGAGATTGAAAGCCGTTTGTCCGAAAGCAGACAGATGCGACCGAACCTTCTCCCACCACACACACATCCTGTTCTCTACAAGTTTCCATGGAAACTTTTTAAATTTAGTTTGACAAACCAAAAATATATAGTGCACAGAATTGTCGGACTGCAATTGTTTAACAAACTACTTTATTGAACTTTTTTAAGAGAAGGCGTGAAGATGTGCAGGTTTCTGAGAATATTTCAAGTAGTGTTCAATGGAAACTTTTAAAATTTATTTTCAGCTTGAAAAACCCAAAATATACAGCGCCCCAAATTTTCGTACTGTAATTGTTAAAAAAACTGTTTCATTGTAGTTATGTGAGAGATGAAGTGCAGAATTATATACTGTTATAGTGTGATAAGGGAAAGTTGTGTGATACCGCGCACCGTACCAAATTTTTTTTGGTAAAATAAAACGAAGTTATATTTGCGAAATTTCGTATGGAGGACGGCAAACTGGTTAAACACAGTGTAATAAATCAAGGCTTGTGAACAAAGGTTGCCTTATTTGTGACCTCACCATTACTTGCTATTGTACCCCAGCCAGACTCAAACCCTCACATCTACAGCTGTATAATTAGGGTCCCTAGCGTCGGGGCTGTCATGAAGAAACTTCAAGGGACAAAAACAATGGATTTAGGGGTCGGTTTGCAGCACTGATTGCTTAGCGCTACTTTATCGAATTGTCCTCACGGGAATCTAGTCACTGCGTAGTAAATGTTATAGACATCCCTAAAAAGAAATAAATGCGCACATTTTTTTCAATCTTCCAAATCTAAAATTTATAGTTTGTATTGCACACACTCATCTTTCTATTCTATTCGATCTTTATATCTTTTGTCGTAAAACAGTTACAACTGACTGAGTCTTTCTCGATTGTTGTACATCATTCTGAATGAAAGTTTTTATGAAGGTTTAGATAAAGATGTCTAAAATAAATGTTGTCTCTTCATTGTTACTTATTAATGAGCAGTTGGTTCTGGAGTAGACCTGACATGTGTTAAGGAACGGTTATTGCTATTGATAAAATTATAATGTTTAATAAAATTATTATAAAATTATGATTGTTTTACAGCGAATCTCTGAGATCAAGTTATTCTCTCAACCATTCTTGTGAAAAACAAAACAAACTGTGTTACATGTGGACCTTTTCCACTCCAAATGAGACGAACTCACTACCAACTTTGAAGGTTATGTATACTTTATGTTGTTGTGGATTCCCTTGTTTCTCCCGTTCTGAAGAATCATTCATGCATTTCAAACCTTTCGCGAGAAAACAACCAATTCGCTCCCGTGGTACGCTTGGAATCGTTCCCCTATTCTATGGTGAGATATATATTAACCCAAGTTCTATTATGCAGGAGTTCCCAACTTGCAAGGTTTTAAGTGCACATGCCCTACTGAATCCTGATTCCGGTACGCAGTTCCGGAAAAAGAGACACTATTCTCTTTTTCCGGAACTGTTTATTATTCGTTTTTAATTTCCTTTATTTATAGAAATTGTTGTGTATGAACTTGTTTTGCAGTATTCTCCGAATCTCTCTGACGAACATAAGTTTTCCAGCAGGTACTCGGATCAAGCTAATTGGGACCTATCGACGCTAGCCAAGTGGAAATGGTGGTAATCCTGATTTCATCTGACTATGAAGGGGTGACTGAATTGCCGGCGGAACTGCCCTTCGGGGTGAACTGAGAATATGATCGATTCCCGCGGATGATTGATGTGGCAATAACTGCTAGGCTTATCTGATCTCGGTGCTGGTGCTGGTGCTGGTTCCTAAAACGGCGCTTTCTTCTAAAAAAATCCTTTCTGCTTATTTAATATTTGGTATATTTCTCCAATTTAGTTAAATAATAGATATTCTACTTTATGAATTCAGACCGGCTTATATTTGATGTAAGAAAATACAATATTTATTTATTTCTTCTTATATATTTTTAATTATTCAATATTAAATATTGAACGGTTAAATAGAAATAATGTATGAAATGAAATGAAGTGGAACGCTAAGCGTATAAAATGGTTAGCATTAATTTTATTGCAAATTAACGTAATTTATTAATTAGCATTTGTATAGAATGTTTAATCA
This sequence comes from Rhaphigaster nebulosa, assembly GCA_948150685.1. Lineage (NCBI taxonomy): Eukaryota > Metazoa > Arthropoda > Insecta > Hemiptera > Pentatomidae > Rhaphigaster > Rhaphigaster nebulosa. The sequence continues at coordinate 27,897,411 of OX411311.1, forward strand.
ACTTAAAATGGAATTTTAAAAGCTGAATAGATTAAAGTTGAAATTACGTTTTGAATAATTTCGATAAATTAAAAAAATCTCATGTAGACGCCACATGACTTCTTTGTACTCCTATAAAACTACAAAGCGGTGGGTCAAAAAGTGTTCCAGGTTACTAGATTCCGAAGAATATAAAAAAACTACACTAGTAGGCGTGTAGTGACTTTCTGAATATATGGATATATTAGTCTCATAATTTTATTTTCAAAAACTTTTATTTGGCGATTTTGTTTCTAAAATTGATAGAGAATCGTTCAAAAAATTCAAAAAATGAAAATTTAAAAAAAGTCTATTATTATCTTCATGTAAAGTACCACGTCCAGTTTGCCAATTTTAACAAAAATCTAATATGTTATTTATTTTGATATATAAGTCCTATATACTAAATTGGAAAAGTTTTGCATTATATTTTAATATGATTTTTGATGAAAATCTATTACGACCTTCAAATAAAGTACTCCTTTCGAGGATCATGTAGTGAACAAAGAAGGAGGTGCACAACTAGATTTTACAACAATCCCAAATTCAAAACTTTAACTTTTTTCGGCAATCCATTTTTGAGTTATGCGAGATACGAACGAACGTACTTACTGACGTCACGACCAAACTAGTCCAAATGGATTCAGTGATTATCAAAATGGATATTTCCATTTAAAATCTGAAAACTGAAAATTTTCGCGATTACGATATTTCCTTTACTGCATACAAAGAAGTAAACATAAATAAGTATCTAAACAATTTTGTCATTAATAAGACATTTTTTTCTATGATTTTAGGAATTTCTAGGATTTCTAAAATAAATCCAAACATAGCCAGGCTTACCCTCAGCGAGGAGATGGGAAAAAGAGGCAAAATCTCCAGGGCCCGGGTTTCCGGATGGGAATTGACCAATAAAAAATGCATACAGTAAAAATGATTTTTGATATGCAAATTTAAAAAAAAAATATTTCAATCTTCAATGAATAATATCGCCAACTTTTATCATACTCTGACAGCGCAGCATAATTCATAAATATGTATGTTGGTTATAGTTAAAAAAGAAAAGAAAGATTTGTATTTTAAGTCTAGGTCAGAAAATTGAATTTTGGCTCAAACTTTCAAAGAGGGCAAGAAAAGCGTTTTAAACAAAAAATAATTTAAGCTCCGCTTTTGTTATTAAGAACAATTTACTTAAGTAGTTATTATTAAATTATAATTACTATCATTATTAATTAAGTAGTTTCGTAATAAAATTGTGTTGTATCTTATGTATAACTAAAAGCTCTTGTATATTATAATTTTTTTTGTTATCACTTGCAAAGATGTAGTCAGAAAACCAGGCTATTATAGATATGCAGATTGAGCCCTGACCGCCCGCTGCTTTCCTCTCCAGACCATTTAAAAAAAAGGGTATTAACGTAACGCAGATTTTCGTTATATCCAAAAAATAACGTGGCGCCTACAAAGATTTTTATTTTATAAGAAAAATAATGTTAGTAATGCTATACAAATATTTATTTTAACTTAATGTCCATTTTATCCAATAATCATTTTTTTTTTAATATCAATTCTAATAATAATAACGATAACAAAAACAAGTTGAGGACTGCTCGGGCTGTCAAAACAGTAAACATGGTAAGTAAAAAATTGCGGAGAAATCTTCAATAAGTTTTCTACGTGACTCGGCTGGACACCCAGCAATCCTAGTCTTGGAAATCGTTAATTTAAAAATAAAAGAATGATTTTGTCATTAAAAATCTTTTTTTTCTATATATAAATTTATCTCTTATAAATATATAAAATTTGAAAAGAGTTACTAATTTTTGGAAAAGCATAAGACAGTAATTAACAATTGGTAAGGCCTTAATTAATGTCATCTTACCTTCTTGTCTAGTTGTTTTCTAGTTTATTCTATTCTTATTACACTTTGAAACATTCGCCTTTACAACTTCGCACATACGCTCTCCGTAACATGTTTTTGGGCACCCCACTTGGTAAAAAGTTTAAAATAACTTTAAAAGAATTTACCGCAGTACAAAATTAAATCAAAAAAATTCAAATTCCAGTTTGTTATATCTGATAATATAAGGTAAAAAAAAAAAACCGAATGTGTAATAAATTACAGTTAGATATTTAATTTCTCCTTAATTTATTTTTTTTTATTAGAAACTGATATCGAGTTACTTTTCGAAAAGAAATATAATTTCAAACTATATTATTGGGGAGTGAATCAATCGTTAGCTTTGATTCCAGGTCTTGTAAGTTTATCTTGAAATTACTGTGAGGTGTGCTTTAGAACAGAGAGCTGCCAAAGGTTGTTTATCAACTGCCTCTCTGACAGCTAGGATATTGCCTCCCATCACAAACCACCGCAGTCAACATACGGTATCTATCTATATTCTGTTAACAATTTAGGGTTACGTAAAAAATACGAATGAAGTTTTGAAAAATAGTGTACTACCATAATTTTTTTTAAATTTATTAATTACCTACTCATATAATAAAAAATGATAATAATAATAGATAGCGAACGAAAAAATCCTTAATGCTGCATCTTCAAATACCTTCGGGTAGTATAAGGAATTTGTATGTACCTGTGTATATATGTTTGTATTATTGTAGTGTGTATATTATTATATTAGCCTGTATATTATATTATTGCAGAAAGAATACTGAGAAATACACTGTAAAAATCTCTGAGGGAGAGAAAAAAAATCGTTAATGCTACTCACATCATGGGAAAATTTAAAAAAAGAAAGTTGAAAATCGATGATTTCGATAAGACCAATACGCTGTATCTTTGCTAATACTGATCCAATTTCGATGACATTTTTTTAATAACCTTTCATATATTTATATACATAATTTAACGAAAAATGCATACATTTTGAGTAGTGCACGAATAAAATTTTCTTATCGTCATGACTTTTTTCTTGCATATTTTCGGTGATCTACTACATTTATGAAAAGTAAAATAGTAAAATTTTAAGCAAGTTTCATCAAAATCCTTAGAGTCGAGTTTCGATTTGGGTTAACAACTTATACTTTCTTCTTACGTATGACGTGAAAATTTTAAGATGCAAGAATAGAAATAAGGCGAGACTGCGTCAGGAACGAGTGGATCAGGGAGCGATCAGAGTTACCTGCATTGAAGGCATTCATAGAAAACAGACAACTGAAATGGTTTGGATGTGTTTGTTGAATAGATGAAGACAACGCGGCCGGCTTATCTCCTATCAGGAATATAGCCAGAGGACCGGGGGGTGGGGAGGGGAGGGAGAAGGGAAGAGGGTGATTGAGGCAAAACCCTCGCTGAAATAAAGGAGCTGAGAAGGGAGCGGGCAGATTGGTGACTCTGGATCGAAGCCCCTCTACGAATATAATGGCTCGAAGAGAAAGACAAAGAAAAATAAAAATATAAAAAATACCTTAAGCATTCGAAATAGAGAAAGAATAACGTTACTTTTTATTATTAAAATCGGTCAGTGGCCATGTCTCTCTGATATAAAAGTTATCTTCATTGACAGTGAACACTGAAAAAAATGTTTCGGTTCTCAAAAAAATAATATTTTTCCTCTATTACAAGGGAGGGGAGAGGTAGGGGGTTAATATTCACTCCACCTCATTAAGCAACATAAGAGGTTTTAAAATAAATTATTAACTCTCTGGTATAAACAGTTGGAAGTATTGTTATTGATCATTGCTTTCTGACTACTGCAATGTTCGGTCTTGTCTTCTCAAGGGGTATGCTGCCCTGAATTTATTTAAATGAAAAAAAAACATTTAGGTACCTATGCACTATAATTTTAACTAAAAAAAATTTGTATCAGGCATTAATTGGCAAATTAAATCTGTAAAATTAGATAGTCTGTCAGGATTAAATCATTGATCACAAAGTAGACCGAATGAAACATCATTTATTTAACTCTCATACTCAGACTGAAAAACAGTTTTTTATTGGGAATTATTAAATTCTTTCTCGAGGAAGGACAATAGTAATCGTTATTTAGCATTAAATCATAAGAAAAGATCATTCACTTAAAATGTTGTTATCACTTCATAATATTTTAACGCTGCTCGTGGAGAAACCAAACAAATATTTATATTACAATAATAATAATATTTAATATCTCTTAATCCCCTTCTGATCCGCTCAGGAAAAAATGTGATCCTCTTTCCTCAGAATGTATTATCTAAGGCTTCAGCGACATTATTAGGACCTGCCTGGGAACAATAACAGAAATAATCCTAAACCCTGGAATACTTAAGGATTTTGGTACAGCTCCTTACGAATCAGGTTTGGTTAGTATACTGGAATATTATATCTATACTTATGGAGCATAGAGGGGTCTTTACCATTATTCTGAACAGTAGTCATTATTTCATTGAGCATTGAAATCACCTGCAAAATGAACAATTTTTCATCTGTATTATTTATAGGGAACAATACCTATAATACTGAAATTAAAATTAATTTTTCATTTCATTTCAACTATTCCAGCTTTTCAAAGGCATTCCGTTATGATGTACGAAATTCCACAACTAAATCACTGTCAGGCTGAGTCAATGAGATATATTTGTTTTGTAAAAAAATTAAAACAAATATAAGGCTTAACATCTAAACCTAAACAAATCTACTTTAATTTTCATTTAATTTACTGCATATAGGTGGTTTCGTATATATTTTAAACGAGAATGATACTGGGTCAGGGAGAAAATAGTAAAGTTCCTAAGATTATAACTCTCCTAAGAAAAACTGCATTTATTCTGAAATCTTACACGTTGTCCCATTTAGCGAATAAAAGAGCCCATTAATGCCATATTTTCAGAAAATATAAATAAATTTATTAATAGCAATAATTATTGAAAGACTAGTTTTTAATTTTTTATTTTTGTGAAAAAATAAGACAATGTGAATCACTAAGAATTTCTCAGAAAACAGATTTCACAGAACATAATTAAAATCACTTTCACGCCTTAAAATGCATTTTTTCCGATAAAATTACTATAAAAAAGAGCTATGAAAAAATTTATAAATCATACAAATTCTGTATTTCTGCCAGCTCAATATGTAAAGAGATTAATTTGAAAACCTTTAAATATTTATATTGATTTTCTACCAGTCAATTGTAGATTCAACCTCAACGAAGTTCTGACATGTAAGTATAAATAGTTTAATATAATTATGATGCTGATTTATAAAAATATAACATTAGATAAGATTAAATGATGTGAGATATAAGACAAGATTATGTAAACAGGAAAATACTGATTTTATTACACGTTTATTAATAATAAACGTTATAGTATAAATAAGAAAATGAAACAAAATACTTTTGAGGATAGTACTTGTAGAAGAATGCTGTAAGGTATTTGTTTCGTATTGCTCGGTTATATTTATTCTCCAGTAATTAAAGCAACGTTATCTTATACTGCCGACGCCATAACAACATTGATCTATCTTTTCTCTTTTTTTTTAAATTTCTGTCAGGCATTTGACTGGTATAATCCGATTTAATTGGCACTGGCTTCACAGAATATTACAACTTTTGTAATAAGTTTTACCTATCTTATAAAGTACAAAAAAAAAAAAAAAAAAAAAGAACGCTTAAATATTACTGATGAATAATCAATTAGAATATTACCATTATATATTTGTATGTATGTGTGTTGTGTATGTGTGTGTTGTGTGTGTGTTGTGTGTGTGTGTGTGTGTGTGTTTGTGTGTGTGTGTGTGTGTGTGTGTGTGTGTGTGTGTGTGTGTTTGTGTGTGTGTGTGTGTGTGTATATATATATATATATATATATATATATATATATATATATATATATATATATATAGCTTTATTGACATCATTTTCATGACAAAAGCCTCTCCCGGAGGAGGTGCAATGGAGTTCAGCTCTACAATATAATAATTCAAGAATAAATATTCAAGATACAAATTTACTTATATAATACCATATAAAATAAAAATAAAAACAAAATAAAATAAAATCCTCAGCACTTAATAAAATATACAAACAAAACAGAAAAATTAAAACCAAAAAAATTCTCTCCACCTCATGTATGGTCTTCCTCTCCTTCTCACTTGGTCTATCGGATTCCACTCGGTAATGTTTTTCGAACACCTATCGTCCTTCAGTCTGGCCAGATGCCCAGCCCACCTCCATTTCAGTTTTTGGGCTTCCTTACTTAAACTTTTGCCTGTATATGTGTATATTTTATTTTAAATTTCTGTCAGACATTTGACTGGTATAATCCTCTTTTATTTTATGGATTCACACAACATGAGAGATTTTTGTAAAAAGTTTTTACCTATAATAAAAAACCTCTTAATTATTACATTGTCCAATCAATATAAATTAATATATAACATATAAGATATATTACCATTACATCATTATCAAATATTTATAAGGAATATATATATATATATATATATATATATATATATATATATATATATATATATACATATATATATATATATATATATATATATATATATATATATATATATATATATATTATGCGTAGGAGTGATAATCCTACTTCGTGTACCTAAATTGGGAATCGCGGTGTGGTTTTCCAGGACGTAAAATAGCCGCCCGGAGGTTTGGTCCATGGACGGTCTGCTTCGGGGAAAGAAATATAGGTCCTCGTGCGCCTGCTGACTCCGAAGAGTCATAATCTGAGGATCTTGACCGGATTGTCACTGTCCTCGAACTCGAGTGAGTAGGTTGGAAGAACACTGCCGAATTGGCCCCTAAGGGACCGGCTATGGAACTATTGATAGCCTGCCGCTGCATCATGGAAACCATGGTTCCTAGCAACATGAGGTTGGGGGACCCCTTCCAGGATGTCTGTTCTCTCGCAAGTGATACATGTACTAATACCATGGAATACTGTATTAATACCACATCGCGCGGCCAAAGATCACTGTTCTATAGTGCCAACCGAAAAAAAAAAAAAAAAAAAAAATATATATATATATATATATATATATATATATATATATATATATATATGTATATATATATATATATATATATATTATATATATACAGTGCAACTTCACTCACCGGACAATTCTAACAATGGGCATCTTTAATAAGCAGACAGTTTTATTCTTCTAATAGTGTTTGTGGAATATGGTGCCATAATAGACATTTAAGTTAAAAATTATAACATGCCAGTGGGACACCAATATATCTTTTATTGAAATAATGACTACGTTTTGGCCATCTTGAGCCAATTTCATGTCTTATATTAGTTAATCTACATCATTACAACATTACAACATTTTCTTATTCACCCTTATCAAACATTGTATTATTCATTTTACTCATTGTGAGTCAGTCCATCCTTTTTGGCCATTGAAACGTTGTCATTATTTGAATAAAAGATAAATTTGTGTCCAATTGGCATTTTTTAATTTTTAACTTAAATACAGACAGTTTTATTTTCCCCATCCTCATACCATTCACATTTCATTGCTTTCAACTTATGTCAACCGAACCTTGTAATAAAAGGACACGGGCACTGATTTCGGAGAATGACAGAGGTGGCGTTTCACTGTTTGTATTTCAACAAAGCATTGCTGTTTCAAATAACCTTTTTCTATTCCCCTCTAGTTATGCACATGTTTTTATTTAAAAAAATAAAAATGTATGTTTTGGATGGACAAGTTGAATCACCCAAGCCGGTCATTAAATACAAATTAAAGCATTAATTATATAACGTATGTTGATGAATTATATACAATTGTAGCTATATTGTTACTATTATGAAGTGCAATGACTAAATTATATGGTAAATGAATTATGAACTAAAATAAATAAATTTAATAAACATTGAATTAAGTGAAATGAAATTAACAATTAAATTATATGAACAAAGAATAAAATGAAATGGACAATTAAATCCATTGTAGAATAAATTACCTATAACAATAACTAAATTAAATTAACTATTTTTATAAATTTAATTATGTACTGAATTATTTCTTCATTATCTGCTAGTGGCATCTTCATAGTATACTGTTCTGGTGTCAGAGTATAGTTTGCATGTTGTTACAATTTGTTTCAGTGTCAAAGATGTGTTACATGTTTCACAACTTGGTAGCTCCAGGCATATCATTAGGTATCCCTAGGTGCCCAATTATTAGTCTGGCCAGGATTATTTCTCCAGATCTTGAGTTTCTGGAAGAAATTTTTCATGGGAGGACATCTTGTTTAATTTCGAATATCTTACTGGATGATTGATTCCACATTCTTTGCCACTGTTCCTGTAAGTAATTTTGGATTCGACATCTCCAGTCAGCAGTGATGGTAAGTTCAATCATTGTGGTCCCACTCACTTTCCTTCTGGAAAGGTTTGCTGTCCTGTCTGCTGTTTCATTTCTAGAGATACCACAATGCGCGGGTACTCACTCGCGGCATCTTTATCCTGACTCCCTAGACTCCTGCTCTCCCAGAGACAATCATTCATTGTCTTGACAATAGCATTATCATTGGCCTTAACAAATTTTCATTCTTACTCTTAGCAAAGAATTTTGTCTTTTCATAAATTTCCTTTCCAATATATACCTTATCCTACAACAGTGCAAATAGTATTCTCGTACAGGAGGAACTATCCTATCGTAGAAATTTATTTTTATTTAGAAGAACTTGATTTATCCCAAACGAGGGCTGATATGGATTTACCCCCAAGTTTATGCTGCTCGATCAATTAGCAACATCAACAGCAGTATCGATGTTTAATAAAAATCTACATGTAGTCACAACCATTTAACCATGTTTAGGATAGAGTGTTGGGATTCGACGTAGCTATGCATTATTTCTAGTTTTCCAAAAAAAAAAAAAGTTGGTAACTAAGATAGTTTGACGGATAACTGCCTCTTGTAGTACTTTTTGTTGGTCGATTAGAAACATAAGTATTTTGTTTGATAAATATGGGGCAATACGCATTGCACTTTGTAGACACGTTCTAAATCAATATTTGGCAAATTAACCCAGATGATTTTATAAACGGCTGCAGTTAAACTTTTTATATTGCATAATTAAATTGATTTTCACAACTATGAACAATGTTCTGCTCAAATAGAGCTTATTTATAAAAAACTTTTATAATAAAATAAGTAGAGAATATAAATTTTCCAGTGTTCCTGACTAATATTAATAAGAAATAAAGAAAAACCTATTATGAAAGTTCTACCACACAATTGCTGCTCCAACAGTCAGGAAACTAAACATTGGGGGTTAAAAACAGCGAAGGAAATCTTCGAGAAGTTTTCTACGTGACTTGCTTTCCGCTAAAGGACACCCTTCTTACCTTCTTAGTTCTGCAGATGTTACTTCTTGTTTTTCTACAACATTAATCTTGCTAATACTACCTTTAATTTAGAATTCGTGTACTTGAACACATCAGTCAGTATTTATGGTATGAAGACAGGAAAGTGTGAATGAGCCGATAAAGAGGAATTTTGTTTAGAGATTTTCAGATAACTTTCCACCACTTTCAACTTCCACCAAAGTGGTAGGTGGAAAGATACGGAAGACCGAAACCAATGGATAGACGTAATTAAGAAATATCGGTTAGGCATTAAGAATAATAAATAATAAATTAAAATCCCTCGAGAAACAGTATTATTTTATGGGACTGTAAAAATGACAAGAGATCCACAAAGACAGAAAATAAGTTGTATACTTTTGCATATAAGTTTTAAAATTATTGTGTTAGTTATAGATTTATAAGATCATAGAATATAATAACAGATTCCTAGTGCTTATTTCTATTTTAATATTTTTTTATTTCCATAAATTGTTATTCTGCTATTTGCTACGCACAACGACCACTAAGCAATGTTGACATATCAAGTAGCACACTGATACTTCATACCATCATTCTCAATACCAGTGCTTCATTCTCACTAAAGGTTCAACTGGGGCCAATACGATTCCGAAAAATATTGTAAAAAGTAGTGAAAAGTAAAAAAAAAAAAAAACAATAATAGATTCATTATATGAGAATAGAATTCCAAAACCAGTCATTTTTGTACTTTTCATAGGCCCTTGATAAAGGTTATGGATTGGCGCTGTTAATGCACAGTTGATAAGAAAGACAAAAAATACACGTATCTGGCGACTGAACACTTTTTGACGTTGGTTGGTTTTGGAAGACAATTAAAAAATATGTATGTAGTTTTGTAATATTTAACCGCATTTATGTCTTGTAATTAATTGTTTCGAAGAAGGTAGGAATACAAAAAAAAAAACATAAATAAATCAAACACATCTTTCTTTTTTAATTTAAAACATGGTTGGATACATTTTTAATAATCACTGTTTCAACACAACAATTTTCGTTCACAATTAAACAAATTTAATTCAATATCTGAGAATGGTAAGCATTAGAAATTAATGCGGTAAAATTGTTAACAGTGAATAACTTCACGCTGCGGGGAAGACTTGCTTCGCCTGTTCTGGCAGAGCGCTCCATATTTTTACAAAACCATTATATGATTAAACTACTTTTGGAAGAAATCCTTTCACCACATGATAATATATTACAAAATCTGTTTAAAAATAAAAATATAAATTGAAAAATTGTCTTGCCTGGTTTTGAAATTATTTACCTCATATCTGAAATTATTATTTTGCTTATACTTTTAATTAATTATATTAAACTTTTCGGTTATTGCCATTTATGAAATAAGGAGCTTTTTGCTTGGTTAAGTCCTAAATTATTTTTAAGATTGAATAAAAGATAACACATCTTTTAGTTTTTTATTAATTCATTGATAGTTTTTATTGTTTGCCTTGTGAAAGTAAGACTAATTCGTTGGTTTTGTAAGAATATAATTTCATGAATTCGTTAATCCTTAAGAGTAATTTATGTCTTATTATATTAATTATTATACAAATTATTGCTACCGTAAATTTTTACATGCCAGACATCGATTTTTTTTACCAAAGTTAGAATCGCTGATCCCTGTACGTCGTCCAGCCTCGTCGTTGATTAGAATCTATTTTAATTTTAAAGGCCTTTGGTGTTTTCGTTATCTATAATTTACTATTAAATAATGATACCAATGTTCATATTTCTTAATAAAATAAAAATGAATGAAAATAAAAATATTCATTTTTTTCTCTGGTCTAAAGTAGGGAATAGCCAGTGGCTTTGATGTTAGTTGGGGTGAGGTATCAGCATGTTTAATTATACACAGAGCCACCAGTGGGCGGTATAGATTTTTGCTCTTTTCATTTTTTGTAATATGAAGCTCAGAATATGTCAATTAATTAAAGGACTATAGCCACCGAAGATAAATTAATTATTATTAATAAAATGTACACAGCTTTATCGTCAACCTAAATAATGAATCAATTAATCTAAGTATTCAGTACTTTTTTTTTTTATATTCTTTGTAGGTAATCTGTAACTTAACAATTTTTGACCAATAATATTTCACCAATGTGTTGATGAGGTTTTTATTTGTAAGTTTTCCGATTCTTTTTTGTTTTTTTTTGTCTTTTTAATTTCATTCTATGATAAATCTTATATTTTTCTCCAATTAGAATATAGTATTTAATAGTTCGATTATTTTTATTATTAATTTCGACGATTTATTTATGTATATTTGTTTCTGCAAATAGAATTTATCTCTACTTACAAAGTTATCATAAAACTTATTTTATTATAATTATTTTGTTTTTAATTCAAATGGTTATATTACGCTAAACTGAAACTTACATTACGGAAAAATTAACCTGGACAAGAAACAGTCATATATATTACAATCTAGAAATAAGAATTAAAATCTTTAATCATCAATAATTATACCATGCATATACATAAAAAAAGAAATAAACATACGAAATTATTTATACTAAGTTATGTTTTTAAATTAAATCTAAAAATACAAAAGTTAAGAAATGAATTATAAATAAGAGGCTATTTTTATTTATTTATTTGGTTACAGTTTTAGGTGCCGTATACAACGACATAGGTTAGAGGCGCCTTATTCTTGCAGTATATTAGACGAGTCTATAGAAATTATTTTCCTTTAGGAACTGAAAAAGATTCTTCCAATTTTCGGGTTGTAAAGCTGTGCGGTAGTCCTGGAGACCCCGCGATATTCTTGAAGGAGAGAAGCGCAAACAATGTACTAGAATGTGTTCTAGGGTAAGCAAACCGCCGCAGCTGAGACATCTTGGTGGTGGTTTCCCTTCGAGAAGGTGTCCATGGGTCAGTCTGGTGTGTCCGATCCTGAGGCGGGTAATAATGGTTTGTTCTCGTCGGTTCCCTTCTACGTGTGGCAACGGTCGAGAATCTTCGTAGATCTGCTTCAACTTGTTATTGCTAGGAACCCTGGACCAGGAGTAGCGCCAGGCTTCTTTGCAAAGGTTCAAAACTGTCGTATAAAAATCTTGCAGCACCGTGTTGGTATTTGGTGTAGGATGCATGATACTTGCTTCTTTGGCGCTTGTGTCAGCCAGTTCGTTACCTATTATACCTACATGGCTCGGGACCCAAAGCAACTTTATTATTTTGTCGGTTTTGTTAATTAGTGTTTTAATGGAGAATACTAAGCTGTTTCTGGAAAATATACTCCAACAATAAGATACTAAAAGACTCTATGAAAACAACATAAGTAAAAAAATAAAAAATATTATTGGCTAAAAACTAATTACAACATCTACAAAATGATATCATAAATAAATTAAAAATATCACAGCATTACATGTTAAAATTTATTATATCATTGAAAGGTAAAACTAAATTAAAACTTGGCTAAAATGTACACTAATAAAACAATATATGTTATTTATTACGTAAATACAAAGCCTAAAATTATTATATAGCCATTTTACATTGAGATAAGGGTTTAATTATATTTGCCTAACTAACTCTCTATAATTTCAAACTCCACCAATGAAAAAATACAATTATCCCGTATCGTCAATGATTTTTGGTTTAAATATTTCAAGCCCATTACGATTTTTGATTCCTTGGTAAATTGTTAACCTCAAATTACTGTATGTAGAGCATTTAAACAATATATAATAAAGTTTCTCTTTCTTTTTCTATTGCACATTTTACACTCGAGGATTAATTCAAACTTATTCATCATTAGACTTATTCAGACTTATGTATTATTTACTGAAATATTCATCATGTATTTATCAAATTTTCTAATCTGCATTAATAACCTGGTGTATTTAAAGTTAGCTGGCATTAATAAATTATATGATATGATGTAACTGTTGCAATAAAGATTTAAATGTTCAGTGTAACTTGAAGTTTGTAAACGTTCCACATCCCTTTCCTATATATAGTGTTTGTATTTATTTAAATTTCTATTGGCATCAGTTTTTATTGTGGCCGGATTCTTTTCAAAAATCAAATCTCCTTCTTCAATGAAGTCCAAGGAACTTTTCAATTGAGAAAACCAATCATATTTTGACAGTGAAAGGTTTGATGGACACATTTTAGTTTGCAGCTTGTATATTTTAGGTTATCTAAATTCATCCATTTCTAAAAGTTTGATCAGCCAATTGAGCGCATATTTAATGAAATTGTATCCAATGTGGGCATAGCATGTTTCCAAACAGATCAAAAAAGCGGGGAAAGTAGTATAAAAAGAAAAACATTTTTTTAGAAACTTAGTTGATATTTTCTAAGCGATCTATGTACCGGAGACTTCTTTGCATAATGCAAAGCCAACAGTCCTAGAAAAATGAGCTCTCGAATAATTGTAGATGCTGACTGTTTCAAGTAGTTTTCCATCCAAGAATATTCTGTTATTTCTGGGAATTTTGGTATTTTTAGGTTTTGATGCATTTTATCGTGTGTTTTTTTTTATTATCTTCGCAGTGCCAAAAATACCATACTGAATATGTGATGTTACTTTAAATATTCAGAATAGAACCGGTTTAATTAAGAAATGCTTTGTTTATTCGAAATTATTCACCATATCTCATTATTACTAAAGGAAAAAAAAGGAGAAATATTTTTTTCAGGTTAAAAAAAAAATAGGAGTAATGTACTGTAAATGTACAACATTCCGTTGGATTATTAAGATTTTAGAAAAAATTCTATCTAACATATAATGCTGTAGGAGGCAATGGAGAATGACGAAAAACGCATGCATTAAGTGATTGTTGCAGTTAATAATTTATACTTTTATATTATTAAATGAAAAATAAATTTTTCCAAGGAAACTAAATAGAAAATTTTAAAATTTATTTCATGTAGCGTGGTAAGAGTTGCGTGCAGCGTGCACCCCACCAGATTTATATTTTGTTATAACGCTTATTTTTCTCAAAATGAATTGTAATAATTATGATTATGTTATGATACACAAACTGAGGAATAATCATTACTCACCAGAAGATGTGGCTTACCTTCTATCATCCAGAATAGCCATTCCTTAAAAAGCAAATAAACACATAAACTAAACTACTACAGTGCTTATACTATTTTGCCATTGTTACAAGCTTGCTAAGAATTTTTTAAGAAATCGATCATTTTCTTTATTTTTGGTTTCTGTAGTTCTTCATGAATTATGTCTGTCTTTTTTATCTAGAATGAATTTCCTTGTAGGATTTTTTTTAAGTTTGCCGTTCCAGAAGGATTCCAAACATTTAAATGTTGATTTCGACAAATTATTGATCATAGGAGCATCATAAAGTAAGTCACCTTAGCATTAATTTATTAATTATATATAAAGAGTTATATGATCCAAACTATTTCGTGTAACACTATTAAATAATACGGAATGTAGGCAGTAATAGGTTTTTAAAGGAGCTTGGATTCATCTGAACTCCCCACTTTTTTGCACGATGATTCATTTTTTGAAAAGATGGATTAGTGAACGGAGAATATTATGGAGTAATTGGAATGCAATGAATGTATCATCTTTCACTAATAGCATATGTCAATGTTGTGAGAACTGAGTCAGAGTGAGTTAAAATGTTAGCTATTGTTTTAGTTTTTAAAAACTCTATCAGGAGTAGTTTTTAAATTCAAATGATGGATGTCAGATAACAAAAATTAGCGACGGTATATACATGGTTATTAGATGATACGTGTTCCATAGTCAATAAGCTTAGTGAACATATTAATTTTCTCTTCTATAGGCCACGTTTCCCCTCCATTGTCTTGTATTTTCTAAGCTATTAATATATTAAATATATACGCATAGTAAGTCGACGCTGGATATTATAAATCCAGAGGCTGATTTAGCGCCGTTGTATATTCTAAGATTAGACCGCGCGCGGTTACCTTTGTCCTAGAACAATGAACGCCCGTTCCCGCCTAGATTGGTTAAATTCATTAATAGGATGATGAGATTACATAGCTCCCTCATTATTGCTGCTAAAATGGTCCTCTAATAAAGGAACAGAGGAAAAAAAAAGACAAAAAAGAGCAGGATAACAAGAGATGAAGAGCAATAAAAAACAACACATATAATTATATAAGGGATTTCTGAAGTAAAAAAAAAATAAAATAAATGAAGTAATTTTCCTTGAATTTTTTCGATTACTTGATTCATCCTAATGCAAAACAGTATATCTACTTAAGCATCCCACAATTATCTATCATACACAATCCACAATTATCGAAGAAAAATATACATTCTAATGATACATACCTGATTTATTTTTTAAAATGATTTCTCAGAAGACAGCAGAAAAAAAAATGTCAACCCTCTGAACTCGATGTAGATAATTTTTTCCTACTCCTCTCATTTGTTCGTATAAAAGCCAACTTTTCAGTATCTTCTTATCCTTTAAAGAGGAACGCTGTGCAAAAAAACAAGCAGTATTTACTTATTTTTTTTAAGTTTAACGTAGGAATAAAAATTATACATATTCTTGTCAAGCGCTGTCTTGTGTGGGTATAAATCACTCATATACTTCACATTTTAATTTTATGTAAAACTATGCAATGCAATTTTTATGTAATATAATGTAATGTAATGTAATATAATGCAATACAAGGTTTATGTAAAAATTACCCATTATCGGGTTTTAGGTTTGGAAATTTATAAGGGTTAAAATAGGGATGTTTAAATTAATTTAAAGATATTGAGGAAATGATTAGGTTTTATTTTATAAAACAATTGGCGATCGGGATTGTATCTCTGCATTTAAAAAAAAAAACAGAAAAACACAACCCACCACTTGATTCAATATTTGATCAAAGAGACTCCAAAAATCCCCCAAAGACATTATGTCTAAATCTTTGAATTTGCCTTAACAACGAAAAGCAGCAGCTGATGCTCCTAAGTTATTAACGATTAAATTACAGAAGATGATGAACAGTTTATTTTGTAATTGCCATAAACATAGAAAAACAACAAATGCGTGTTTGAAGTGTTAAGAAGCCTTGGAATGCTCCCAAAAAATATGTAGTGATTTTAAAAATCTCTCCATATATATTTTTATTATTTTAAAATAACAACAGCATTTTATTTTAACTCGTTGTAAATAAAAGTTCAACTGTTGCATTCATTTATTTATTTTTTATTCTTTTTTATACCTAATAGTCTATTGTATATATTTAATTGTGTGGATATTTGAATGTACGTATATAATTTGGATATTTGTTTTGTTATTTGTTTGCTCTCTTGTTCATTATAATTATTTTATATTTTTAGGGGAGTTTATTTTAAATTCAGAAGGATAGAATCAATCGGAAAGTAAATAAATTTAGACATGGACCGTCTTAGAACTGTTATGAAGACACCATTTTGCATTGAGATTTTTTAAATAAGACCCCTTTTCTCGTATTTAGCATTTATCTTCACACTCCATTATTTACAGCTTTTTGTAATAGATTCTATATATAGATGGTAATGAGAGATGGTTAATAATTCCGAATAAACAAAGCATTTCTTACTTGAATCGGTTCGATTCTGAATTTTTGAAGTGACATCACGTATCAATTGATGATATGAATCAAAAGCATGATATTTTAGGCATTGCGAAGGGAATATAATGTCTCACGTTAAAATGTAACAAAACCTAAAAATAACAAAATTTGCAAGAATATACGTGGATGTAAAACTACTTGAAACAGTCAGCAGCGAAAATTATTTGGGAATTAATTTTTCTAGGACTGGGTTGTTTTTGAATGAAATAAAGAAGACGACCTAAAATTCTATATCAACCATAGGAACTGTTATAGATATTTGTTCGAAAGCCAAAACTAATTCATGGAAGGCAAGAGAAAAGTAAAAAAAAAAACAATCATCAATACTTCTTTGTTGTAGTCTTTGGAACCTCCGGTATACAGATCACTTAGGAAATATCAACATAAGTTTCTATAAAAAAACATTTTCTGTTAGTACAACCACCCGTACTTTTATGATCCATTTGGAAACAGGTTGTGCCCACATTAGATATAATGTCATTAAATATGCGCTCAATTAGCTAATCAACTTTTTAGAAATGGAAGAATTTAGATACCCTAAATTATTCTTCCTCAAGCTGCGAACTAAACTGGATCCATCAAACCTTTCACTCAAAATATGTGTTCTCAATTGAAAAGTTCCATGGACATTATTGAAGATGGAGATTTGATTATTTAAAGGAATCCGGCCACAATAATAACTGATACCAATAGAATTTTAAATAAATACAAACACTATCTATAGGAAAAGGATGTGGAACGTTTACAAACTTCAAGTTACACTGAACATTTAAATCTTTATTGCAAAAGTTACATCATATCATATAATTTATTAATGCCAACTAACTTTAAATACACCAGGATATTAATGCAGATTAGAAAATTTGATATATACATGATGAAGATTTCAGTAAATAATACAATAGTTTGAATTAATCTTCGAGTGTAAAATGTACAATAGAAGAAAAAGAAAGAAAAACTTTATTATATATTGTTTAAATGCCAGTATTTTGTGGTTAAGAATTTACTAAGGAACGGGATATTTTGAAATATTTAAGCCAAAAACCGTAACTATGAGAGAAAGTTGTAATTTTTCATTGCCGGAATTTCAAATTATAGAGAGTTGTTTGGGTAGATATAATTTTAAAAAAATCTTTATCTCAATATAAAATGAATATATAATAATTTTTAGTTTTGTATTTGTTTAATAAAAACATATATTGTTGTAGTAATATAAGTTTTACCCAAGTTTGAAATAATAAATTTAATTTAGTTTTTACTTTTCAATGGCATTATAAATTTGAGGGGTTATGAAAACGCAGTCCCGCCGCTCACAGCCGACCTTCGACCCACTGCAATAGTCTATTTTTTTCGGAGAAAATACGACTTACAAAAATTGGCAAACTTTTAGCTTTTAGCCAGTAACCGATAAGAAAATTCCAAAAAGTAAAATTCTTAATGTTTACCTCCTCCAAAAAATCAGATTGGCGGACGCAACTTAAAAAATCGGTGACCAATATTTGAAGGTCTATGAGCTAGTATTTTTACGTCTTGACCAAATGTTGTACTTTTACACTAATTTTTCAATTATTTCCAAACTAAATGTAAACTGACAGTCTTCCAACTTGGTAGGCTTATCGAAGACCAAAATATCTACAATTTTAGTGGTAAAAATACTTTTTTTTGTATCTCGCTCGGTTAGAAATTCGATTTGGCTAAATTTTTCGATGTGTGGAGAATTTTCGAACTTTCTATTTATAACTCCAAAACGGGCTCTCGGATTATTCTTAAGGTCCTAAGTCTGTATAAGAAATATTGTTCAAGTTCTCATTTCTAACAAATACTAAGGGAAATATAAGTTTATTTCTTTGGAATTATTTGTATTTTTTTAAAATAAACAGAAGCGTTGCTAACCAAATGTTCTTTGATCAAAGGGAAGGGTCTGGCAGGTTATTGGGTAGGTTTTTATCAAATTCTTCCGTTCATGCAAATATATAAACGACTCAAATCTTCCATTGAAAATAATTTTCGGCGTTGTCTCCAAAATTTAACTAGTTTTATGATAAGCATTAATATGAATTAGGATATATTAATAAATAAACGAAAAAAAAAGTTAATAGCCATAAAATATATATAAACCTTGGCTGCCTAATAAGTTAAACAAAAAATACATAGAATGAAAATATGCCTCTTCTATTATTTCTGTTTTACTCAATGAAAGGAAACGAATTTTTCATTCATAGATAGTCACAGATGTTTCAACCATATTTCAAGGAAGAAGAATGAGTAAAGAGCTTTCCAAGAGGTTACCTTCATGGTATTGAGTAAATTAATGAACCTATTAAGTTAGGCTCCCGCGTGGAGATTTAGCAAGTAGGTTCAGAGTGTTTACTTCCCAACTTAAACAGGCCTGTTTGTGTAATTAATTAACTAATTTCCGTTGAATATTGATAATATTAAGTACACAACCTTGATTGATAATAAAATTAGCAGCAATTATGATAAATATATGTTTGTTTATTTAATGCCCAAAACACTTTAACACTAACGACTTATTGATTCTATTCTACGTTTATGCATTCATATCTCGAAGCAATAAAAAAAAAAAAAAAAAAACTCTCTCCTGTAAAATTTAATTTTTGGAGTTAGCTACCTCTGCTCTGAAGAGGGGATATGTATTTTTTAAAAGAAATTCTGATCAAATTTATCCGAAGAGATGACATCAGAAATTTTTTAAAGTTTAATGTTTGGGAGTTAAAATTAAGTTTCATGATTTAACAAGAGCATAAGTTTCGTATTTCTTTTCTAACTTTCAAGTCAGCTCCTTTAAGGCATTTTTAAATATTTGTAAGACTAAAGGTATATTTGTTTAATGAATTCAATTCCACTCTGAAGGTTTTGGTGTTCATCTATGGTTAAGATATAGCCCAAACTCAAAATTATTGTTTAAATAAAAGAAATTTTAAAATAATTTTCGCCAACGTTACAGCATTTGCGTGACAATATTTTTTAGTTAAAATAATTATTATTGGTTATGATTTGAACATTTATCAGATTTTTATTTTATTTAGTTTCTCTTAACGTCCTCTTAATAGAGAGGTATATAGAAACGCTATTAATTCAAGTGATAAGCTTTTAAGCTAAGTGATATCCTCAGTGACATCAACCTATATTATACATACATAATAAACAGGATTCTCCTGTATAGTTATTAATTAGTAAAATGCAATAAAATATATCAAGTTATCGAACCGAACTAGCTTGACAAACGACCCGAATGACAAGCGACCGCTACGTCAAGGTAAACTCTCGCCTGCACCCACTATATCACGTTGTGCTTAGTCACAGCTGTAGTGACATATTCCTGGGGTTATAACCCTTGGATTATTCACTATAATCTAGTCTTGGCATGATTATATGAGCTAAGATATGCTATTAACTCTCAATTAATAGACCCGGCCGTTGTATATTAAGTAACTCAATGAACACTCTCCTTAATTTTAATTACAGTTTTATATATCGTCATTCAAAAATTATAATATCAATACTTTGCAATTCTCTTATATCATATTTATCAGAAAAAATCTTTTTAGGTTATTTAAACTTTTTAAAACATTGAGCAAAGTTCTAGAAGCTGAGGCACATCTATATCCTTTATAATACATTCAATAAAATATAAAAAAATACAGTATCAAACAACTCTTTTAATTACTAATGTGGCAAACTATATGGTAATAGAAACAGATATATTTTGAAAAATATGGTTTGCGAATTTATGTTTTTAAATAAATAACTAAAGCCGAAGATTATCGGAATTCAATATCGAAGTTGATTTAGAATGCAAATTCTGTTTGCAGAAGGAAGCAATGTATTTCCCCCTAATTGCGACTTCAGACATTAATTCTCTTCTAGATATTACAAATAATAAATAAATAAAAGGACTTATCCCCCTTCAGTTTCCTGTGAGTCCTGACATAACATCCTTTACGGACTCTAATTTTATTTCAGAATCTGATTTAAAATTATAGAAAACAAACTCAAAATTTTGGTGGAGTAAGATAATATAATTTAAGATTTTTTTTTCAACATTTTTTTCATTCTTGAAATTATAACTATGTTGTGATTTTTTACTTTTTTTATCATTATTTTTTTAAAAATTATTTAACTCCGTTCGTAAAATAATGTAGAATGTCTTGAAAAAAAAAACATGTGTGAAAAAATATTTAAATAAGGAATTTTAAAATTATGGCTAAAAAGTTTGAGCTCTTAGACTGTTCTGAGCGGAATTGGTTATAGTATAAAAATTATAATATATTCGCTAAAAAATAAAATTTATTTCAAACATAATAATCAAACCGATGGTAATTGGTGTTAATACACGGACCTAGTTTTTTTTTATTATTATATGTTTTCACAAAAAGACACTCACGATCTATAGTAGAATAAATTATATAAATTATATAAGTTTCGAATAACGGGATTTATTTCCTACTATTTTATTTGATACATATCCAACTGCCAGTTATGAGTGGCCTGATGGTGACACTTAATGTCGCATTGTGATGTTTAATGCTTCTGGCAACAGTCGCACATATTTCATTGGTCTTTATGAGATTTCTGTATGAGTTGCCGACTTATCTCTCTAAGATGAATAACGTTTCCAGTCTCATATTTTAGTGTCATAAGATAAAATTAACTTTTGAAAAATGTAAGGCGATGTGGGAAAGTGCGTTTTTGTGGCTAGTGCGTAATTGCCTCGTTCAATCCGAGCGCTCAATGGGTAAGAGTTGACCTTTGCGGAAAATGAAGTCTAAGCAATAGTGTTTCAGAAATTAGCCACAAAAGGTCGCTAAGGTGAAGTATATCAATTTTTAAGATGAAAATTCCAATATGTTGATTAAGTTGGATCTTTCAATGTCCGCTGTACAGCTTTATCGGTGTTTATCCTCCACTAGGCCTTTTATTTTATTCTTTAATTTTGTGATAAGTGGAATCTTTAGATGCTCTTCGAAAATAATTTGATTTACATTCCTCCTTGGCAATTTTCTATATTTTTAGCGTTAGTCCGCAGATGCTCTGGCAGAATATGACAGTATGGGCAAGTGCAGATTTCTGTTGTGGGGCATCTGCGTGTGGTGAACACTTATCCCTACAACCATGTTTTGCTGGGGAAACTTTGCGCATTGGAATAAAAGCCCTTTTTTCAAATTCAATTATTTTCCACATTCCACATTATTACCGTCGCTAAAGATTTTGCAATTACCAAACAACGGTTACTGCTTGAATAACGAGTTTTCTAGATACAGCATAAGAACTTATTCCTTAAGGCAGGAGAAATGAGTACTAGGTACTGCTGTATTCTGAATTTTCGATCTTTTAAAAATGGAAATGAATGAAATGTGGGCTTGTATATAATATCTAAAACATAATCGTCTCAAGAATCATTTAAAACGAATAAAAATCTAGCTTTATAAATAAATACGTATTAGTCATTTAAAGTAGCACTATATAAAGTTGCAAAGTAAAATCTAGTAAGCATTTACTTCACATTACCTTACTACTTCAAATTATAATTTTAAGCAATCCAAAAATGCTACACTTCTGTTATGCTACAATCCTAAAACCAGCACTATCATAAATTAATTATACATATAGGGGACTACCTAGTCTCTAATCTATATAGTCTCTCCCTTTAATGTTCTCTAATGCGTCAATATTAATTAATTAACCACAACAAAGGATTATTAAGGATTCCCAGGCCAGAAATCATGCCCGACAACTCCCGTTTCTGGATTAGGCTGAAAAATTGTGCCCAGCAATGCCGGACCAAAAGCCGGTGCCCACCCGCTCAATTTCAGGCACGGGTATGCTTGAACAAAGGTGAAGTTTGATTGTGGAACGGCCGAAATAATTTACGTAATGTCTACCTGTTACGTTTGAGATAAAATTGAAAAGGTTTATAAATTTTGGTATATTTTATAAATTAAAACTTGATTGATTTTAAAATATGGGTGAATTACCTGCTCTACAGACTCTTATGATTTGCAGTCTGTTTACTTGTTTTAGCGTTTTTACGTACTCCAACTGGGACAGGTTGCTACCCAATTCTAGCCTGAGAGAGATTTATTGTGTTGCACAATGATATAAAGTCCCGATTTAGGTGGACATAAACTCGTACCAAAATAAATAAATTTTTCACAAGGAATTATCGTTTTAGAGATCATGGACCTCGAAAAGACTAATGTGCTTGGCTTTAGACCTTCATTAATCTCAAAGCGTTGTTAAGAAATTACGTTTAAATAGGCTACGAATTCGGTATGCCTGCTTCCTCTTCCCTCATTTTCAATTAGACATACTGAAATGTCATTTTTAAACCAATTAATTTGATTGCTGTTAACATATGTAAACTTGGAAAATAAATGAGCTGATGAAGGTCATATTAGACGTTCATAAAAAATTATATTAAAATATAATGTAGAACATCTCAAATTTGGTAAATATTACTTTTATATCGATATGAATGCATTTACTATATTTTGGTTAAAATTGGTGAGCCGAAAAGGTTACTTTATTTGAAGGTCATAATAAGCTTACATCGAAAATTATATTTAAATTAAAAGAGAAATCATATTTTTCGGTAATAAAGGTTACAAAGGCAATTAGGTTTCCAATCCAATTATACATTTTTATTACTTGTTTTAAGTGTTAAAATTGAGTGTAAAATAATAGTTTTTCTCACAATCTGTGACATCTACAAGTCTTCATCATGAGAATAAAATATTAGTTATGTGTTTTTCCGCTTAAAATGTCGAAACTGTCCATTTCTAATGCTTTATCCAGTGATATTGACAGTTTTATTGTTGTCATGGAACATGAAGAAATATCTTTGAAACTAGTTACCTACTGAAGGAAAACGACATATAATAACGGAATGAGACCTCCAGTGACAAGAGTGTGTGTTTGTGTGTGTGTGTCAATAGATGGATGACGAGACGCCGAGTGTCGTTTTTACTGCAATCTTCGGAAACTAGTAACCAAATTCAGTATCACTTTTTGAGCCACGGATTTATAATTTAATAGGCGTACAAGGAAGTCATATTTATATTTATTAGAAACGTCCAAATTCCTCAAAAATAAAAAACGAGAATATCTTAAAAACAAAATAATAGAGATAGAAACTAATAGAATTGAAAACAACGTAAGAGACATGTACACGGGTATAAACAGATCGCGTAAACAGTTTGAACCAGCAATGAATGGAATTAGAGATGAAAATAACAATATCTTGGCCGATCCGGGGGACATTGTGAATAAATTTAAAAAACACTTTGAAAGTATTTTGAATTCGGGAAATAATAATCAATCTCCTCCTTCTGAATATCAGAGTGCTGAACCGTTAATTGAAGAACCGAGTAAGGAGGAAGTCGAAATAGCCATCGGAAAATTAAAATCTCATAAAGCAGCGGGAATCGACAACATTTCCAGTGAAATAATAAAAGCGTGCGGTGAAGCTGGAGTTTCTAAAATACATTTTTTGGTTAAAAAGATCTGGGAAAATGAAAAAATGCCCGAAGAATGGAAAGAATCTATACTTATTCCGATTCACAAAAAAGGTCCGAGGACGGAGTGTAATAACTATCGCGGAATATCACTCCTCCCGGTATGTTATAAAATATTCTCGTTGATCCTAACTAGTCGAATCACGGAATATGCCGAGGAAATTATCGGAGACTACCAATGTGGTTTTAGACGGAACCGATCAACTATCGATCAAATATTTTCCTTACGGCAAATATTAGAAAAAAAATTAGAATTCAACGGTGTAGTTCATCAGCTTTTTGTGGATTTCAAAAAGGCTTAGGATTCCATTGATCGCCGGAGACTGTATAACATTTTGATTGAGCAGGGAATACCGAAGAAGTTAGTAAATCTAGTAGGGATGTGCATGACCGAAACATTCAATAAAGTTAGAATAGGTAATTATTTTTCGGAGAAATTTGAAGTTCGCTCGGGGTTAAAACAAGGCGATTCCCTTTCACCTGTCCTATTTAATTTAGCATTAGAGTATGTCATTAGAAAGGTAATGCTTACCGAAAGGGGTTTAGATCTGGGTGGTAGAATATCCGTGCTGGGGTTTGCGGATGATTTGGTATTATTAAGTGAGGACGCGGAAACTATAAAACTGAATACAGCAACGTTGATGACAGCTGGGAAAGAGGTTGGCCTCAAAATAAATACGGATAAGACGAAATATATGGTTAGCAATAGAAACAGAGGCGATTTTGAGGATATAGATATAGGAGAAAATAGGTTTGAACACATTGAGAAATTAAGTATTTGGGGTCTGTGATTACTAGAAAAAACGAAATTCAAGAGGAAATAAAGGCGCGGTTAAAGGCGGGAAATGCTTGTTATTTTTCCGTGTCAACATTACTTAGGTCGCGCATTTTGTCCAGAAACTTAAAACTTAGAATATACAAAACTATTATCTTGCCTACCGTTCTCTACGGGTGTGAAACGTGGCCGCTAACCTTGAAGGACGAACAACGCCTTAAGGTGTTCGAGAATAAGTTACTGCGTAAAATATTTGGTCCGAAAAAGGATGAGTCAACTGGAGAGTTTAGGAGATTACACAACGCGGAATTACGGAGCATGCGCCCTGTTAATATAATCGAAGTGATATCATCGCGACGGTCGAAATGGGCTTGCAAAGTTGTTGGGCTCAGTAACGAACGAATTCCTAAAAAGTTAATAAACGCTGAGCTGACTGGTAAACGTCCGAGGGGTAGACCGAAACGTAGGTGGGAGGATAGTATTAAGAGTGATCTAATGAATTTGGGTTTGGAAGGTAGTCGGTGGACCGAGATTTGTAGACAGCGATTAGTGGTATCGGCATCGAACCTCCGGGTTCGCTAAGCCTTTTATTATTATTACAAGGAAGTCATGTGTTGCCCACATCAGATATTTTCAAGTTGGCGAAAAATGCACATGGTGAGGTTGAATTTTTTTTTTTTTTTTATGATCGGGTCAATAGATACAACATACCTCAAAATCAAAATTACTCCACCTTTTGCAATCCAGACTTATTTCTCCACTGGTCTGAGTAGGGAAATATTTAGTAACAAGTTTTATTGTATTGTATTTAGCTTGTTCCTAAGTTTGCAGATTCAAGCAGCTAAATATTGTATTGATCGCTCATCCACTTCCTTACTGTCATATTCTTGTTAATTTAAAAGTGACATGTAGGGACACAAAGACAGCAGATCGACACGAATCACAATTTAAATGGTATTTAAATTTTCATTTACAACATACATCGCAACCGTATGATTCCGTATTGTGGCAGTATGACTCCTTCAGGAACTACCTAGGCAGCAGCAGTGTAGGTATGGCGTCATACCTAGACTGCCGGGCAGTACAAACTTAATATGTCTCGTTCTATTCCAGCAGTCGCCAACAGCCTGAGGCACTACCGATCGCATTGGTGGGCTGTACCAGTGAGTTTGCCTTAAGAAATCGATAAAATCGTTGTTGGAGTGTTGAACTGTTTATTACACAAGCTACTTCACTGCGAATTATTTTATAAATTATAAATACAATACAAGTTTAGTTATGAAAATATTTCATGTTTTTTTTTTTTAATATAAAAATAGTCCTCTTATGTGGTATCCTCAATATTAATGTATTCCATATTGAATATTGAAATTCATTTTTTTGTTTTTAATGTAAAACAATAAATATGGACTTAATCTATATAACGATAATAAAAGAAGGTATTGATAAATAAGAATGTTCTGAACACTGATCAACGTTAAAATAAATATACTAAACATCGTGACAATATATGTCTTAATGTGATAGCGGTAGGAAGACAGTTTCTGCCTCGAGGAAACGGTAGAAGCGAAAGGAATGCAAATAACAGCACAGGAAGATCCCTCGCCTCCAGCCCTGGACCAATATCGGATAGCCAAACAAATCCTACTGGAATTTAATGGAATATTTCCATTTTTTAGCTTCCAGCTGGAAAAACTCTTTCTTATATATATATATATATATATATATATATATATATATATATATATATATATATAATATTTGTTGCCTATGTTCAAGTGTATGTTATGGGGAAAAAAAATTCAAATATACTATCAGATTTATCAGAGGAAAAGATTTAGGTTTATTTAAGATATAATGGATAAGAGGGACACAAAGGATACAAAATGTTCAATGACAACTAGATTAACACAAATACTACTCAACATAACAGTATACATTCATGAACACGTGCTCGTCACTGATTACATATTAATACTACTGCATACAGGACACGGTCTAAGCATTCCGTGCCCTTCGAAAATTAATGTATTGAGAAGCCAGAAGGATCCATGCTGCTGACAAAGGTTTTCGGCACTTTCTGAAAATTTCAATGCTCCCGAACAACTCCTTCTGGCAATTCATTATGTCAAGCAGCAATTCCTAAACTAGAACTGAAAATCAGAGAACGCCTTTTCCATGGGCCATCCATGCATAGAATATTTTATTGACCTTGTATCGAACATTAATGCCTCTTTTAAAATGTAGCGGTTAATATTTAAAATAAAGCGAAATATTTCATTAAAAAGCAATAACAGTAAGTTATTGTTAGTAAAAAATAATAAACTTAAATTGAATAAAATATATTTGCAAGTTGAGATCTCAAAAAAAAAAAAAAATCCGAACTTGATGTACAACAAAATGTTTAAATAAAAGTTAGACACTTCTAATGTCACAATATAAATTTTTATTAAAAGTAAAAACTAATACAGGAAATATTACATCATATTGCGCCTTAATTTTTTTTTTCTTTTTTCTCTCCCTCCGAGATTTTTATAAATCTTAATTTTTGTTGGCTTTCAGCAGCGTTTTATTTATACGGGGTTTCACTTTAACGGCTATGAAGTTACTATGTAACTATCCATTTCAACCTTATACGGCATACATTTATTGTGTAGTATTGGTTATTTAATTTCTAATTTGTTATGCAGACGAACTGTATCCTATGATTTCGTTATCATCAGGTGGTCTCAAATGCCCCTCATTGTATCCAAATCAGTGACCTTTTAATGGCAACGAACAACAACAAACTTATACCTTTTACTACCTCCGCACCCATTCATCGCTGATGAAAACTTTTAGCATGTTTTTGTTGACACCACTAAAGTAACTATGTTTTTTTTTTTTTTTTTCGAACGCGTGACATAACAACAAGGGTGATGCATAGAGACCTAGCATCATTTCCTACCTAAAATCGATATGTTAGTTAGTAAATATAGCTCTGTATTATAACAGCTTCCAATGGTGTAACTTGAATGGACGCAGTTTAATAAAGAATGAATGTAACTGAAAGAAGGAATAAAAATGGAATGCGGAGGTAAAGGGAATCTTATCATTCCATAAGTTTATCTTATCATTATGATCTAAAGTTTTATCACACAGTATTAGCTCCTTTGTTTGTTATAGGACTTTTTTTTAATTCCCCTACCTGGCCATTTCTGGCATACGGGTTTTCGGCAGCAGTGAGGTGTTACGTGTGGGATATATGCCACTACGCCAATAAAACAGCTGTATTTATATAAATATATCTATTTATTTATTATTCGCATATCTAATTTGAGGATATGTTTAATTATGGGAACAATAATTAGGTATTCTACGGTGCAGCCGGTGCGCGGCTGTACACCTGAATTGAAGGGGCTGGACCTTTGTCTCCTTACTTTCCTGATTCGTGTGGTCTGGCATGTCACCCTGAACCTCCTCATTACACTGCACAGAGATACCATTAGACTTCAGCTTCTTCCAGTGGTTTCTCCTCAGGCTGTCTCAGCGATGGCAGTATCCTATTCTTCGGGTGGGAGGCCCCTTCCAAGGGTGAAATGTGTGGGGCCTATGACCTCTCTCCACTTTCTTATATACTTAAAAAAGGATAGTTCCCCTCCTCTACCAACCTCGGAAAATCCGCCTACGGCGTACGGTTTTCCTGAAAAGTCAGGCTCGAGGTCCATCCATGGCGGCACAGGAAATTACTGCGTGCTCATTTGTTTTAGGGCATTCCAAAATCACGCAAACTGAAGAATAAGAAACAACGCCATTGTTGCAACGCCGGTGCTTCTTTCTCACCAGCACTACCAGTTTCCCCCCTGATCCCTCTTCTAACACAGCTTTTTCCAAACTATATCAGGAGGGTTTTTGTTTTTAGTGCCGTGTTCATATATATTGGGCTAATCACTTTGTCCCGTTTTGGTTGTGTGAGCAAACAATCTCCCTTATATTGCAACCTTTAATCAGTAGAATAAACTTAGAAAAATGTTTTTAAAATATTCCAGAAAATTTTAGATTTTGGATCAGTCTAACATTGTTAGTACTCTGTTATATTCTTTAATCGGTGTTTTTTTTATTTTTAACACATTATCACATGCTTTTCCAATAGACAATGATAGGTTTTTGCTTCTAGCTTGCATTTCCCTATTTTTTACTGACCTAGTTCTCCATTTATCCATTGCCATGATGTTTGATTTGAGTATAAAATTATTATGTTCTGAAGTTTTAAACTTCAGACGTACAATTAGAAGAAGCGAATGTCGTCGAAAGATTATACCCTCTGGTGAACTCTTTTTTCTCTAGACACATTCTATAAATGTCAAGAGGGCGCACTTTTCCATTGTTCGCACCCAAGCGCAAATAATCCATTTACGCCACTGATATTTTCACGTATAAAGGTCGTTCAGTAACACCTTTTCTTAATGAAAAACAAAAAAAAAATCTGTTACATACTGTTTTTTTGTTCTTTTTTTCCTATTTATTATTAATTATTTTATGCTAATTATGAGATTTGAAGTTCATTACTGTTTTATTTATATTGTTTTTTAAGATATTTTTATTACAACTATTTTTGCAGCGTTATAATCATAATATCATACTAAGTGGGCTTTTCCCAGTGAAATTGATTCACAAAAGCGATTAAGGCCATTGAAGGCTATAGAGGTGCCATAGACAAATGGCGGTTGAGCGAGGCTAATGCTAGGTTGAAGAGTATTAATTGCCCTCTTTGCTGTGACCAATTAGTTGTCGTGGCCAGCCAGCGTCTGTGGCATTTCATTCGTGGCGAGGTAATCATTTTTGTGGACCAGCCTGTATAATGAAAGCACAGAGAGGAACTTTTTTTTTTTTTTTTTTTTTTTTTTTAAAGTTCCTCATTAATTTTATAGTTGATTGAATTAAAATTAAATTTAATCGTAGTTATTTTATATTTAGTGCGGTCCAACTTCTTGGGCACCTAGGGGAGACTGGAGTGATGACAATCACTTAAGATAAAACAATTATACAAATTATAATTTTTATTTGCTTGAAACACTACTTATATTCTTACTAAACATTATTCACTCAATATTCTATTAAATCTAAACAATTTTTTGGTAAATGACTGAGAAAGTAAAATATCAACTTTGACCACTGTGATTATTTATTGACTGTACAACAAGGAAATTTGTTTATGATATAACCATGCATAACTGAAAAACTGATATTTTTGTGTATGTGCACTCTGCTTTATTGGCTTTCTCATCGATAAACCTTCAGTAACTTGTTTTTGTTTTCTTAAATCTTTTGTAGTTATCTGGTATTACCTTTTTTTGACTTTCTCATATATGTTTATAACTGTCTGAAACTAAAAAAATGGCGACTGCCATTACCCCAAACGCATGGTTTTATTTAGCAAGTAAAAATAAAATACTGTGCTTAAAATCCTTTTAAACTAATATGTGTTCTAATAGAACGTATTATTATCATACTCAGTGTCAGCAGAAATAGTGAAACAGGTGATTGATAGTGATATGTACTGTGGCCTTACTCTATACAAACAACGGAAAAAAAACCTTGATCTCGCTCAACATTCAAACAACAAGTGCCAAGACGATGAGCTCTGGTGTACTAGTTTAAGAGAGAGATGCGAAGTGTTAACAGCTGTCAGTTGTAACCATAAGAAATGTGAATAGGTCTTACTAATTAAACAAAAAACTTCTTAATTCATTCTCTCTATCACATCGCAGTGTGAGAAGCCCGCTTGCAAATCCTAATTCAAGCGTCCTTTCCCTTTTTCTCTATTTCCAATCATATCTATCTTGTCGGATTCCTTGATTCATTTCTCCTAGATCTTCCCTTTGGTCTCCTTCCGAGAGGTTTTTCTTCATATATAGTTCTTTATCTCTTGCCACGCGTTCTTCTTACATTCTTGTAATATTTCTAACCACCTGTGCTGATTTTCTACAAGTTCTTCAGTTCCAAATATCTTGATATTGGCCTCGTTTAGTTTTTTCCCCAACGCTCTCAAACAGCGCATCTTCATGGCCTGTCGTTGGATTTTGTGCATGGTAATAAGGGCCCACGATTCGTTGGCTTGTGTTAGTATTGAAAGGAATGTATTCTTCTACAGGATTTCCCTGGAAATCCTCTCTTGAGAGAGACAAAGAACCTTCCCGCTGACTTTATCCTCTCCTTGATATTCTCATCCACCCAGGCCGCTCGTTTAGGTGAATCTCTATTTGAAATTCTTTACCTGTTCATAAAGCCCTTGACGAGCTTCTCATTCTCAAGTATATGCAACATAAAAATCGGTCTTCTCTGTTTTTGATCCTCATAATTTTTGTGTTTGCCAAATTTTATATTCATTTTTAGGTGGAGTTCTTGAAGATACGGAGGTTAAACCATTAAAATATTAAATAAAAGCCTGAAAATTTGTTCGCATCTCTGGTGATACATACATTTTAAATTTTAGTCTATTAATACTTTCTTAAAGTTTTTTTTCACCTGTTTACATTTTAAAACTCCTTCCCGAAAGATTTTTTCCTCGAACCTCTTTGTGTTCCTCATGAATCTTAATTTAACTATAAGAACTTCCAGTATCATCGAACAGGTTCTGTAAGAAGATTTCCTACGAAATTGAGAACGACGCAACAGCAGTTTATGCAGAACGACTCAGTAAAACATAAAACGTGGAAGTAAGATCGTACCAAAATGTATGACGAATTACTGTACTGTATCTATCATTGGTAATACATTCAGTAAAAACAAAAAGCCAAATAAATAAATTGTTTTATAACAATAAACAATATGGAACATAATGATATTTAAATTAAATTTTCTTTCTCTAGATAGTCATCAATAAAACAATCTATTTTTTTTCTGAATTACCCAGCCTAAAATAAGAATAAATATCATTTAAATAAATTATTTTCTGAATCAAATTTTTGTAATAAATGTTCTTCCACTTAGCTCTTCAATTCCTTGAATGAATATTTATATACGAATATATATATATATATATATATATATATATATGATATATAACCATATAACCATACCAATGAATGAGATATTATCTTTTTTATTTTTTATGTTTTTATTATCGTTTCTTTTTCTATTTATCATATGTTATTTTTTATAGTAGCAAATAACTAAGTGTTAACTAAATATGCACTTAAAACTATTCATATGCATTATGGGATGATTAAAAAAAAAAAAAAAAAAACTGTAGATAAACAATAACATGTAAATGCTAGTCCATCCTAAGCAATATTGTCTATTCACTCAATAATTCAAATTTTCCATCTCATAAATACGAACAATGTTTACTTAATTTTAAAAATTGTATTTACAAACAGTTTAATTTTAGTTATAATCAAAATATAAGTATAAAAAATATTATTTTAATTGCAATTTCTCTTCTTTCTTGTAACACTTCTAAAATTGTATTTAATGTTTATTGTGTTTTTTAGCCAAGCCAGGCTCTATTTGTATGGGGAACTCCCCAAAGAGAAATAAAATTCTATTCTATTCTATTCTGTTTAAAAAAAATAATTAATAATTTGTGCTTAGTTTAAAATATATTGTTTAATTGCAAAAGGAGATCACACGTTTTTGGTGGTGTTTGTTTTTCTTTAATTCCTTTGAATTTAAAAGAACAGTACTTTAAAAAAAAATGTATATGATATTTATACATCCTATTTAGTAATTTATGTTTGCACGGATATAGTATTAAAATTAATATTGAAATTATTAATTTTAATACCATTAAACATCTGAGTAAAAACTATATACATAAAAATCAGCTAGCACTCAATCAAGCAATGTGACTTGGATTTGTGTAACATTTTAATTTCACCCTAAACCGCGTTAGATAAATGAATAAATGAAACCAAAGTCATTTTATAACGAAACACGCGTCCCCCAGTTTTTATATAATTTATAAATAAAATGGTAAACGCAGGGAAAACAGATGAAATTATTTTCTCGTACGTGAAGAATTAAAAAAATTACCTTCTCAATTTAGTCAACTAAGTGCAGAGGCCGATCTCAAGACGGATAGAGTATCTAGGTATAACCATCGACAGATATTTAACTTTTGCAAGCCACTTCAGAAAAAAGGTAGAACCAATGTTCGAGGAACATGTTTGATTGAATTTCAAAATGCCAAATGATATTGAATTTTGACCAATGCCAATAAATTAGCTCTCAGAATGTGTTATTAAACATACTTTCGTTAACGAAAGACTACTGTAAAATAAATTTAAACCTAATATCGAACTATATCTCGATATTAAATCTGATCGATCCATAATATTAGCTTAGTCGGCGAGTTCAGAAGGGTATCGCCCACTATCTATATCTCAACTCAGAATGCAATCACTAGATAACATCTTTTACTAAAACCCTTTATACATCTAAATTAATTTATTTTTATGCTTTAATATAATGACTAAATATTTGTATTAAGTATCATTATTACAATATCTATGGTCTGTGGTCCGGTTTAGGGTGAAATTAAAATGTTACACAAATCCAAGTCACATTGCTTGATTGAGTGCTAGCTGATTTTTATGTATATAGTTTTTACTCAGATGTTTAATGGTATTAAAATTAATAATTTCAATATTAATTTTAATACTATATCCGTGCAAACATAAATTACTAAATAGGATGTATAAATATCATATACATTTTTTTTTAAAGTACTGTTCTTTTAAATTCAAAGGAATTAAAGAAAAACAAACACCACCAAAAACGTGTGATCTCCTTTTGCAATTAAACAATATATTTTAAACTAAGCACAAATTATTAATTATTTTTTTTAAACAGAATAGAATAGAATAGAATTTTATTTCTCTTTGGGGAGTTCCCCATACAAATAGAGCCTGGCTTGGCTAAAAAACACAATAAACATTAAATACAATTTTAGAAGTGTTACAAGAAAGAAGAGAAATTGCAATTAAAATAATATTTTTTATACTTATATTTTGATTATAACTAAAATTAAACTGTTTGTAAATACAATTTTTAAAATTAAATAAACATTGTTCGTATTTATGAGATGGAAAATTTGAATTATTGAGTGAATAGACAATATTGCTTAGGATGGACTAGCATTTACATGTTATTGTTTATCTACAGTTTTTTTTTTTTTTTTTTTTAATCATCCCATAATGCATATGAATAGTTTTAAGTGCATATTTAGTTAACACTTAGTTATTTGCTACTATAAAAAATAACATATGATAAATAGAAAAAGAAACGATAATAAAAACATAAAAAATAAAAAAGATAATATCTCATTCATTGGTATGGTTATATGGTTATATATCATATATATATATATTATATATGATATATATATATATGTATATAATATATATATATATATATATATATATATATATATATATATATATATATATAT
The DNA here is from genome assembly GCA_948150685.1 of Rhaphigaster nebulosa. Lineage (NCBI taxonomy): Eukaryota > Metazoa > Arthropoda > Insecta > Hemiptera > Pentatomidae > Rhaphigaster > Rhaphigaster nebulosa. Next base: position 27,932,116 of record OX411311.1, read on the forward strand.
TCGTATATAAATATTCATTCAAGGAATTGAAGAGCTAAGTGGAAGAACATTTATTACAAAAATTTGATTATGAAAATAATTTATTTAAATGATATTTATTCTTATTTTAGGCTGGGTAATTCAATTGTCAATTTCTGAAAACCACCTCCATTTAAGGTTTAGAAAAATTTAATAAGGTCTTGTATAGAAAGGAGAATTGAAAATATTCTTCGAAGCAAATATCCCGATTTTTCTTAAAATATCAGATAGAATGTTCTTCAACTTTGCTCTGCAACTGTAGTCTAATCATTATTGGACTGTCAACTGCAGAGCGAAATTATTTCGTAATAAAAATAACTTTTACCTATAATTATATTTAGAATTTCTCATTTATGTCCCTTGTAAAAAATCATTTTTCAAATTCTACTGACCTAAGAGCTATTAATGTATTTTAAAAAAAATTGTTAACAGTGCTTAGTCATGTTTTCAGAAGATAATTATTTTTTTCCTGAAACTTAATTTAATATAATTCACATAAAATATGTTATTTGTATATTATTTTATATTCATTAATATTAGTCATTTTTACACTTTTGATTTCATTGTAAATTACAGAGAGAGTAAATAGTCATTACTGGTATTTTCTAATCTTTTTTTTTTTAATTATTGCTACTACTGAACTAAATACGAATAAACTAAAGTTACATATACATTCAAGCTAAATTTACTTTTTAAATATGAATTGATGCACTACATAGTATGGGTTTAACATATTTTGATTCAATATGTTTGCATCCCTTATAATCATATCCAGCATGTATTTGTATTCCTAAATCGTAACACTGATGAGCACCCCTCCGAAATCAAATCACAATTAAGGATGAAAATCTGATAGATTTGCAAATTCGAAAATCATTCTGAATTTTAACTATATGGTTGACCAATAAAGTATCTTTTATTGTAACGCTGATAATCAGCCCAGACATTATTTCAACAACACATTGAAGTAACAAGAAGAAAATTATTTTATTTTTAGAAATTTACAACTGTATAAAAATATGTAAGAAAATATATATAAATAATTAGTTAGTTTTACATATTTGAATCAGTATCAAAGGTGTTTTAATAATTTAAAATTATTTTGTGGTTTTGAATGCTTGTGGATTTTTTTTGCTGTTTTGGTAATAATAAAATACTTAGGTTTTCAAAAGTCTTCATATTTTGTACTACCAAAATTTAACCCACGATTAACGCTTTGAAGCTAACTTTTAAATCGATGATAAATGTCGAAAAATTAAAATAATACTAATGCTTTATTCAACATAAAAATAATTTAACAAAAACAAAAAAATAATACTTTTGTAGTTCGATAAAGACACCATACTTACAGAATAAAATTATGTTGTATTTTGACTGATTTCCAAAAAAAAAATATCTATGTCTATAGTATATTTATGCTGGATTTCTATAGTTCTCATTTTCAAATCAAAACTTCGATTTTTTCGAAAGGAAAATGGTCTTATATTTTTTTACACTGGAGTTTCATTTGTAAGTATATGGCTTACATTGTTTCTATCTTAAATTATTTATAACTGTAATACTATTGTTTTTTCTTCAAATATTGATTGGCACCAGTCAACAGTAAGGTAAATCAGGTTAAGTGCATACATGTGGATTTATTTCAAACTTATCTTGTTGGGAGAGCTGCCATCTATGAGGACTGTTACTTTATGTTTGATTCTAATTCCCACAGATGGCCGCTTTCCAAACCAAATTGATTTGAAATAAATCCCCATATATGCACTTACCCCGATTTATCTTATTTAGAATATTAAGATTTATTTTTGCGTTTTTCAGGTTTCAACGACCTTTGTCCCCTATGCTATATAAAATCTTCATCTGTTAAAGTAAAATAGGCGTTATTTATTAAGTTGTTTCCACCAACAGGCCTACGCCCAATTTCAGGAGGTAAAACTCAAATAAGAGTGTAGAATCTAAACGAAAATAACTATAAATACAATAACTTTATAATGAATAATACTAATCACTATAAATTAAATGAGTATAAAAATTTTAATGCACATATTGTAACCAACTTAAGTTATACATATATATATATATATATATATATATTTAAAGTTTATTATTTGGAATTTTACAAAAATAGCCTAGTACAAATACAATTTTGGTAAAATTTTAGGCTTTTATACTTTCATATTTAATATATAAGCATGGTAGCTTTAATTATGACTAACAATAATTATTGAATTCAAAAATAAATATGAGTGACATTAGCCCAGATCGTTTTTTTAGAATTATAACAATTCGAGGTATAAAAATTAATTTTTTATTAATTCATGTTAGAATGAAAAATGAAGAATTAAATGATATAATTAGATGAATAACAAAATTTGAAAATGCAATGCTACATCAAATAAAGAAGGGTAATGATTTTAAATACAGATAACTATATATTCCTAACGGTGATTTCAAGAACTACTATACCGGTTTTTAAATTAAAATCGCCTATTTTTAATTTTTTTTTTTTTCTGTAAAACATTATGAAACCCAGATTTGGATTAAGTAAATTAGAAAGACCAAACCAGCAATATATATGCAACTAGGGCCTACTATTAGTGAAGGGTCTGGTATCTAGGTTATTTCTACCATCAGCAGGAGCTATAAAAGAAGGAAGCCGATCCAGGGCGGACCACTCCAGCGCAAGGTATGGGATCACACCGGGGTTCATTACAGCTGCTAACAAAATCTTCACCCTCGAATTTATCAATGATCGGGATGAAATTTTATAAACAACTAAACTATTATAAACAATTAAATATGCGTTGCTGCTATAGTTTCTATTTTAGCAATGTTTAAGCTAATTAGAAAATCACTGACGGAATATCATAATAAGGAAATTGGCAAACCTAATTCTTTGTTCCTTTCTTTTTTTTTTCTTCTTTCTACCTTGCCTTGCGACAAAACAGTGAAATGATTTTTTTTTTTTTTTTTTTATTTTCATTTCGTTCAAAATATATGTGAAGGAAGTCCGTTACTGTCTTGTCTGTTCGAAGATTTCCTTGGTGCGTTTCCGTGGACGAGAGCCCTCACGAAAAACTTCGAATTTTACTTCTGTTTTATCAGGCAAGAATCTGCAAAAATGTTATCTTCTTTAAACATTTCTGAACCGGATCCCTTACATTAAATTAGATGCTATAGCGTTCTCTTCCTATGTGCACAGTCACAAAATTGGTCTAACACAAAAATATCTTGGGAAGGTTTTCTGGAAAAAATTATAAGTTCATGCTCAACCGTGGAAATTATTCCGTTACCGTTTATAAAACCAGCCACTACATATTGAAAGCCCATCAATGAATTAATAAAACAATATAAAGTAATTAATACTATTACATACTAATTACTATTAAATACTAATTGAATTAATAAAATATTATTACCAAATAAGAAAGTTTATGCGTATTGTTACTAACCATTTTTTTTAATAACGAATATTAAAAGCTACCTTGCTTCTTATCAAGATAGGAAACATTTTTTTTTACACTTATTGCCTAAGTGGGATTTTGGGTGTAATCATAGTTCAAAATAATTTTAATATTTTAAATATGCTTTGAATAGAAATAATTTTACGTCTCGATGATTCATATCAAGAAAGATATCACGTTTTTAATTATTATCCAACGCCACTGTTTTAGGCGCCATTTTGAACATATTCCTCGGCTCTGATTCTTTGGGACTTTTTGGGAGATTATTTTTAAGACCATCTAAAGCCTATATGAGATTCTGCTTGACCTTAATTTCTCCTAATCCAAAGTGAAATTTTACTGGTGTATTAGGTTGCAATCAAATCAAATTCTGATTTGCTATAAATATTTTGATTATAAATTACAAAGCCTGTAATTTATTTATTTTCATTATTATTTGATTGTTATTTTACTTGAATTTTTTTACAATGCAGGTTCTAGGGGCCGTGGGATATTGCGCAGGAATATTCTTGTGCTTCTTCTTACCACTGTTGGACAAAACGTAATTAAACCATTTACGGTAATTTGGCCATTTCGTTATTTATGACTCAACATGCTAGTGAACTATGTAAACATTGGAGCTCACCTGATGAATTCAAAGTTCAAATACATCACTATCAAGACTAAAATGAAGAAAACGAAATCTCATTTTTTTTTTTTTTTTTTTTTTTTTGAACGGAATGATTTGAATACATTACGCTAAAACAGTTAAATAAATGCTTAACACTATGGAAGTCAGTTTCACAACTGGCACTTATCCAATGCACACATAGACTGGTTGCGGGCCCATGAAACTATGTTTATATTTTCAAAACATCGCTGCGTACTTTTAACCCCACTCCTCTGTATAATAATGAGCCCGCGACAATCGAGTTGCGGCGAGAGTCCGAGGGAGTCCAGTTTGGAATGGTAAGGGTTCGGCTCCAACCCGGGTCAGTTAATATTAAATTTGTTGACAACATTTAGCAAAATGGCCTTTGAAGGACCTGATCAGCTATTTAGGCAGCAGCTATTTTTAGAACGGGGTGTTACAATGTATGTATATAATGACCCTCCTTCTGGTTGTAGGATGGATTCGGACTTTTTAACATCCAAACATACGGTTAAACAGAAGACAAAAAAAATCATTAGAATTAAAAATTATTATTAATGAACCAATATTTAATTTATATATTTTTTTTAATCGTCGGGTGGTGTAAAGTGTTAACTTTTTCATCAATGATGGAAATAAATCAAGTCCAGTGACGTAATAATAATTTCTCACCGGTCGGACTGTAGCAATATTAAAATAGGCTATTTTTAATATAAGATCCTTTGAAGGAACTCTATCCTCTCCATAGTTAGATATTTTTGTAGTGTGGTGTTACAATATATGCATTTGTAGTAGTTTTTTATTTTCTCTGTTTTTGTTTTATATATTTCTGTTTATTGTTTTTAAAAATATTTTTCTGTTATTACCTACTATATATTCATGTAAATATTTGTATTAATCATATTTTAAGTTTATAGGGCCAAACTACCCTGATCAACACAAAGGAACCTGCAAATTATTGTAAAGGGACCTCAGTTCCAGAATAATAGTTTTTTTTTTTTCATTTAAATTTTTATAGTTAACAACTTCTTCCCGTATTGGAGTATTGACCAGAATAGTCTGGAATAAAATGATAATTTTATTTCTGCAATTAAAATTACAATAATTGGTTAGTAACTGTAATTGTAATAAAAATTACATTTTGCCCAACACTTTCTTTTAGCAACAAGACCTATTATTTATTTATTTTTCGCGTCGACATTCTTGTTACTTGTCTCATAATTTCACCATCAGTCATAAGATTGAACTCAACTCTGTCCCTTGAAAATCTATTAACGATTTCATGAAGCTTATACGCCACAGGGATAATCGAAAAACTCGCTGAAAACCTCAGCTATAATGGGCGATAGAGGAAGGGTAATGGAAGTGAGCTGCAAAAAGGCAGTTAGGCCCCACTGATCGGACAATTAATTAGACTGAAGAAGGAGCGATGCTGGTCCGCATCATCTATTTCCCCTCCTCCATTTGGCCATTTGATTAATTGGTCAAGGTATAGGGCTCTCCACTTGGCTATTAAGGACTTAATATAATTTAATTATAGTTGAGTCATGTAATCACAATAGATTTTTTTTTTACATTAAATTTATTGGTTGACTGTGTATTGAAAATCCGGTTTCTGTTTAATGTAAACTCGTAAATCACGACAAGCCTGTAAACACTGAGACATTTACTGCTACCTGAAACGTCCACATCATACATAAGCCTCACGTTTTTACAGAATCACTTGCTAATTCTGTAGACACAACTATTTGGACACAACTATCCTCCTATTCATATTGGTTGGCAACGCCCGAATTCCTCAGATGGACACAGTATATTATCTTGGACTTTCCTTCAACTGTAAGATAATTTGGGGATTATAAGGTAAAATGGGGTGATATACTGGGAACATACAGTTGAATCTACTTACTTCCCTTCACCAATTTGGACATAATATGTCAAAAAAATTTTTTTTTCAATTACCATATTATCGTCCCGCAAAGAAGACTTATTTATGAAAACTGTAACCTTTCCATTCTGGTATATTAAAAAGAATTATAAAAACTGCTTGGAACATAAATAACACAAACCAACTTACTCCAACAAACCATCGATCATGCACTCAGGCAGTTTACCTCCGCTTTTATCGGAAACTACAAGGACATATCAAATGAGTAATAAAAAATGTGGTTACAGTTGATTTGGCCATTATTATGATGAAAAAATTAAATAAAAGAGAATAACAGAATCTTCTTCCGTAAATTAAGATATCTGAATCAAGTCAATGAACAGGTTGTTGCAGGAAATTGTCCCCATGAATAAAATGCCACAGTCATATTATAAAATTCTTTTACTGTTCCTGTTGTCATGCGACAGATATCCGATTCATGATTTAAAAAAATATAAAAACCTTATCTATTTTATCACAAACGTTTCTACCCATATTTCTGAAAAAACAAAAACATCCTAGTTCTATTTTTTTTTTTTAAAACGTGTATTGTATTTGGAAAAGTTAGGACTAAATTTATACAAAAAAACAACAGCAGAATAGTATACGTTTTCCCATTAAGAATTTTTCTTATTTCCATCAAATATATCAATGGTCAATCTCACAGATGTTGTGAGAGCAAACTTTGTAGTTTTGAATAAAAAATATTTAAAATTTAACGCGTTCTGTGATTCCTTATTTATTAACTCTATTTGGTTTTTTGGTCGGTTGGTTGTTTTGATGTTTTAGGCGCAAAGCATCTAGGACATTAGCGTCCGATCGATAAAATATTACAGTTACCACAAAAAAAAATAAAAAATATTAAGATTTATTAAACAAATTTATCATGTATTTATGTATTAATTATTTTAGTTAATCTGCTTTAATAAATTTAGAACGGCAAGGAAAGATATCCCTGCTTCCGCCATTATCGTCCCCTAAGGCTGTTAAAATGTTTCCCGCAGGGCTCCAAAATAACTGTGCACTTTTATTTTGAAAAAAAAATTATTGTTCTTAGAAACTGTTCTTGCAAGAACTTTTATGTTAGAACTTATAAGTTCTTATGGGAACATTATCCAAAGAACTTTTATAATAAAAATTCTTCCATGAACTTTTAGTAGAAGTCCATATTTACAAGTTCTGTATTTTAAAAGCTCTCGACAGAACATTTGTGTGAGATTATAATAAAAGTTCTCACTTAGATTTGGAAAATACGAATGAAATTGTGTCTTGACAAGCTTTCTTATCTTTCTACCTATCTTTAAATGGCAAGTGGTTTTATTAAAATTAAAGCAATTTTTATTTTGAAATTTAAAAATTTACGTAATATTAAATTTAAAAAATCAATTTAATTGTTTTCTATTTTTTTTTTCAAATTTTATTTATTCCTATGGTTTATATATGTGTATGTAACTGTGTGTATGTGTGCTCATTTTATTAGGTTCATAATAATTAAAAGACTTTAAAATTTTGTCTACGATACTGTAGCTTTCCGTAGTTTCCTCATCTTCTTTGCTCTTTCCCCCTCCTGATGACCCTCTTTAGCCTTTGCCCCATAAGCATGCGAAAACTTATATTTCAGTACTTATATTTAAAATTTTGTAGTAGGAATGTCTGTTATCAGATCTTTCGTAACAAAAGGTTTTGCCAAGAACTTAGATTAGCAAAACTTCAAATGATATAAGATGTTAAGAAACTTTTTATCAGAAAGCTCTTTTGGGCTGAACTATTATGTTAATACTTTATGACAAAAGTTCTTATAAAAAATTTAAACTGAAACTTTTTGAAAAGTTCAAAAACTGTTTCGTATCCTCTCTCTCTATATCGTTTAATTTACTACTGTAGAACGGACACTGCTGAAAGGTGTGAACCATTGTTAGGGTGCTAGTACAATCTTGGTGGTTGTCTTTTGTGATCAGGTGGAGGTGAGTCCAGTCTTGAATGCCCCATCCTGAGCCAGGTAAGGACCACTTCCTCTCAGCGGATCCTGGGACTAGAGGAGTTCCAACGTTATATTCCTCTCTATTTAAGTTTGACTTTCCTTAGAGGATGTTCAACATTCCCTGCCTTTCCTTGGGTATATTCTCTTTCAGTAGACGAGAGAGTTCTGATGGTGTTAGTAGGGCCCTACCAGAACCACGAAGAGAGAATGCCTCGTTTTGCTGCTTTGTTTTTTATATATTTGGGTTCTTTGATTTATTTGATAACCCAAGTTACAAGTAGGCATGCAATGTAGATTATAAATTTTCCAACAGTTTCCAGCTATTAGTAATGTAATGATGAAATTGGTACTTATAAGATCTGTAAAGTTCACCTTCGATATCTTGAACTATTATTTTGCTGCATTTATACTATATTAAAGTGGCTGACGTAGGAACAGTAACCTGCATTAAACTAAATCAATTATTAATAGATTTCTTTTTTTAATTGATATATTCAAATGCGTAATACGAACATTTGTTTTTTTTTTAATTTCAGAGAGACAAGAACTGCCATTTGTCAGGCACTTTTTTCAGTTATCCTATTCTTTCATTTCTCGTCTATTATTTATTTTTTATTGGTCGAAATCAGCACTGCTACAAAGCCGTGCAATGTTCTTTCTAGTAAAATGGTGGGAAGAGCATGTAACCGATGGTGAAACTAGAAAGCTAGAACACACAGCCGGCTGACACTCCAAGTGGAACAGAGACTGAAAACATGGACATTTTCCAGTTATTTCCAGACTAATCTGGCTGGAATCACGACACTGAATTACACTACTGTGCAAGTTCTAGTGCGATCTCGGCCTTTGTTAACTGAATAATTTAAGTTCCACTTCCTAAGGTTCAACTACTGAGCTTTCTAACATCAGTTGCACGGCGGATTCATTCATTCCTAATAAAATAATTTTAAATAAGATGATAAATATCTTATAACTAACGATAAACGACCAAGATGGTTTTAAGCATTTACCAAAAATATCAAATAAATATAAACCATTCTTGAAGGTCATAAGAAAATCAGTGTTTCGTGTAATATTGGATCTAAATGTATCTGATTGAAATGCGAAAATAAAACATTATTAATAGCATCATAACTTTGTGGAATATAAATTTAAAAATGCTTTAATAATTTTCGAAAAATCAAACATCACACCACCGTTCCCATGGTAAACTTATGAATGTGAAAATCACTACTTTCCAATCGAGCAATAAAAACTGTTACATTCTTTTGTGTATTAGTGCCGATTTAATTTTGTTTTTGTTTTTATATTTATTTTATCTCATAGTTTCGAGTTTATTTATTGTTTTACCTTTACAATAATAATATGCATATTCCTTACTTAAAAATGGAAGCTTCAGACTTTCAGACGTATTTCGTAATAATGCAACTACGATTTCAGAACTTTCTAATGCCTTTAGAGATTCATAACTTTACTATAGACAGTATAAATCGAAATACTACCGAAAAATAACAAATACGAAAAATCGTACCATATTCGTAAGTTTAACATGGGACCGACGACATATCAGCCAATATCAAATCAACTTGTTCGCTTCGTCTGACATTTTAGACGAAAAAAAATTAGACAAACTAAAACATTATGGATTTCCAAGCGTTCATAATGTTTTTCTAAAAATCTTGTGATTTGGTATAATTTGCAGTGCTTCAAAAATTAGTGAGTTCGGATTTTCAGTATCAAACACATTGTCAGCTTTAATTTTTAAAGATCTCTTAAAACAAATTTTTAAAAAGTAATAATTTTTCACCACCTTACTCAGTTCTAACCTTATATTGTTATTAAACATTATTGAGGAAATCTTGACCCCTTTTTTGTTTTCGTTTTTATCAAATAGGAAAAGGAAAGTTTTTAAAAAAACATATATTTATGGATAATACCACGACCATCAACACGAAACGTTACGTTTGAGAGATTTATTGACTCTTAAGTTCTGAAAAAAGTGTATATCTTCTGAAATTGTGGATTTTATTTTTAGAATATATTAAGAACGAAATTGTAAATAACGGACTTTAAGGTCGGTAAAATTAAACTTTGGATTAAACTTTTTTTGTTTCAGTCTGTTTTGATAATTTTAACGTGCGGTATCTGTCTTCAAATTTTTAGATGACTTACACTATTAACTTATATTAATTTTATATATCATTTTAAAATTAGATGTTCCTTATCTTACTTACAGATATTTAAACCGATTCATTTGTTAACAATTAAAAGTAGGCACCTAAGACAAGATCTCTAAAATAAAAACCGAAAATCAAAATTATAAAATTGTAGTCGCCTAAAAACTACATTATAATGAAGTTGGCATTTATAGGATCAGGAATTAGTTTATGTTAGTGACTACCCTAAACGTTCGGTCAGGCTTGAAACAAACTATAAACTTAGGTAAGTTCCGAAATATAATGAATCTTGAACCAGTTATACTTCTAGGATAAATGAAAACCGGACATACAGATTATAGTTTTGGAATTGTTATGTCGTGGTATAAGCTAAGGAAAAATATTTCTATTTACAAATAACTAGATTAAAAAAGAGGAACCACACAAAGTGTCTGGGGAAAATTACGCCGAACACTAATTTTTCAAAATGACAACTTTATTATTAATTATTAAAATGTACCAATGTAGGAAGATTGATCATATGGCTTCAGACTTCTAACATCTTTATTCATATATTGGCTTTACTGATAATTCGTCGATTATCAAAATTCATTTATCTATGACAAATTATTTACATCATGTGTATAAAATTAGTTTACAACATATTATTAAATTGGTTATATAATTATATAAAAATTAAATTGTAAATAGATAATTCTCACTATATTAGTTGAATTAAAATTATTTATGATATTGAATTTCATTAACTTAATAAATTACTTTTCACTTATACATATGCATTATATGCCACTTGACTGCCCATTTTATTATCCGTAAACTTGAAAGTTAATTCATCCTAATTTCGTTGGTATTGAACAGATTTAAATCATTAATAAAAATTGTATACACATTATAAACAATTTAAAAATATTATCTATTCATTGCACTGGGTAAATTACATTAATATTCATACCTTATTTACGACAACTGGCATATCTTACATCTAACTACTTACTGACCTTTGTTCAGTAAAATACTGAAACATCTAATCTTAATCTGATTATAATTTCATTTTACTGTTGCCCAAATTGTTCATTATTTTATCTAGACTGTGTACATCAATTTTTTTAATAATGTCAGTGTAGTGGTAACAGATATATCCCACATCACCTTTAAAATTTAGTACCTTTTTAATATTTTTTGTAATATATATTGCTTCAACATGTTTTCGTAGTCTATTATTTCTGCTTTGTAAATTATTACCGTATTATCAAAATCGAAATGATGGTTATATATTTGAGCGAATTGTTTTGCAAGTGATGTTTTTTCCCCCGTATTTGTCTTATGCTGTTTTAATTATTAAATTTTATATCATCATAACAATCCACAACCTTAAAAAAACTATTTCTTCACAAAAATCTGTAAGTATCTGTTTAATTCACCGATTTTTTTCTTGGAAATATTAACATTTTTTGCAATAATTGCAAAAACTTTGTGCATAAGATGCATTGGTCAAAAAAAATAATGTATGTGAAGTATTTATTTTTATATCCATGCCCTCTTTATTTAAAAACAGCTAGATTTAAGAAATATTGAATATTTTAAATTAATAACTGATAATTTATAAAATTCCAACTAACTCAACTAATTTAGCTCACAATTTAAGAAGGAAAACAAAATGCAATTTTCATTTAGCGTTGGGCTTAGGCAAAAAGAAAACCGCATTAAAAGATGAAATCGATTATTAGCATCCATAAACACGTGGAAGTACCAAGTTTTAACTTCTTAGCAGGTAATAAGAGGTTGAAGGTAGAAAAAATAGTTTGGGGTTCACAAAAGAATCCCCATGG